>OZ018329.1:83108011-83645471 GCA_963969495.1 Ceratothoa steindachneri | reverse complement strand
CCAAGTGTATTTACTTCTAATCAAAACGTCAAATCCGCTCAAAGCATTAATTTGATATTCTCTCCGTCTTCAAAGATGTGAGAAAGATGAAATTCCTGTGAGTGGAATGTAGTCATAATTTTATTTTGTGTTTTTGAGTGCTTAATGTTATCTAGACGCAGATGTGATATTTACAGTTAATCAATTAAATTTAAGTGAATAGTATAATAGTTCTTTCTGAGTAACGATTTATGCGTAAACATTCAACTTTTGCCTTCGGAGAAACAAGACAATATTTCCCTAGATTGCAAAGAATATATTACCATAAATATTCTTTCTTGAGGAAACAATCATTTTTCCTAACGTAATAAACTCAACACAATTGAATACTCGCAAAATCCTCACGTGTATTTTTTCTTCCTTTGGAAGTTGAAAACTGTGGAAATTTAATTCAAGCCTGAATTCAAAACTACATGACCGTGGAAGTGGGTCAGGTAAAAACAAGAATGAAAGAGCTTTTTAAATGAAGAAAATCAAGTGGCTGCAAGAAATAAATGAATTAAACGAAAGAAAAATGAGTTGAACCAATAATATTTTTTTTATATAAGTTAAAACAAAGCAATAAAATAGTGCTTTCATTTTTCGATTAGTAGAAAATAATCATACCATATATAGAAATTCGATTGAATATCTTTAATATTTCTTGACTTTTATCATTTTTTTTTTAATTTAAATAATAGTTCTGGACTTTTAAACCCTGACATCCTATTCAAATTACATATTTTAAATGAAATAAAAAGAATATCTGATTTAATCAATTACTCCTTTTCTTATTACACTGTAAGTAAAGGGTGAGCTTTAGAAAGAGAGGAAGTTGAAAGTGACGGAAATCAAAGATGACAATTAGTGTCATAAGCTCTTCAAAAATTATTCTACTTTCGATAAAGATGTTGATAATGGCCACTATCTTAGAGAAAAATAAATGTAGCAGGTGTTAATGTCTCTCAAACAACTGCGCCCAACATTTTCCATAATCCCCTTAAAAAAACGAGGAGAAAAGAGTATTGGAATCTTTGTTGTGGAGGAAGATACTATGGTGCTAAGCGATCCTGTCTTGCAAGAGAAACAAAAGAACATCACTCAGGTAACGGATCACCGATCACGCAACCCGAACTCTCTTAAGTTCAACGAGAAAGGACATGCCATATTAATGGCTCGAGGTCTTTTGCACTTCTCCTCTTACCCACTCAGGTATTTGGGTACATTTAATTCGAAACTATTCGCTGTAAAACTGAATGGCGAGACGCGTAAAAATCCTCTAGACATTAATACGACATGTCTTTCCTACGGAGTTCAATTTGTTTTTCCTTTTAGTCTATCTTGGCTCAATGAGCAACGCCCGACTCTCGTAGCTGTGAGTAGGAGGGATAGGACCCCGATTGAGACTGAATATTTGAGATAACACTTCAACGTCGAGACGCAACAGAACACGTGAAAGCACACCCCTTTCCCCCCTCATATTGAGGGAACTTTCAGAAACTCTAAACAAGTGGAAAGGAGTTTCCTCAGAGAATATAACTAATCACAGTCTTCAAAAGAACATTCTTTATATTTCCTACAAAAATGGAGACTATCGGTAATATTTTGTTGGTGAGATGAGGCTTCTTTACGTCCATTATCGATTTTAAACTTTCGTTGAAAAGTCTCCGCCTCACTGTTCGCGGTACAGCGTTCATATCTGGGCTGTGCAAATCGTAAGCAAGCTTGGCACTGGATTTAATACGATCCTTTAGCTATGACCTTTCTAGGAGTTGTTTTTGGCTTACTTTAAAGTTCTTTTTAAATTCATTCATAATTTTAAAGATGTTGCTTCTTGATGCAAAAATACCAATAACAACTCAACTATCTCCTTGCATTTCAGGCCACTTTAGAGCAATAGTTGCACGTTTTTATTTCAAAAGTTCTCTTTTTGGAATGGAAAAAGTTTTAAACATTTATTTTTTTGTAAATAGTACGAACTAGATTATAATTACACATCCTTCATTTAACTGATATTTGTCATCATTTTATTCTTTTGATTGTAAAGCAAAGCTTCAATGACTGAAAACCACCTCTTAAAAGAACAGGACCAGAGCGTGATTTGGGATTTAGTGATGTAATGCTGTTTTTCTTATTATGTTTGAAATGCTAACTTTTAATAAACATACAATAATTTAAATATTAGAATAATTATCTCCATCCCCTAAATTTTTAAAACAAATGATAAAATTAAAAACATATATTAGTTTAAAAACCTTTGGTTATTACTATTAATGGAGAACATTGCATAAAAATTATATATATATATATATATATATATATATATATATATATATATATATATATATATATATGATAGTGAAACCACTGTATAGGAGGAGAGAATTTATTTACCAGACTAGTTTCGGTATGGGTTTTACAATACCCTCTTCAGTCATATAATTCTCATTATACGACTGATGAGGGTATGGTAAACTTCATACCGAAACTAGTCTCGTAAATAAATATATGCTCCTATCCAGTGGTTTCACTATCATATATCATAACTCGCTATTGAGTTCTTTCATTTATATATATATATATATATATATATATATATATATATATATATATATAAATATATATATATATATATATATATATATATATATATATAAATATATATATATATATATATATATATATATATATATATATATATATATATATATATATATATATATATATATATATATATATATATATATATATATATATAGAAAGAGAGAGAGAGAGAGAGAGAGAGAGAGAGAGAGAAAGTCAACAGCCCCGGAGGAAAATGAAACACAGGATATCTGCGAGGCTTTTCGACTAATCGTCCTTTACAAAGCAGACTGAAGCAGAAAAAACATGAGACGAAATTTTTATATAAAGAACGTACACACGTATATAACAGATGGGGACATTAGGATTATAAGTTCATTAAGAGGCACCTGGATGGAAACCAACCTTATTAAACAATTAAGCCTGCCGAAACAGAAGGTGACCATTGAAAAAGGGTTTACAAAAAAGAAGAGGGAACTCAAACGGTCAGAACTAAATTATAAGATTACAATTTAATAATTCTTCTATTTGAGAAGCAATAGCAATTTATAAGAGATGAAAATTATCAAGAATAAACCCAGAAATCTATTAAACATAGGAAAAACTATAAAAGTATATAAACGCGCATATATGAAAAATGAAGAATATAGAGAGAAATAAGCCTGCTGAAACAAAGGGTGACCATAAAAAAGAAAAGATAAAAAACAATTTTTAAGAGGTGAACATAATCATGAATAAAAGAGAAAATATATTAACAATAGGAATAACTATAAAAGCTAATTATTAATTAGGTCAGTGATTTTGTCTTTAAGGTCATTCTTGAACATTTTTCGTAATATAAGGGTCCCAAAAATACATGCCGGAGCTGAGGTTAAAATTAAAATTAGAAGTAAGCTACACAATCGCAGATTCTAAAAGATTTCATCAAAATAAGTCTTTCAATCTCGCGATCACAGAACTCTCGATCCAATTTATCCGATGAGAGTTTTCATTCATATGAATAAATATTGCATTTCACTATGGTAACTAGAGCTGAACTGATAACAGATCTTTGAAGCCCTATATAAATATTTATGAAATAATTTTCAAGTCCATCCAGAAGGTTCTAGAATGTTTTAGGATTATTTTCTGGGAAGGTTCAGGAACATTTTTGAAACTTCATAAAATTCTAATAAATTCTAGAAATTTCTAATGAAATCTCGAATGTTTTAGATGCTTCCTTAAAACAAATAAGATTTACAATTTTCTACTATGCTTTGAAAGAAGTAAAGCCCACATCCTCATATATATTCTCAATTTTTTACCTAATTCAATAATATTATAGCATTATTTTCCGAATTAGCTAATTTAAATATTAAGTGCCATACCTACAAAAGCGAGGTTTAGGGATCAAAATAGACCTTTTTATTTACTTTAGTTAGCAATAACTTGGAAATAACAGTTTTAACCCAGAAACAACACAAATTCGGATTTTTTTTACATAGTGTATTGATTTTAGTTGCTAAATTACGATGATATAGTGATTTTATGAATAACTCATCTTTAGTTATACATATATTCAATAATTATAGATTACGAATACTATTATATTTTCATTGGGATAAGTTAGTCAGCACCTATCTATCCTTTTATCTTTTATCTTGCGTTGTGGATCCATGAATAAATCATCTTTGGGATGCCACATTGTCTTATTGTTGATAAAGATGCATTGTTTTGTTTTTTCTCTTAATTATGTAGCACAAATAGCCAGCTAAATATGTAATCACTGGTAGATGCATGGTGAAGTTTTAGAAAATATCATCTTTACAGCAAATAACTTCAAGTCCAAGATTGCTGCATTTCCTAACAATTGCCATCTACTGAACGTTTTAAAATTAATGCATCTTTATTAAAAAGCAGATAGACATTTAGAAGTGCCATAAGCCTCATTGTCTTTTCACATTCAAATAATTCTTTTAGTTTAATAGTCTTATAATAGTTTAATATTATAAGGCTATATTGCCTAAGCTTTGCCTCTAACTTATCAGCCTGAAAATTTCATGGCCAAATATATGTAATGCCACATGACTCAATGCAGTAGTTTCTAAGCTCAAGCATTGTTGCAGTGATATGCAACAAATAATTGGTGTCTTATATCACATTTAATCAAATGATAGCTGTAGCTGTTCTGTGATATTTTATCTTTGACAGGACTTTTCTATTTATTATAAGTCTACCAGGAGTAAAATACTTTTCTGTATGTGCAAAAGGGCATTCGATTGTTCAATTGTATACTCACTAAATATTTGTAGAACAGGTTTAACATTATGCTTTACTAGATTGGATAGTTTGTAAGAGTAAATCAATAAAATCTATAGCTCAAAAAATATTATTCTATCTAAATCCTTCTTTGCCAATTAATTATTTATAATACACTTTAATAGATGAACAGAGTATGTAATAACTACAATTACTTGGGTGATTATATGAAATTTGTAGTTTAAGTGGTGAAGCAAAGAAGCACATTTCTTTCTCTTAATAGCATTATTGTCTGTAATAAGTGAAATTAATTGAAATACTATATGTTCTTAGCGTACAATTACTTGTTGTATGAAACGATCGAAACACACTCCATTTAATGAATCTCGTTTATCAGCACACTAAAATTTTCTCATTAGATGATAGTGAATACTTTTTTCTTGATGTACACTACATTAGAAATTGTGTCACTTTGTTCAAGTGACATTTAAAATACATCTCAAAAAAGATGATGTTACCTGCGTTATTGTTGATTCGCATGTAAAGATTACAAAACAAGAATCTCATAAATCTTATAAATGGTAAAAATATTAATATCTCTGATGATTATGCAAATAAATATAGTGTCCCTTTTTTCGGGAAATTCCGAGTTATGCTTATGCTCTCGCAAGGTATTACACCAAATTCGGTCGCCAGACATAATTTTTCTCACCACGGCGCATTGAACAGCCTGAACGTAGAATTAGGCCCACTTAAATCAAGCAAGTAATCACCTCAACCTCATCTCCCAAAGAAAACGATAGGAAAAGGCTTTGTCTCCAAGGGAAACACTGCTCTCCCTCAAGGTACCGACTCCAACTCCCCAATATGTTTGGTGTGTGCGCTAATGAATGTTTTGATTTTACATTTATATGACGAAAGTGCTCTCGTAAACATTTGAAATCATTATAACATAAATTTCAGAATCAGGAATAAGTAGACAATTATTATTGACTGCATTAGAAGGTGTAGATTTGTGTTGTGTTATTTTTTGGCGGCTTTAACCTAGGTAGTAAGTAATTTAGGTTAGAAAAAAGGAACAGGATTCAGGGTCTGTAAGCTAGTCAAAATGATTTAGTCAAGAGATAGAATCTAGTAGTGTTGAAACGCCTTATAGTATGGTGAAAGGTTTTGCATATGACTTTGACACGTTGAACGTCCTATTGATTAAAAACAGGCGATCTGTTGTTCTGAATGTTGTGCAGCTGGTCTTTGCAGAAATATTTTTAATTTATTGCACTAAGCAGAGAGCGCGTATTAGGAGTATAATTGGAAGTAAAAGAGATCTTTTTTTAATTCATATCTTTAGGAATGTGAAGAGAAAGAAATAAGCAAGGCTTATCATTAGGCATCAAGATTTGTTGTATGATGGTCTTTACAAGATGATTCAGGGAGAGTTGATATTTATAATCTCCAAAAAAACTCTCATTTGTTTCATTTTATTCAAATTCTTGAATGGGGTTGTGTTTCTTCAACGCTAAAAGATACAAATATAAATAATTCAAATGCTTTCTTCGCCGAAAGAATTAAAATTGTACCCGGATCAATTCAACAAAGCAACAATTAGACATAAGCGCTTTAGCATAGTGGATACGGAAGCTAAGACCAGGCGAGTAAAGACACAACACTTTCAGCAGCATGATGAGCTGGCCACCAATTGGGTGAATACACTATACTAAATACCCGCGTGAGTTAGTAATCTACATATATCATCATGCCAATTTCATTCTCGCTTTCACAGCACAACTTATTCAGTCTCTTTCCACCTGCCCGGGACCTTGCGAAGCCTATTAAAAGAGACCTATAAATATCTTTACCTGGAACTGGTCCCTCCTGTCCCAACACGAGATAACGAAGAGTTCTACAAATTTGGGTTGTGCATAACACAAAACGGACACGGTACCCCACCCAAGTGAGGGCCGGTCTCTGGTGCCTTCGGTCTCACGATTGCATATCATTTTGATCTTTATGTGCATCTCATTATCCGTTTGAGGATGTAGGCTACGATGCGAGGGACGAATTACGCTAACCACCCACTTACCTTCCTACAATTGAAAATATTCATTCCATTTTTAAAACATTTTCCACTGCTTCCCCTTTCATATCAATAAAACATCTCTCCCATAATATTAATCTTTCTTAACCTAGGTCAAGTCAAGTTATTTTAACACTTATAAATTATCTGTCGTTAATAACTCGAGCTGAAACAAACAATCTAATATAATATTTTCCTCATGCATTCTTTTTGTTTTTAAAATTTTAATTACATTATTTTAGTTTGTTTCTTTAACTTACATTTACATTATTTTTGTTTGTTTCTTTAAATTACATGTACATTCTTTTAGGATGTTTCTGTAACTTACATTTACATTCTTTTTGTTTTTCCTTTAACTTGCACGTACATTCTATTTGTTTGTCATTTAAACTTATATTTACATAATTTTTGTTTGTTTCTTTAATGTAGAATTGAATTCCTTTGGTTGTTTTGTTAACTTACACGTTCATTCTTTTTGTTTCTTTCTCAAAATTACACGTCCACTTAATTATTTTAACTTATATTTAAATTTTTATGTTTGTTTTTTTAGCTTATTCTGATCTAATTTTGTTTATTTTAACATAGTTATATTCTTTTTGTTTTGTTTTTTACTTACATTGACATTCTTTTTGTTTCTTTCGTTAACTTATACGTAATTATTTTTGTTTGTTATTTAACATTGCATTTACGTTTTTTTCATTTTTTCTTGGTTCATTGAACACTTGCAATATTTTATTTGTTTTTTTTTTTTAATTAAGACTTACCTTTTTGTGTTTTTTTTGTTAACTTACCCTTACCTGCATTTTTTTTGTTTATAAGTTTACTTACATTTAGTTCCCTTTTGTTTTTTAACCTTGCAAAATCTTTTTGGTGTATAATTTTGAATTTTATTTTGGCAGAATCAACGTTTTAAGTTCATTTAATCAATATTATTATTATCAAGTCAATAATAATTATTACTACTCTTTTGTTAAACGGGTAGATTTAATTTAGGAATTTTTTAAGAAACTTAAGTAAGAGAATTAATGCAAGAAAGGAGATAAATTTTAACAACGAGATTATTTTGACCCAAGGGAGAAAAAGGTGAGAAAGGGGAGTAATAATAACGAGTCTTATTGTTGTATATTTTCAATGAAAGTGAGGTTGTGAAATGCACTTAATCTATACATTCTATTATTAACGAAGCAAAGATAATATTCTCGCAGATTAGAAAGAATACCTGAATGTCGTAAAGAGCGAGTAAGCGGGATAAAGTAGAGCCGCTGGTCTAGGAAGCAGCTGACCTGCGTGAGCTATACTCATTGACGTAACGGTTTCTGGCTGACGCCCATTATTTGGGCTAACGTGAAAGGAGAAGATGATTTTGCGAACCTGATGTGAATTGGCGGCGATTGGTTGTAGATCAGAAAGCGAGGAGTAAAGAAAGTGTTGTAAAGGTAAAATTGAGCGTCACGTGGTTTATGTAATGGTAGAATTAAGGCTAAAAAAAGGTTTTGTAATGATTTGGGTGGAGGCGAGGGCTGGAGTTAGACTCGATAGTTGCAGCAAATCGGAATGACGAATGGGGAGAGAGGATGTGAGATGGAGTTTTTGGTACAAATGTACAGAATGAAAATGGCGCTAATGAGTCAGAGTAGTGTAATAAAAGAAAGTTGCATGACGCAAAAGCATAAATTCGCATCGGTTCGGAGAAGGAAAGAAGGAATATTAATTAAATAAAAAATCGGCACTAACAAACCAACAATGTACTGGGGGATGTAAGTTACATGTAGGTATGAGTGTAGGACTACCCAACGTCATTTATGACGATGGGAGAGAAGAAATCGGAGGAAACATGCAAAGAAGAGAATGATCCAAAGTGAAATGATTCTGATTCAGAGAGAGAAAGAGGGGGGGGGGAGAAAGCCTACTTATGAATGCTCGAACGTAGGAAAGAAGAATTTTTAAGAAGCCATCTGGCGAGACTGCCTACTAGGTCAAAAGTCGTCGTAATCAGGCTACAGCATAATACTAGGATAGATTAAAAAAACATGCCAAAAAAATAAATAAATATACAAAAATCAAAAGTTAAACAAAAGAAAAGAAACAAGAAAAAACAAATTAAGCAAAAATCAAGAGGAAGAAAACACGAAGGAAGGCCCGCTGCCCCCTGACGCAGAAAGATGTGACCTACAACAAAGAGTCAAATAGTCAGATAGTCCGCACAAAGGACAAGCTGTAACGACCCAGCTAGTAAAAATAGAGGGGGGGGGGCAGGTATCCTGCACGAAGATCACCCAGAGTGGGACATTCAACAAGAATTAGCTGGCTCGTGGCAATCAGGGCGTCACGAGTACGGGGACCTTTGGGGCATGTAAATTATAATGTCCTAATAGCACTCAAGGTGCTTTGTGAGTCTCTATAGATTATAATCCCGTCTCGGAACCGGACACAAGGCGTTATCTTTTGTACAGAGCAGTATATTGCATCCAGCTCGGTCATAAGGACAGACGCAGCGCCTTGTAGAGCCCCGCTGACTTCAAAAAGATGGGATAGTGAGTGGAAACCAACCCCTTCCTTGGACTTAGAAAACAAGACCAAGGAAAAGGTGCGAACTCACCCCTTTCAGGCAAACACGGTTCGGATGGAGCCTTGATTGGCGGCAGAATTGCACCACCTTAGTCTTAACTAAAAAAACTGAAACCTCCACACTTCTGCATTATGAAAGATGCATTAGAATGCTTGTTGGATTCGACGCTCCAGATTTGGCATTTGTGCTGTACCAAAATAGATCAAAATTTCGTCCACGTAGAGCCTAGCGAGAACAACTTGCGGAGCATCCAGGTGATACCGTTGATGCTCAAGCCAAAACGTCTGACATTTAGGAAACCTATCTGCGTGACACGCTCTTCCTGAACAATTAAACCAGGGAGGGTTGTCCCTCCCCGTACGCAAAAGCGGCGATCTCGGAAAAACTCCGAGACAAAGATTGGGAGGCTTCCCTTCGCCCTCATCGTTTGGAGTCTCCATGATACCGTATCGGCATGCAGTGTCATAGACATTCTCAAAATCGAAAGATACCCTGGAGCAGAGCAACCGATATAGGGTGGAACTTGCGGAAGCCGCACTGTGGGGAAGACAGACAAGTGGCCTCCGATGCCAACCGAGGAGGTTAGAGAGATTGAGCGGAAACCGGCCGGGTTGAGTGATCTCTCCTAGGTTTGCGAAAAGCGAGAATGTGGAAGGATACCCTCTGTCCAGATCATTCTGAACACATAAAGGCCATGCCTCTCTCACATAGATGTCGAAGCATGACATATGGGACATCGTGGAGAAAGTGGTCGTGAAAGACTACACTAGGACTGGTGCAGGGTCGGCAATTGCGGCCCCATTCTCCTGGAGAACTTGGGGGGTGGGGAGTCCTGCGAGAAAAAGCTCCAAATCATGAGAATCGCTTCATTTACTTGTCTCGTTCTCTCCATGTGCTTTCCATATACACCGTCCGATTTTGGGTAGTAGCTAGTCGATAGCTTACATGGTCTTCCCCTCAAGTAAAGATATGTATGCCCGCCAGGAAGAGCGGCGTGCGCATTCCGAAACATACCAGAACCTAGCCCTAGCACGACGAAGTTCATGTAGGAATAACGTTTCTGTTTGAGGGCAACCTAACACCTGGCTGACCACCCTATAAGCATGCTGCTTGCAAAACGGCCAGTCTTCTAGGAATAGTAGCCTGAGCCACGGCGATGAGGTTACTGAAGAAGAAATCAACGGCCTCCTCTAGCGACGAAATTCCTCAACTGAGACAGGGGAATCAGTCATTTTCCTAAATACGAGCCACAGCGTCAAGCACCTATTCAAAACAATTTTTGAATAGGAAAGTGATTAAGACCATGTAGGCCATCGACTAGCTTCTGCCCAAAATCGGGGTGTGCATCTGGAAAGCACATGGAGAGAACAAGATAAGTAAATGAAGCGATTCTCAGGTAGTAATATATACACTCAACGAACAGTTGAACAATGACCTGACCCCTGCGATTGATCAAGTAATCTTCCCAGAGGGAAAATATACTGTTTAAATCTCTGAGCATTAGAAAGGACCTTGGCAACCCTGCCACGGTTCGGCGGAACTTCCCTGATTCGAAATTGGCTGACGGTTGTTTTAACACAGTAATACCACTATACCCTCTATCCAGTTGAATGGAATTTCCATTCTCATCTCAGCACAACGTGCACTCTGAGAAGGCCTCAGGCCTTGAAAAGCGCATTACAAAAGACTTATCATTATTATTATTATTTAAGTCAAAGAGAACAACGGAGACATCATGCCGGGTGCAAATGGCGCATCTTCCTGACCGGCTCACATCCCGTGATAGTGGGGTAGCCTTACCCTTATACCCTAGGACGGTGGGCAGGGGACACACACCCAGCATGGTCTCCTGCAAAACGATTTTTAATTGCTACGGAAGGAGAGGAGGCTTTCCAGCTCCTCCTAGTTTTCCGCGGCAATTCTATTGAATGAATATTCCCCTAGGCCAGGCTCAGAGGAGATGCGGGGGCCCCCCTTTGAAGAGAAGACCATCAGGGAAGTAGCCTTACGCTTTCCTAAGCCAGAACTCACGGCACTGTTAGTCAAACAAGGCACTGGAAGTGCTCTTGCCTTTGTGGTCTTATCGAGAGATATTGGGCTCGACATGCGAGTCTTTTCCTCCCACCGACTAGAAACTGTAGGCTTGCGTGGCAGCTTCAGAGGCAGGGAGCACTTCTTTGGAGGATCAACCGTCTCCGAGCCCCCGAAACCAGACATCGGTGTAGGCATAGGCTCCGAAGCTCCTGTGATGCTGTGGACCTTTCGAGGGGCAGCTTTATGAACCCTATAAGACGGCCTTTTGACCACCTTTAGGGGTGTTGCATATTGTGGGTCTAACGACTCGGTGAAGCCGCACGGCCGTTTCACCTTAATGAGAAGGGGGAGCATTGGGTTTAGCTAAGGGTGGTTGTGAGCTTTTCGTGCCGATAGCTCTACCATGGAAGTTCCCTTGGTAAGTAGAACCCCCAGAAGGGTTCCAAATGGGTGCGAAAACGACCGTGCTCGTACGCCTGTAGGGTCTAGGAGCAGAGGTTGCGTTTTTTAAAATTGAGCCCTAAGCTGTCCCATGAAGGGCCGGGCACGCCCGGACAATTTTCCTAGCATTGCATAATGAGTGATGATCTGTAGCCTGAATGGCTTGAATTTCACTCTCTAGAAGAGACACTTCAGGATGCTTGGAAGAAACGGAGTGCGGCTCTCCGCAATTGAAACACTTGGGCTATCACGATTTAGACTTATCGTGTGCCTCCTTGGAACAATTTACACAGACTTTGGGTAAACCTGATTTTGGTACGTCTACAAGAGCAATTCATATGACTGAAGGAGTGGCAGTAGTAGCACCTCTACGGCAGAGGCACGAATGGCTTGTCATGAAATCGATACCACCCAGCGCGCACCAACTCAAGAAACCTGTCACGGTCGAACGGGACGAGGATGGCAAGAGTGATTCTCTATGCTTCTCCCTTTTATCTTATCACACTACCGACCTGCACCGCTCCACTCCATGGTCAGCCAGCTCTAAAGTGATGTCATTTATGCCTTAGTTTACGAGTTTTCTCCAGTAGACCAATCCTTATACCAAGTTCATAGTAGAGTGCGGTGTTTCACTGACCGAAAGGCTCTAACTTTGGCCCATTTGGATGGATCTGACGCATTCACCACAACCTCCGTCCGAGTAACGGGACACCTTGGGCGCTCTTTAAATACGCAGGATAATACCCTTCTGTGATTGATCATGTTTCCCTTAGTCAACATGCTGCCATCAAAAATAAGTGCAAATGAACAACTTGGGAGTGTTTATGTTATGCTAAAGGTATAGAAAGAGAGGAACGACTGGCTAAGAGGTTAATGATGTGAAAATAAAGTCTGCTGAACAAAAGTCGTGTGCTCTCGAATTTTCTGATTTATGACCTTACGACCTTCCAAACTTTTAATAATACCCGGACTATCCTTGGGAGGATCTTGGCAATTTTATCATTCGAAAATGAATGTAAAACAACTGACGGTTTCAAATTTGTTAGAATCGGCCGAATAGTTATGATGTTATTGCCAAAACAAAAGAATTCCGGGGCTAACTTTGGGAGAACTTTATCAATTATATCCTTCGAAAAAATATATCAAACAACTTAAGGGTTTCAAATTTCGCTAGAATGGGCTAAATAGCTACAATGTTTTTACCAAAACAAAAAAAGCAAAACGGGGACCGACCAACCGATCGATGACTGACATAGTGAGATATAGATTCGCCCACAACTAAAAAGACAGGAAAATGTATGAGGATTGGGTGAAATAGAATTCTGAAAACCATATGCAATAGCGAGTGTCAGTGTGGGCAAAGGTTTGGACACCACACAAGAGATGACTAAATTGTTTGAAAGAGTGTTTACGAGAGAAAGGGATAACAGAGAAGTAGCTGGATGATATGGTGTATGATAGTTGTGTATGGGGAACTTTTGTGAGAGTTGTGGGTACTTGGCGCTTTATGTCCAAGAATTTGGGTGAAAATACCGTACATTGTTACATTAACTACACCTAACTTAATCTCCCTTGCCTCCTTTCTTCGCCATCAGATTTCTTATCTATGAATCAGCCATAATGTTTGAAAAGTTTCAGATTTATTCTGCTCTTTTCATTTTTTTTCTCTTTCCATTTTTCAGTTTTTAATATTCTTTGTCATATACTTGGAATCTAGGGCGAACCTAGTTGTAAAAAGATTATAAACTATGAAAATGCAGTTCTCGTCTACATACTACATTGGCAACCTGAAATTTGTTTTTAATAACACAAAAGCCGCTACAAAAATAATTATCTATCAATGTCAAATTATTCGACAAAGAATCTTGAAGTGAATATACTCAGAAAGGAATTTATTAGGTTATTTCTATGTACCGATTATTTATCAGAGACCATTTGTGAAATAAATGCATTCATCTTGGAAGCGTTTTAAGATTACCATATTCTAACTTCGCTTTAGTAGAGAAGTATTTAGCGTAAAAAGTGCTTCATTCTTTCTCAGAGTCTCGTTATCATACTAAAAAATAGCTAACATGTAAAGAACAGTTTTTCAAAATGAGACTTTCTTCGCTCGCGAATAAGCCATTCTCCGGTCTAATGGTCGTCATTAACCAGTAGGTCGAGGGTGATACAATGAGACACCAAGTAATCCTATTTTGCATATATTAAAAGTTGGGAAAGTGTTTTCTTGAACTTCTTCAATTTTGCCTTTACGATGAGGACCCTATGTATCAGCAGATTGTTTACATCCCTTAAATCATTTGCGCCGTGATCGTTTTTCACTAATCCTTTTTCAATCGAAGTTTAAAAGGTTATAAATTCTAAATAGATGAAAGCTGTACATTCTAATGGAAATTGCAACTTCTAAACTTTCATTTTTTAATAAATTTTTCCAGTAACAAGTCTAGAAAGTTAATTTAATTCACATTAGTTGTGCTTCATTTAAAGAGCTCATTAAGCAAAAAAATAGGCTCCCATTCCTTTCCATTTCTACCTATTGTCCTCGATTTCCTGCGTGTCTAGTTTGCAGTTACTGGTCAGTGACCCTCCATATAATATAATATATATATATATATATATATATATATATATATATATATATATATATATATATATATTGTATAAATGTTTGTGTGAAACCGTTTTTAGGAGAGATGTTTATGCTATAGAATTCTAATTGCGTTTTTCTCTTAAAAGGATTTCATAAAAGCCACTTTTCTGCTTCTTGTATCAATATAGTTTTGTTTATTTTCGTGACGAGAAAGTTTTTTGGAAATTATTTAAATTGCAGTAAATACATTAATTCATGCCTCTCAGCAATTTGCTTCTTAAAGCTTTTCATTTTATAAATTGTGACCAAAATAGGCCGACTATTTTATTATGGATATATCTTGCGAAAAGCTTTAGGCTGTTAAAAAATTTATTTTTTTTATATAAAACAACAAATAATACAATGACTAAAGATACTTATGTCATGAGGAATTTCAATTTCAGTTTGAAGTTACTAGGTTGGAATAAAAATAATGTCTGATTTTAGGTTATATCTTAAAAATTAAAAAAACTAATGACTATAGAAATATTTAATCCTAAAAAGAACCTCCATTCCTTAGTAAAACCTTATTTTATCTGGCAACAAGATTAAAAATGATACACCTGTAGATTTCTTTATGTTTTGATGCGAAATATCAATCAAAGTCTCATTCCACCTCTTCTTCTCTTGAAGTTAACCTAAGTCCCTGCCATTTGTTTTGTAATTCCCTAAACAAGTGATAACTATAAGGAACAAGGTCTGGAAAATACAGAGAATGAAGCAATATTTCCCAAACGACGTCTCCCATAAGATCTTTGGTCAGTAAATGTGTGTGAGGACGGGCATTATCATGATGGAGGGTGACATCCCTTCTGTTGACTAATGAAGGTCGCCTTTGGCTCAAAGCGGGTTTCAAAGGATAAGGTTGATAGCAAATAAGATTAACATTAATTGTTTGATTGTTTTCTAACAGTTCGTAATATACAAATCTTTCATAATCTCACTATACACTCAACATGAACTTTTTATATACCCAATCAACCAAACAACTACAGACCTATTGCTCTTTTAGAGCACTTAAGCAAAATACTAGAGCGTATATTGAACACCTATCTCTGGAATCCTTTGGAGAAATGGTTCTTCTCTTGCCAATACGGCTTCAGGAGGGTCTGATCCACCGCGCAGTGGTCACCATCGTTTAGGATATGATACAAAAATCACGACAAGTGCGATACAGATCACTCAATCAGTAAAGTCTTCGAGAAGGCCCTTGATAAAGTGTGGCATGAGGGGCTCCGTTGTAAACTCGCCCACAACACGAGGCTGCCTCTCTGCACCAGAAGGCTCCTTTTGCACTAACCTATAGACAAAAGGTGCTACATGTGATACAATAACACAATATCACGACCATTTTCCCCGCGTGCTGGCCTACCCCAGGGCAGCGTGCTATCAGCCACACTCTTCATCATCTACAAGAAAGATACCCTACGCTCGCAAGAAAACTGCACGCAAACACACGCATGCGTGCGTATGCATACGACGAGATCATCTTCGTCTCCGTGCCCTGAAACTAACACGCACCGGGCAGGATTCATACGCAATAGGAAAAGAGAATTAGTGTCTCATAACCACCAATCACAAGAAGACATAGGTAACACTATACGGTGCGACTGATAACTACATGCACAGCATACAAATATATGAACACACGCCTAACACGCAATATCCCGCTCCCACAAGACTCATACAAGGCAGCAGCAAAAATACTCGGGGCAACATTTAATAAATTCACTTTCACACACACCAAAGCAAAGCACAGTCCAAAGCCAAGCACACAAACAACATGCTGAGGAGATTCCATCCCAGCAGTAAAAAAAATGCAGTTACGCCTATACAAGACACTCGCCGGAATACTAATCGCATACGTGCCAATTACATTAACGGCTGCAAGCCTAAAATGGTAGAGAAGCGCACAACCCATTTAGAACTCTGCTCAGAAGCGCGCCTGTCGTTCTCCCCTGAACATGAGAATGTCTTTACTACACGACTCAAACAAACTCACGCCACTAATTGTATACAACTCCAAACGCTTAACACGCCAACTAGGGAAACTCGAAGGAGACCCCGCATATACAAAAAATACACAATATCTAAGACGCTGCTTTGATATGCAAAAACTAAGCAGTTCTCAACTACTGCATACCTACACATATATAAAGATAAGTAGAAGCATCGCGTAACGATTCCATGTTTCATGGCCACACGCAGACTACGCCTTAGCCTACCAGCAACTTTGTTGATTAGCCAGACCGCTTCATACTTTGCCGACCTTCCAGCCTCGCCATTCAAACACCTCGACGTGCACACCTACTAAGCAAACTTCGTACGAGTATATAGCAACAGGCCTATCGCTTGCCTCCTATTTCCTCATAAGTAATTTCCAAAACTTTCCTCTATGACTGCTGTTTGCTGTAACTTGACTACAGAAATTCCTCCACTTTATTTGTATTCTTTTCTTGTCTTGTCTTGTTCTGCAAATTGCGTAGACATTATAGCAGGATTTACTGTGACAACAACATCCAACTCTTTCGAAATCAAGTTCTTTTAAACCACCTTCTTTTGGTCTGACTTTTAGCATGAAATACCCACTTTGGAAACGGGAAATTCTCCTTCTGCAACTTCTTTCATTTACTGCATTATCCACATAGGTACTCTGAATGTACTTTGTTGTACTTACATTTACACCTTAATGAAACACATAGAGTAAAACGTGTTTAATTTGTCTTTAGATGGGAGCACATAGAAGTGAATATCGAAGAAGATTATAAACATTGTTTTTATAATCTGAAAGATAAAGGTATACATAACTGATTATAGCTTTTCTAAACGATAGAAAGAGATACTACGTTAAAAAATACTTTCTAGAATTTCATTCTAGAAGAGTGGACATTATGTACTTTGTTACAACCTGATATTTTACCGACATGACTATAGTAAACTAATTAGAATTCATAGATTTTCTTTGGTCTATTAAACTTGAATAATATTTTTATTTCATTAATTCCCGTATAATATTTCATTATTATCTATACTTATATAGGATTAACTCACAGGAAAATTAAAACACAACCCTTGACGATGTTGAAGTAAATAAAAGCTCTCGGAATCTAGTGTGTTTCACAATTTGATTAAAATTAGTTCTGTATTTCATTCTGCATTAAAATAACTCAAGTTTTGAATAACATCAATAAAATTTTAGGTAGTTTCAATCAATCGCAAAGGATTAGCTTTTGACGTGTTTGAAGAAACAACAAATACCTTTCGCTTAATAATATTCCAACCCAAAATTATATTGTTAAAATCTCCATAAATAGGATTAAAAGCGCCGTTTGATTTTACACTTCGCCATATAAATTGCCTGTATGTTATTTTGCACCTATTGAGGCTTGTCGTAAAATGGACTCTCGACGATATACCATATATAACTATTGGTTGAGGGAACTTCTTTAATTATCTTTAGAGTGCGTGGATGTCTGGTGGGCCGATATTATGTATCTTCGATATGCTTATGAAGTGGAACTGAGCTCAAGGATAATAATATTGCTATCATTAATAGGATAGAGTTTTATTAATAATAACTATCAACAATACACAAAACGGAAAATATTGACATAAACAGAGAATGGAAAGGGTCGTGGGGACTCGGGCTAATCCAAGGATTAAAAGATTTAAAAAGGTAAAACAAATATAAAGATAAAGAGATGGGATGGTTCGCTAAACCATTTAAAGCACAGGATAGAATTGACAAAAGGGTTAAATACTCAAAGGTAACGTTCGGCTTACGTAATTTTATACTAGTTGTGCAGTGGAAGGCGACGTGAAGGAATTTTCGGTCCGCTGGCGAGTTCTAGCCGAAGGGGTGGGGGAATAAAATGATCCTGACGTGGCGTCTTGGGAATGTGAACCGTTTCTCGACGAACGGCTTGAAGAACAATGGCTGTTCTACGTTGTTCTCTTCTGGACAACAGGGGGGGGGGTGAGAACCGTCTCTTGTCTACAGGCTCAAGAACAATGGCTGTTCTAATGTTGTTCTCTTCTGAACAACAAGGAGGAAGGGTGAGATCCGTTTCTTGGCGAACAGGCTCAAACGAACAATGGCTGTTCTACGTTGTTCTCTTCTGAACAACAAGGGGGGCGGGGGGGTAAGAACCGTTTCTTGTCAACGGGCTCGAACGAACAATGGCTGTTCTAACGTTGTTGTCTTTCTGAACAACAAGTGGGAAGCCTTGTGGACTCGGCGTCACGAAGGCTCGAACCTTGGCACTCAAGGGATATTGTCCTCCTTCTGGAAAAGTGATGGTGAATATCGAGGTCGAGGTTCCTTGGCGCACAAAGTGAGAGAGGGTCGGGGCGATGTTTCGCGACGGAAATCTGGATCTCCAATCTGCTCTTAGTGGTAAAGTTTCCATCTAAATAGTTGAGACACTTCCTTGGCGTGGGGGACAATGGAGTGGGAGCTTCGAGGGAATGCACAGCCGAGCCTGGGAACAATGCCTTATTAGCCCATAAGCCTAACTTAATCTGGCGAGGTTGGCCTTTGGGGGCGAACGGGGGAAGATAAACTTCCTTGTTTAAACATTGACTCAGGTGGCTGCGATAAGGCGCCAAGCTTCAAAGCGAAGATGCACGTGGGAGCATCGTGGTTTTAAATAACACGTGATAGGGGTTGAAATTAACGTGGCCTCAACCCGTTCTATCACAAGGCTCTACCAATTAACACCATTTTAAAATATCTTTACTATTAACAGGATACATTTATTATTTAATTTACTTTTGGGTCTAAAGGCTAGTTTATATTTCATTCTACATTTCGCAACATACATTTTCTTTATGATAAGGATACAAATTTTGTGTAAATCTTTCCTAAATCTTCCAAATGTACCGTAATATGTTGCAAAAAAGAGTAAAATATGAGCGTAACGTAAGTTTTAATCCAAGTTTACAATGATAACTAAACACAACTTTAACTTATTATAATAATCTCATACTTATGGGAAGTGGATTCTAACTCAACTTAAAAAATTATTCCACTCAAGTTTGCAGTTCGTTTAACTCAAATGTTCAATTAGCCATTGCCTGATCCTTTTCGAACCTAAAATTATTATTTGCTCACACAATAGTTAAAAGAAAATTCATCTACCACGCATTAGCACACAAAATGTTCGTTTTAAAATAATATATCATCACTAAAAGATATATCTATAAGAACGATAGTTAAGAAAAGTTAATAAAGGATTCATGGATGAGTTAAAATATTGGATCATAAACTGTATATATATATATATATATATATATGGGTTTATGCTGCTCCTTTAGAGCTATAATATAACTATGAGGATGAAGAAAATGACTTAGAAGAAGGAATTAATTTCTTTAATACTTCCCGATTTACCATTTACTCATCTTCTGGTACTGGAAGAAAGAATTGATAACATTCAAGTTATAGATATGGGTAATGGATAATTTTTTCCTTTAATATAGGAAGCAATGCAGTATATATATATATATATATATATATATATATATATATATATATATATATATATATATATATATATATTATATATATATATATATATATATATATATATATATATATATATATATATATATATATATATATATATATATATATATATTAGATGAATGAACAATAAGCTTCATGTCTATGTTAATATGTAAAGGAAATATGTAGTAAGAATTCCTAAATCCGCTAGAAAAGTCTCGTTGAAATTCCACTTTTTAGAGGAATGGATGATTACACAGTCGTAAGGAGCCTGTCTGAAGGCCTTTGAGAAAATCGAGGAGGCTTTCTGACGGATTAAGGGATTCTTGCTATTTTCCTTAGATAACAGCATTGACTAGAACGTTTTTGTTCATTGCTAGAAAAAAATCGTGAAGCGAAGAGCCACAAGAATATATACATTTTCTCGTTTTATGAAATTGAGAAAGAAAATAGGAAAAAGAGAAAGAATGATAGAGAGAAAGTAAGAATGAGTGAGAGAGAAACAAAAGGAGAGATAAAATAATAAAGATAGAGAAATACTTAGTTAGAAAAGAAACAATTAAAGAGATAGAAAGAATGAATGAGACGGAACGAAATAATGGGAGAATGGAAACGAGTGAAGAGAAAAGAGAAGAGTGAAATACTGAATTAGGACCAGCAAAAATCCTAGGATTCCCTTAAGACTAGTCCGAGAGTAAATAATATTGATACAGTACACACTTATCTACATCTACACCTACAACTCATGCAAGTTTCTAAGTACGTGCACACTTATCTATATTTACACCTGCATATCATGCTTCTTGATTTTATAAAGTGGTCATCATCCGTGCACACACTAGTTTACATTTACACACGCATATGCACGTCTACTCGGTTTTTAAATATATTAACCGACGTACGTTTCATTACTCGGTCGTGTAAAAAATGTTCCAAGATTGAGTGATTTTATAGGTAAAAATGTTTTGTGCCATACCACTAAAGAATCGCTTGCTAACTAGAAGAATAGTGTATAATCTATGTTTGAAAAAAAAAATTTTTAAACCTCCATCAACTGGCTGCGTGAACATCTTACTCAGCGAAGTCTTGCTTAATAGGGTGCATTTCTAAGTTCAGGGATCAGTTTGCTAAGGTTTAAAGACTTATTTTTCACCGTGTAATAGTTAGATCTAAGTAGAACTAGTTATTTATAGAGATTTCAGTAGTAGAAAATAGGTAAATTGGTAACCAGAAATATTGTAATAAAGAAATGAATTTTACCTCTACATCCTTTTTTTGTTTATTCTCCGAATTATATATATATATATATATATATATATATATATATATATATATATATATATATATATATATATTAGATAAATGAATAATAGCTCTCATGTTAATGCGGTTAGGTAAGAGAAATAGTGAGAATTCCTTAATCCGCTAGAAAATTGTCATGGAGTTCCTCAACCCTGTTCAAAATCGCTATCTTTATGACCGGCCACCAATCCATTTCTCTATTGAGAGAAACAACAATAAGACCTTTTTAAAGGAATTGACGATTGAACTTTAAGAGAAAACGAGAAAATATCTATGTTCTTGCGGCTCCTCGCCTCGCTAAATTTATAGATAAATGAACCATAACGTTCATGTCAATGCGGTGATGCAAGGGAAATAGTATGAATTCCTAAATACACTTTAAAAGCCTCTTGGAAATTTTTCTTTTTAGAGGTGTGGATGGTTACGCCGTCGTAGGGGTAACGCTCCTGAAGAGGGTTAAGGAACTCCAGGAGACTTTTCTAGTGGATTAAGAAAAAATGAGAAAGAGAAATGAGATTGATTAAAAGAAAGAAATAATGAAGAGAGAGAAAGAATTAGAGAAGAGAGAAGGATGAGAGATAGGAAAGTAAACAGCGAGAATAAAGAGAATAGAGAGAAAAGATTACAAGAAGAAAGAAAGAAGGGGCATGAGAGAAATTTGAGCGGAGACAGAAAGGTAGAAAGAGCAAGGAGAAGAGAGAATGTGAGAGAGAAATAATGAAAGAGATCATAGAAGAAAGATTGAGTGAGAGAATAAAAGGAAAATGAGAGAAAAATATGTAGAAAATCAGAAAAAGAATGAGACTGAGGATTCGAGAGAAAATGAGTGAGAAAATGCGATTGAAAATGAGAATGAAAGAGACAGAGAGAATCAGAAAGAGAATGCAATTGAAAATCAAATTGTCACATATAAATTGATAATGAAAGATTGAATGGGAAAAAGCATAGGAGTCAATGAGAGTGAGTGAAAATAAAAGAGAGAAAAAGAAAAAGAATACGTGGGAGAAATATATAGAGAAAAATGATGGGAATGAGAAAGAAGGAATCAGAATGGAAAAAATAATGTGAGATAGAAAAAGAAAAGTACAGTGAAAGAAAAAATGAGAGAGATAAGGAAATAATGAAATATAGAGTTAGAGCAACAATGAGACTGAAAGAAATACTGAGAGAAATTAAAAAAATGACACAGGATAAGAAAACGAGAAAGATGAGTAAAGTGAAAGACAGAATGAGCAATAGATTAAAGGAGAATAAGAACCAGAATGAATGAGTCAGATATAGAATAAGAGGGGAAGGGGGTTGGAAATAATTATAATGAGAGAAATGGAATAAGATGTGGAGATTCGGTAGAAAAAGCTGATATTTAAGTGAGAGAGTGCGTGTGCCAGATTGTCTGGCCACCTCAGTAGTTGTTCTTTTGTTCTAAGTTTTTAATATCACTTGGTTACCTATTTTGATGAGTCAGCATCCCAGCCTTTGTCATCGATAACAAGACCTCTTTTATATGATGAGCGGCTTGTTACTGCACTTTCGTTTTCTATTGTCCTTTTTTTTACATATTTAATTTCCTTTATTATACATAAATACGTTGAATATTTTTATCGGATTTATTATTTATTTATTTATATATTTTTATTATTTTTCTTTTTTAACATTAATTTGTCCACTTCGGATATTTTTTTTCTTTTTTTCTAAAGAGTTTGTCCACTTTGGATCTTTTTGTTCTTAGCTTGTTTTTGGTTTGGTTTATATATGCCGGTTATTCTTTAGGTACTTTTAACCATATATAGGGTTAGTTTCTTGATAGGTTTACAGTTTACTGTTTTTAAATGCTCGTTTATGTCTTAAATCTGGTAGGTCCTCATTAGGGAATCAAATTCGGTATGTTTTGGTATATTATCTGCCATATTTCTTTTGATCGTCTGTATAAGGTAACGTTGATAGGTTTTATTTCCGTTGCTTCATGTAATATCTCAGATGGTATGTGGTCCTACTGGGTGACGTTAGCAATGAATCTTATTGCTCTATTTTGAACCACTTGCGCTTTCTTAACAGCGCTCTTGCTTAGGGTATGGAAAGAGATGTCAGAGTACAGGAGGATCGGTCTTACGAGTAACATGTATAGTTTCCTCTTGTTTTGTGGAGAGAGCAGCTTGAAGCTGTATAGAGTCCGTAGGGTTCTCGTGGCAGTGGCGATGTTCTCTTCGTAGTAGGCGTTGTATGCGTCTGAGGTTAATTTCAGGCCAAGTACCCGGCCTTCTCTGAAGTAAGGGAAAAATTCGTCTCGCACCAGTACAGACACTATCTTCCGACGTCCCATAGGTATCATCTTAAACTTATGAGCATTGGTCTTGATTTTATTCATTTTTTCAAAGTCATTAATGTCTTCGATTTCTCTGCCTGTTCTGTTGGCAAGGTCAATATGGTTTTTGTATACGCTGGTAAATGACCTGTGTAATGTCATCCGCCAGCTGGACGTACTCACTGAGGTCTTAGTCGGGGTAAGGTAGATAACTGGTATATACCGCATATAGTGTAGGGCTGAGACTACCCCCTGCGGACCCCCTGCCTACAGGTTAAATGGCTCACCTTCGATGTCGTTCATTTTTACGGCTGCCTGTCGATCATCTAGGTAGTCACAGATTATTTATGTCAAGTTCTCCTCTATATCAAGGTCACTGATTTTATTTTTCGGTGGTGGCAACCACACCTTGTCAAAGGCCGAGGCTACATCACGTAGAATAACCTCTACATTTCCATTTCTGCCTTGCCAATAGGTATCTTTTTGGTTATCAATGCCAATGCCGTCTTAGTGTCAATTCTACTCCAGAAGCCGTGTTGTTGGTTATTGTATAGTTTGTTAGCATCTAGCTAAGTTCTTAGTTTGTTGTTGAGGAGTTTTTACTGTAATTTACACATAAATTCAAGCAGTCAGATGGGTCTATAGTTGCTAATATCTTTCTTTGGCTTACCAGGTCTTTAGAAGAGATTCGTTGATGTTTTTGGGGATCGTTAAACAAATGTATTTTTGTAAGGCCGGTTATCCCTGGAATCTTTTGTTTAAAACTCTTCAGGACTGTTTCATATTATTCATGGTAGAATGGTCTTCCTTCTTCTCTCGGGATACGTATCTCGTCCAAGATGTGATGCAGTGTGAGGTTAGCCCCCACTCTCGAAGACTAATAGAATTTATTCTTCGTACCTGTAATCAAAGACCTCATTCTTCTGGTCACTTATACGAAAACGATTCCGCCCATATCCTCTGAATTTTGGTTCAAATTCTACGCCATTGACTTTGATATTTATTCTACTATTGCGGGAATGCCCCACAATCACTTTAGTGGCTCCAAAATTTCTTAGGGTCCCCTTCAGCATCAATATTGGATATCATGTGATCCCATTTTTCTCTTGATTTTTCATTATGAGATGCTTGATTTTGTTTCTCATCTCTTGCAGTTTTTGGTATCGACGCGCCGTAATCTCATATATTTTAGAAAATAGACAAGTGCTTCCATTTAATCCATCATATGTTAGATGTTAAAGTCCCACCTTGGAGCCAGTAGTGTTTTGTTTTCCTCCAAGGGACAGATAGGTGATCAGCTTCCAAGATCTTTGACGTTAGGTTGTTGAGTTTTTCTTCAATTTTTTTAGTGAAACACCTTCTATTGGGTCGATCTGTACATTTCGCAGATGCTCAAGGTATGTCGCCCAAATGGCTCTCCCAAAGCACCTGCCCTTGGGAATTTGAACTTGAATTGGGTAGGTAGAGATGTTGGTGATCTTATTAATGTGGTCTGTTAGAGCGAAAAGGCCTGGAAGGTATACTTGATCCAGAGAGAGGCTCTGACTGGTTGGCACTACGTCTGGTTTGGTTGAAGACCTCTCCATGTGGAAAGTGGCAAATTTCGTACCTTCTCTCTGTACTATGCTTCTTTCAATTAGAAGGCTCAGCGAGTTACCGGCTCTATTAAATGCTGTAGTGAAACCGGCCTCTCTACAGCGGGCATTTAAATCTCCGATCAGGATTGCTAAGGATTCTCTCCTGAAAAGTCGCAGAAAAATGGGGATCGGAAGGTATGGACGACTGACGGTTGGTACCAGACCACAAATACCAGGTCATCATATGTCATACAGACCTTAATTGCTTAATAAGACTTCTAGATCTTGCATTTCCTTGAACTTTATCCCTTTTCTGATAGCAATGGCTACTCCATCGTACCTCTCTTTCGAGTGGTTAGTTATCAGCACCACATAATTTTATATTATTATATATTCGTTGTCATCATTTAAATAATGCTTGGATATGAGCACAATGTTGGGTTCGACGGTTCTTATAATTTCTTTATATGTCCTACTTTTGGCATTCGAACCGTTTACGTTGAACGAGATCTTTAAATTTCTGATATATCCAGTAAAAGTAGCCATGTTTAATTTATATGAGCCTGTTTACCTTTAGTTTCTCTTTTCCTGGCCGGCGACCTTACCATTCCTGATCTTTTCATCTCAAATTTTTTTTGGTTTTGATTGAAGTGGGATTCAGGATCAGGCCTCGTCTGAGTGCTTGCACTAAATCATCTTCTACGATTTCAGCATCGAAATCCCATTTGTATTTACCTCTTATGACTCCTTCAATCAAATCACCAACCTTGGATTTTCTCGGTATTGGTAAAGATGGAGAGCTATAAATTCTCATACAAAGGTCACAAGTATTTTGCCTTGGTTTAGTGGGTGTGAGTGTTTCCGTCGCTTCTAGATACTTCAATTTTAATATCCTTGGGCGCAAGAACGTTTCTTGGCAGTTCGCTCGTCTCCATTTGAGTTTCCTCATCTTTGGTGTGATCTTGCTTACGTAGGATGGAGTTGCGAGAACCCGAGCGAGACGTCGGCACCGCTTGCATCATGCTTTTTGGGGGGTGCGTGGAATAGGTCTCCTGATGGTGGGTTGTCAAGAAACCAAATCAATTTGAGGCCGTTGTGAACCAAAATTTTATTAGGTTCTGTTGCATAACTTCCTGGTCTCATAATATTGGTCGAATGGGCATGCAGAATACATATTATAATATCGGGTCTCATGTTTTGATCAATTCGTAGCATGGTCTTCTCCTGCTCGTTCCTTTTGGCGCCTGTGCATAATTAGTGGTAGCCCTTCTATTTCTCTCGTCAATCATTGCCTTCTTCTTGCCTGATATCAAGAACATAACCAACCCATTTTCAGCTTCCTTCACGGCCATCTCAGTTTTCTGGAATGTCACTTTGAACAAATGTTTGTGTTCTTCACCGTCGTGATATTTAAACATATATACCTCATCGATCTTTGCCTAAGCCTGTTTATCCTCAATTTTCTTTTTGATCTCTTCTGCAGAGTGAGTCCCAGCGTAGGGGTCGATGCGCCGACAAACATATATCCGATCTCCCATTTGCTGATACTTGTGGAAGAACCTTTAGTATAAGGACGATTTCTTTCAGTTTTTTGTTGCTTTTTGCTAAGTAAGTCTTCCAGATCCTGATTCGTGTCACAAAATGCTATGTATCCGTAGGCCTGATTTTTATGCCTGCAAAGCGTGATTCCCAGTTTGGAGTAAACAGCTTCAAATACTTTTTCGCACTGAGCTTCTGACATCGCTCCTAAACCAGAAGTTGGACACGTCTCTCACCGTTGTGGGCGTCCATGACAGACCCAACTGCGGGGATTCTTATTTGGAACCTAGCGGGCCCTTATCGCGCGGGTGTGTACCTGTATATACTCTGGTTCACCCCTTCTTTCCTACCTAAATTAAATGTCTAGCAGATTCCTCCTACCTCCCCTGACCACTTTGAGGCGGCTTCTACAGACTTTAAGTGCTAGTCAGGTTACCAGTACCAGGGATGTGCTGTTGATGTGAGAACAGGAAGATACGCGCTGAACTTTCCGGATACTCTGAATTGCCTCGCAAGCGTTCGAGCGTGGGCGCGGATAGCTGTGTGAAAGTTCAGTCGTTCTCAACTTAACCCCAAAGTGGTGCTCTTCGAATTATAGATATTCTCTTCACCTACTAATCTCAGTGAAGAATCCCGAAGGTGGATGTCATAGCAAGTGCAAGGAAAGTCTTCCAAAAGGAGCATTCGAGTGTGTTTGCTGACCACTCGTATCAATCTTGAGACAAACTAAAAAAATGATATGGCATGATGTGAATTAAAAGGAAAGTAGAGAGAAGTGGCGAACCACTCAAATCGGAAAATAAGAGAGTAAAGGTTGCGTCGTTTTTTTAGCACTGGTATCAGGGCGGGGGGCTCGATTTGCTAGTTTAGGAAATTGGTTTCTGATTTATGGTTAGGTGTTGGCTGTGGGTCCTCGAAAGCCTCAGAATATTTCAATGCTATTGCAACGTGTTTTCCTGCATGTAGTAGGTGTATTTGGGGTCTCTTGCGAGTTTACCTAACTCACGCGTTAAGCAAGTGTGGGTGTATTTAATGAGTGTTACATATGAGTTTGTTGTTTTCTTGTAGTGTGTCATGCGTATGTGCCGAGGAGAGCGCCATGCTCATTTCAGATCAGAGTTCTTCCATTTTTGACTCGATGCTCTGAGTAAGATTAATATGTATGTAAGGAGTGGTTTAACTAGATTTTGTATTGGTGTAATTATAGTTTGTAGCTGGCAAGCTAACACCTGGGCACTTCATAGTTTGTATTTTAGCTCTTGTTTGTGCGAAGCTTTGGTGAAAGTGGAAGCGTAGAAACATGTCAAATGTGGCCCAAGTATTTTCCTCTGAGTAATATATGTAAGTGTTTTGAGAGCTGGGTAATTTAGGTCTGGTGTATATGTATATATTTGTATGTTGTCCATGTAGTGATCTTGCGGGCCGTAGAGTGTCATCTGTGTCTTCTGAGGGTTCGTATCTATGAGCCACTTGTGCTCATAGTCTATGTTGTCATTCAGTATCATTTGTGAGCGGTGCCGAATTCTGTTTGGGCCCTGGCCGAAACGAGACTTGTCTCCTCGTCAACATAGGTGAATGTGTGTAAATGTGTAGTTTTAGGGTGGCCGGGAAATGGCCGTTAAATTACATTAGGTATAGTGAAGGCTTCGCTGGCGCTGGTGTGAATTGATGTGATATTTTGTGTTGTATTTAATGAGACACCTTCCTTCGTTAAGGACGTTTCACAGAATCCTTCTGTTCATTATTTTACTTTTCTGAACATTAAATCGTATTTATTACTTAAAATTCCACATGCCTTGTAAATTTTATAAACCTGCTTTAACTAAAAGTATGTAAATTTGCATCTGTAATATTTAGTTGTAAAATTTGCGGCCCAGTCTATATATATATATATATATTGTTTCACCCGAATATTTCTAAAAAGAGGTTGATGATATATAATATAGGTTTAAATTTGTGTTGCCCTTTCTACGTACTTAAAAATTGTAATAATTCTGCTAAGCGTTCATTTTATCAACCTAATCGTAACATCCCTAAATTTCATGCATAAAATGTATTAGTTTTACCTTTTAACTAAAGTTTCATCCAAATACCTCGTTTACTAAAACCTTTGAACTATAAATGTTATTTTTAAATATGAAAACACTATCCATCGCCTTTTCGTAAAAAATTCACCCCCTAAACCAGGCATTGTATATTCTATTGGGTGTAATAAATGTGTTAAATGATATTAGGGAGAGACAGGTAAAGAATTGAATGTTAGAGTTAAACAGCACCAAACTAATGTTCGTAATTTTTGTCAAC
The DNA here is from genome assembly GCA_963969495.1 of Ceratothoa steindachneri. NCBI lineage: Eukaryota > Metazoa > Arthropoda > Malacostraca > Isopoda > Cymothoidae > Ceratothoa > Ceratothoa steindachneri. The sequence continues at coordinate 83,616,355 of OZ018329.1, read as the reverse complement.
AATCTGCATTATTTTTACATATCTATAGTCAGGATCATATTATTAATTGGAATAGTGCTAAACCAATTACTAAATGTACAAACCACATTTCAAAAAATATTTTGGAGTGTATTTCTATTAATATTTTCCCAAATTTTAATATTAACTCTGGATTGTTTAGCCTAGATCCTATCATATCTAATTATATTAAATCACAAATTAAAGTGTTTAAATAATTTGTACCCCCTAGTTAGGGTTTTGATGAAGGTAGCCGTATTAGCACCATACACCTTACTATTTATGACATTGTCTGTCCTGACCTACGTTATTCAATGAAGAGGTCTTTTAGTATAAAGACGAACGCGCTCATAATCGTTTTTCCCGTTTCCTTGTGGGTTTTATTTATCATTTATATATATATATATATATATGCAAATTTTGTTGAACACTATTGTGTATTTTGCCTTAAATAATTTCCTTTGGCAACTTTCTCTGCTTCTAAATATCTTTTGTCTTCCATCTTATAGATGGTGGATTAATTGTCCAGTATTCATCTCCTTTTTAAATGAATGTGTTTGGTAAAAATCAAACTAAATGATCGAATAAGATCGAAAGCTTAGTAATTTAGTTTTGTTTTTACCCAACACATTCATTCCATCTACAAGATGGAATAAAAAAGATAGTTAGAAGAAGAGAAAGTTGCCAAAGGAAATTAATTAAGGCAAAATCCACAATGGTCCTCAACGAAATTTGCATTCAAGAAAGACTGTGACCCAACTACACGAATATATATATATATATAAATATATATATATATATATATATATATATATATATATATATATATATATATATATATATATATATATATATATTTCGAGGTATTTCACATGGCGAAGAAAAACAATAAAAGAAAAACAAAACACACCTGGGTTTCTCTAAGCCACTCTACCCAGTCTGCGGTAACATACAAGTACGATAAAAATGCTAAATTTAGGAGACAGTTATTTCTGACCTGTGCTCAGATGGCCTACCCTCAGAGGGTGTATTTATAAACAAACAAGTCAAAAATTCAGGACGCAAAGAAAGGTTGAATTGATACCCAATTCTTTCGATTTAACATGAGATCCAGTTTCCTTAAGTTTAAAATTTCTATAAAGAGAAATAACAGACGCCCAAAATCCAGGGCACCCTTAGGTCTCCCTTTGTTACCCCCCTCCGTCTCCCATTATCCCGTGGGAGTAATTCTAGTATAGATAGAATAGAGAGAATTTCCCCAGCAAGTTAAGAAGGACTTTTATTTTCTTGCACAATACCAGATTGCACCAAATATATTCGGCACAGTTCGATTACCAAATATCGTTAAGTGATCTTACCTCCAAGTATAGTCGGCACAGTTCGATTACTAAAATCGTCAAGTGATCTTACCGTATCTGAGTTTGACACCCCGAACTAGATAGATTTTTCGCCCAAAATAGAAGCTCTACAAGCGAAACCAAATCGCTAGAAAATCCTACAGCCATCGTCAATCCTCGTCTGAGTAAACCTTTTCAAGTTCATAAACGCCCGACGCATCGCCTCTTCAATCGGTGTTTTGTTTTGATTCCTGCTCTTCCGCCGACTCGAAATTCCGCGTGACGTCACTAGTCTACCCCTCCTTCGGAGTAACGCCCTCTATTGAGAAGCGAATAAACTACACTCACGACGCCTCTCCGGACAATATTTGAAAGATGGTATTTCGTTTGGATTCTCTGGGTAAACCCCACTACCTAATGTGAGTAATCAATTCTATCTTCATGTCCCCGTGCGTTTAACGTAGATTATTTGTATATCTTAAAGACGAATTATTTTTAAAGTAAATTCTTCTCCCTTAAAGCAAACAGAAACTGAGGTTAGGTAACGGGACTTAAGGACCATTTTTTAGTTGTATTTTGTACGTGTATATATTAATTTTGTTTGAAGTTATTAATGTACAGTAAAGGTCTATTTTGGTTGAAGTGTTTATATTATCCTTGAACGAGTTGCGTTGGCAGTATTTAGTATGTTAAGAGAGAACTCCCCTTTATATTCACTCAATAGAATAAAAATAAGAAAAGCGCTCTTAGAGATCGATCCTGAAGCGATCACTGGAAGTACAAACGTACGACCCACTTTATTAATCATAATAAAAAAAATAATAATCTCGGCTAACTCACGACATATTTAAATGATGTCAGGTTATTGCAGTTAATTCAGAAGAACCCAAGTGTAAGATCATCTTAAAATCCCTTGCTAAGAACAAATAATTGCCAAACCGTTTGAGGAAAATTTAAATAAGGATGAATCAAACAGGTCTTAAAGATTCAGGGGAATGTATTTATACAAGTAGGAAAGATAATTCAACGAAGGGGGCTTTGTTGTATGTTTGGACAGGGATAATTCAATTATGAGGTTTAGTGAAAGGTAAGGCTAGGGTAGGAATGGCCAAGTGACTCAAAGTTGCATACATAACGTTCGTTACATCTGTGAGGTTTCGACGAACCTAGCCAGAATGTCTTTGTTTGAAATATTCCACAAACAAGGCCAAATTCTTGGACTAACGGAAAAGAATTCACTGCCTACATCCAAAATCAAGAAAGGACGGAAAGGGAAGTAAGGAGAGAAGCCTAAAAGCAGGCAAAAGAGAGGAAAAAGATACTAGAACACGAGAGAGCCTTGAGCAAGTACCAAGTGGAAGTGCAGTCTGTGGGGTCCAGGCCTGGGACATCTCAGACCCCAAATATGAAGCTTCCAGCGTACAAGGACGAGGACGACCTTTATGCGTATCTCTTGCACTTCGAAAAGATTTTTGAAGTGAACCACTGGGATATCTAAACAGACGGTATCGCCAGATTCCCGCGCCCCTTTTCAGTGCGTGCTTATGAGATATATTTGTATCCTTCCCTTCAGAAGCATCAGTAGACTACTTTACTCTCAAAGCAGAACTACTGGGGGCCAGCAATCTAAACCCTGAAGATTATCGAATGAAATTTAGGCAGGCTAAGATTCAGCCCGGACAAACCTACCGGCAGTTTGGGTTTATCCCCAGAAGGCACCTCCCTCCAATTTTTCGTTGGATTCAGCCAAAGTGAGAAACGATTTCGACTCACTCATCAACTTCATAATGAAGGACCAACTGTTATGCACCCTGCCTCCAGAATTAAAGGCCTTTATCGAGAACAGAAAAACCTAGTCCTTTGACGATTGTTTGTCCGAAGTCGATTTTCACTTGTCAAACCACCGGTTATATCCGAGAGAGGAAAACAAGAACAAGCCCTCGTCCCCAAAGAAAAATGGGTACCCTCTGAAACCCTAAATAAAGAAACCCCTTAAGTTTGGAAAGAGCTCAGAACCTTCGAAACTCAGGTTTTTCCCACAACGGGATAACACTGGCAAACCAACCCAGGTTAGTGCTCCTCCTTCGTCAGTAGCATATCCCAGAAACCCTATTACCTGTTATAATTGAGGGTCGCCGAGACATTTGAGTTACCACTGCAAGCAGAATTCCCAGCTTAGAAATACCTCGGCACAACAAGTACATAATGTCACAGCCACGGTTTCTCAAGAACAAGCCGCTACTGCCACGCCTCCGTCGTCTACGGCGAACGCCCCGGAACAAGTGAACTTTTTATTTAACTAATGCTCCCCGGAAGGATTAAAGTTCGAAACAGGTGCAGTAAATTGTTGCAGAGTCTCAACTTTGGTAAGAGATACAGGGTGTACTTGTATAGTGGTGTGCGACAAATTGCTTCTCCCCGTCTCAGCCCAAATCATAAGAGATTTGCCATCGTTCAAGACTTCCTTGGTAGAGCAAAAAAAATTACCGTCGTTCGATGCCACATCCAATCCCAATACTTTAACGGTTTGACCGAAATGGTGGCCGTACCGATCAAATTCTGTGCAGTTTTGATAGGGCAGAGCACCCAACTCTCCCTAACAATAGTATCCCCGTAGTTACGAGGATACCAGCAGCTAAGAGAGCCTCGCCTCTGACCCCCTCTATCTTCTCTGGATCACCCAGAATACAAAGAGCTCAATTCTCAAGCCTTCGTGACCGCGGAAAAAGAATGTTCAGCTCCCACTCTCCTGTGGGATAAAGCGGCGAGCGGAGAAACTGAGTCAGTGCGCGGAAACAAGCAGATAAAGTATGTGAGAGAAAACTCAATATTTTTCTGAGCGGCGGCAGAAGAAATCCCTCAAGTAGATAAATGTCTATGCCTCCCCAGATCATACATCCCACGTATATTAAAAATAGCCCACGACGGATTATTCGTTGGACATTTCAGTCATAATAAAATGTCGCGAAGGATTTTTAAATACTTCTATTGGCCAGGTGCCGGTAAGGAAATTACCGTATATTGCCAGTCGTGTGCTCTGTACAAAAAGACCAAGCTAAAGAAAGAATCCCCCAGTTCCTTTACAGAAAACTCCAGTTATTACCAAACCCTTCCTCCGAGTAGCAATTGATTTGGTGGGACCCATTCAACCCCCCTCGAGCGAAGGACACTCGTATATATTGACGTTGGTAGACTGTACCACGTGGTTTTCCGACGCTATAGCTCTGCGAAATATAGAGTATTTCGTGTGCCGAAGCCCTCATCTACCTAAGGAAATCCTATCAGATCAAGGCCGACAGTTTACCTCTGAACTCATGCAATACGTGGGCAAGTTACTGCTCATCAAGTCCATTTTCACCACTACGTTTCGCCCCTCTACAAACATGATGTGCGAAAAATTAAATGGTATGATCAGGACAGTGTTAAAGAAGCTCTGTCAGTCTCAACCTCAGGAATGGCATAGATACCTCCCCGTCGCCCTTTTGCATGCCACAAGATTCCACACCGGACGCTAGGCTTCTTGCCTTTCGAACTCGTTTACGGACGTAACATACGGGGACCCATGAGTGTCATTAAAGAACTACTCATTAACCCCCCAGTTATATCAGGAAATCAAATCCTCCTATGCGTACGTCCTCGAACTCCGAGATCGATTGGATAAATCCGCAGAGTTGGCTCACGTAAATACGGAATGTAACTTAGAAAAATATCGGACATATTTTGATTTGAGAACCCAGTCTCGAAAATTAAAAGCAGGCAACAAATTATTGCTATTATTACCCACGGAGACTAATAAATTGCTTGCTCAATGGAAGGGCCCTTTTCCGGTTATAGAAGCCCGAGGACCTGTGGATTACATAATTGAAACCCCCTCGGCTCCCAAAATGTACCACATTAATATGCTAAAAAAATACCACCAACGGGCCTGTGTCAATAACATTGTCACTCTCGATGAGGAAGAACCAGTGGAAGCCTTGTACCCATGGGAGCCTCTGCAAGTGGTGAGTACGGTCTGTGTAGAGACAGATAATGAATATCCGTTAGCTTCTTTACCTTCCCCAGGATTTGGATTTAAACCCCAATCTTCGCCCGTTCGAGAACGCTCAATTAGCCTCCCTATTGCGTGAATTTCCCGATGTAATTTTGGAGAAACCGGGATGCTCCAAGCAGTTTATTCACGTGATCAAGTTCAAAACAGAGGAACTCATCAGGTCCAAGCCGTACCCGCTTCCCCTTCATCTGCGATCGGCCTTTAACAAAGAGGTAGAAAATTTACTCTAAATGAGGATTATCTAACCGTTAAACTATGAATATTGTTCCCTGATTTTTATTGTCCGAAAATCAGACCTGACTTTTAGAATGTGTGTGGATTTTAGAAAGCTAAACTCCGTCACCGTCTTTGATGCCGAGCCTATTCCCTTAATTGATCAGCATTTACACCTATTTGATAATTCTAAATTCATATCTGAGCTGGATTTATGCAAGGCTTATTATCAAATACCACAAGCTTGTGCCTCTGAGCGGTTAACACCGTTTGCTACAGATAAATGCCTTATGCAATTCACCAGGCTGCCCTTTGGGTTGATAACCGCTTGGAGCATCTATAATAGAATGATGAGAGGAATTGTAGAGGGATTGAAGGATGTATCCTTCTATTTTGACAACGTATACGTGGCTACCCAGACATGGGAAGGACACTTACATGCTCTCCGTGCTATCCTCAATCGACTTCGCGAGCACGGCCTAACAGTGGGGCCGTCGAAATGCCACTTCGCTTATGAGGCCATCTCTTATCTAGGATTCAAAAATGGGAAAAATGGACCATCCACCCAACAGGCTAAGGTAGACGCCATAACTAAAATGCCACTACCCCGAACCAAGAAGCAATTGCGTTCGTTCTTAGGGACCAACTCGCGCGTTAAGCAAGTGTGGGTGTATTTAATGAGTGTTATATATGAGTGTGTTGTTTTCTTGTAGTGTGTCATGCGTATGTGCCGAGGAGAGCGCCATGCTTATTTCAGATCAGAGTTCTTAATGTGCTGTGATTTCCTCTTCCATTTGTGACTTGATGCTCTGAGTAAGATTAATATGTATGTAAGGAGTGGTTTAACTAGATTTTGTATTGGTGTAATTATAGTTTGTAGCTGGCAAGCTAACACCTGGGCACTTCATAGTTTGTATTTTAGCTCTTGTTTGTGCGAAGCTTTGGTGAAAGTGGAAGCGTAGAAACATGTCAAATGTGGCCCAAGTATTTTCCTCTGAGTAATATATGTAAGTGTTTTGAGAGCTGGGTAATTTAGGTCTGGTGTATATGTATATATTTGTATGTTGTCCATGTAGTGATCTTGCGGGCCGTAGAGTGTCATCTGTGTCTTCTGAGGGTTCGTATCTATGAGCCACTTGTGCTCATAGTCTATGTTGTCATTCAGTATCATTTGTGAGCGGTGCCGAATTCTGTTTGGGCCCTGGCCGAAACGAGACTTGTCTCCTCATCAACATAGGTGAATGTGTGTAAATGTGTAGTTTTAGGGTGGCCGGGAAATGGCCGTTAAATTACATTAGGTATAGTGAAGGCTTCGCTGGCGCTGGTGTGAATTGATGTAATATTTTGTGTTGTATTTAATGAGACACCTTCCTTCGTTAAGGACGTTTCACAGAATCCTTCTGTTCATTATTTTACTTTTCTGAACATTAAATCGTATTTATTACATAAAATTCCACATGCCTTGTAAATTTTATAAACCTGCTTTAACTAAAAGTATGTAAATTTGCATCTGTAATATTTAGTTGTAAAATTTGCGGCCCAGTCTATATATATATATATATATATTGTTTCACCCGAATATTTCTAAAAAGAGGTTGATAGGATATATAATATAGGTTTAAATTTGTGTTGCCCTTTCTACGTACTTAAAAATTGTAATAATTCTGCTAAGCGTTCATTTTATCAACCTAATCGTAACATCCCTAAATTTCATGCATAAAATGTATTAGTTTTACCTTTTAACTAAAGTTTCATCCAAATACCTCGTTTACTAAAACCTTTGAACTATAAATGTTATTTTTAAATATGAAAACACTATCCATCGCCTTTTCGTAAAAAATTCACCCCCTAAACCAGGCATTGTATATTCTATTGGGTGTAATAAATGTGTTAAATGATATTAGGGAGAGACAGGTAAAGAATTGAATGTTAGAGTTAAACAGCACCAAACTAATGTTCGTAATTTTTGTCAACAATCTGCATTATTTTTACATATCTATAGTCAGGATCATATTATTAATTGGAATAGTGCTAAACCGATTACTAAATGTACAAACCACATTTCAAAAAATATTTTGGAGTGTATTTCTATTAATATTTTCCCAAATTTTAATATTAACTCTGGATTGTTTAGCCTAGATCCTATCATATCTAATTATATTAAATCACAAATTAAGTGTTTAAATAATTTGTACCCCCTAGTTAGGGTTTTGATGTAGGTAGCCGTATTTGCACCATACACCTTACTATTTATGACATTGTCTGTCCTGACCTACGTTATTCAATGAAGAGGTCTTTTAGTATAAAGACGAAAGCGCTCAGAATCGTTTTTCCCGTTTCCTTGTGGGTTTTTTTTATCATTTATATATATATATATATATATATATATATATATGCAAATTTTGTTGAACACTATTGTGTATTTTGCCTTAAATAATTTCCTTTGGCAACTTTCTCTGCTTCTAAATATCTTTTGTCTTCCATCTTATAGATGGTGAATTAATTGTCCAGTATTCATCTCCTTTTTAAATGAATGTGTTTGGTAAAAATCAAACTAAATGATCGAATAAGATCGAAAGCTTAGCAATTTAGTTTTGTTTTTACCCAACACATTTATTCCATCTACAAGATGGAATAAAAAAGATAGTTAGAAGAAGAGAAAGTTGCCAAAGGAAATTAATTAAGGCAAAATCCACAATGGTCCTCAACGAAATTTGCATTCAAGAAAGACTGTGACCCAACTACACGAATATATATCTATATATAAATATATATATATATATATATATATATATATATATATATATATATATATATATATATATATATATATATATATATATATATATATATATATATTTCGAGGTATTTCACATGGCGAAGAAAAACAATAAAAGAAAAACAAAACACACCCGTGTTTCTCTAAGCCACTCTACCCAGTCTGCGGTAACATACAAGTACGATAAAAATGCTAAATTTAGGAGACAGTTATTTCTGACCTGTGCTCAGATGGCCTACCCTCAGAGGGTGTATTTATAAACAAACAAGTCAAAAATTCAGGACGCAAAGAAAGGTTGAATTGATACCCAATTCTTTCGATTTAACATGAGATCCAGTTTCCTTAAGTTTAAAATTTCTATAAAGAGAAATAACAGACGCCCAAAATCCAGGGCACCCTTAGGTCTCCCTTTGTTACCTCCCTCCCTCTCCCATTATCCCGTGGGAGTAATTCTAGTATAGATAGAATAGAGAGAATTTCCCCAGCAAGTTAAGAAGGACTTTTATTTTCTTGCACAATACCAGATTGCACCAAATATATTCGGCACAGTTCGATTACCAAATATCGTTAAGTGATCTTACCTCCAAGTATAGTCGGCACAGTTCGATTACTAAAATCGTCAAGTGATCTTACCGTATCTGAGTTTGACACCCCGAACTAGATAGATTTTTCGCCCAAAAGAGAAGCTCTACAAGCGAAACCAAATCGCTAGAAAATCCTACAGCCATCGTCAATCCTCGTCTGAGTAAACCTTTTCAAGTTCATAAACGCCCGACGCATCGCCTCTTCAATCGGTGTTTTGTTTTGATTCCTGCTCTTCCGCCGACTCGAAATTCCGCGTGACGTCACTAGTCTACCCCTCCTTCGGAGTAACGCCCTCTATTGAGAAGCGAATAAACTACACTCACGACGCCTCTCCGGACAATATTTGAAAGATGGTATTTCGTTTGGATTCTCTGGGTAAACCCCACTACCTAATGTGAGTAATCAATTCTATCTTCATGTCCCCGTGCGTTTAACGTAGATTATTTGTATATCTTAAAGACGAATTATTTTTAAAGTAAATTCTTCTCCCTTAAAGCAAACAGAAACTGAGGTTAGGTAACGGGACTTAAGGACCATTTTTTAGTTGTATTTTGTACGTGTATATATTAATTTTGTTTGAAGTTATTAATGTACAGTAAAGGTCTATTTTGGTTGAAGTGTTTATATTATCCTTGAACGAGTTGCGTTGGCAGTATTTAGTATGTTAAGAGAGAACTCCCCTTTATATTCATTCTATAGAATAAAAATAAGAAAAACGCTCTTAGAGATCGATGCTTAAGCGATCACTGGAAGTACGAACCTCCGACCCATTTTATTAATCATAAAAAAATAATAATCACGGCTAACCCACGACAATATTCATCGTAGCAAGTTTGGTTGAAAGCGACGGTTAATTTCGCATTTGTGATTTTATTTTCACACATATCAAGTTGTCGTATATATGCCTTTATGTCTGGTTTGAGTCCATGTATAAGTTCTCTGAAATTCATTAACAAAACTTGCTACGATGAAAATATATTGCCCGACCTAACATTGCACAACTAATTTAATTTAAGTTTTTTTGACGTGATTCGTGCACATATAAAGAAACAATCATAAATAATGAGAGCAAATTTGCAAAGGTTAGGCTACGTCTCTTAACAGCGTAGACTATTAGGCTTTTGCTTAAGCTACGGCCTGAAGTTAAGTAATGTCATTGCGGTTTTTTTAAATGTTGTGTTAATTTAATTTTTGTTCTGTACCTTTAAAATGGAATATCAAGTTGAAAGAAGGCGCATTTTCGACACTTGTTGATATTTATTTTTAATCGAAACGGGAGCAATGCAAACGCAGCTAAAGATCGTCGCAATATTTGTGCTGTGTACGGAGAAAATGCTTTATCAGAAAGCACAGCTCAATGGTGGTTTTGACGTTTCAAAAACTTTCATTTCAATCTTAATGACGAAGAAAGTTTTGGTCGCCACATTAAGTGGGATGAAGATCGATAGAACGACCTTCTTCATGAAAATTCTTGTCAATTTACTAGAGACTTTGCTTGACAATTGGCGTGTGATCAGAAAACTGTAGTAAATCACCTTCATTTGATGAGGAAAGTTCAAAAACTCGGTGTATGGGTTTCGCACGCTTTGAGCGAAAGCAACAAACTTCAACTGTCCACGATTTCCGGAGGTTTGCTTGCTCGTCACAAGGCTACTCGTGGATATAACGACAGATTTCTTCACCGCATCATCACTGGCGACGAAAAATGGTGTGTTTATGTCAACATGAACCATCGAAAACAATGGCTTAGCCCCAATAAAAAAAAACACTTCTGCCATTAAAGCATGGACTTCATCCACGAAATACGATGCTGTTTATGTGGGGGGACTGTAAAGGCGTCATTCTTTAGGAGCTCCTTGCGAACAACGATATTGTCGATGCTGAAACCTACGTTCAACAAATGTATCGACTCGCCGAAGCTATTCGTGAAAAGCGACCTCATCGACGTTATGGAGACCTTCTGCAACACGACAATGCTCGTCCTTACATTGCCAATAGGCCAAAAGACGCCATCCAAACGCTTAATTGGGAAATCCTGCCACCTCTTCCATATTCGTCAAACTTGGCTCCATCGGATTTCTATCTGCTCCGATTGCTCTCCAACGATTTGCGCGGCGTTTCGTTCAATACTGATGTGGAATTAAGAACCTGGCTAGTCGAATTCTTTGAGTAAAAATCCAGAGATTTTTATTGCAGGGGCATCGAAAAACTAGTTGAACGTTGAGAAGAAGGCGTAAATTACAACGGAGAATACATTATTGATTAAATTGCATATTGTTATCAATTAAAAATGAAGTTTTTCTAAAATTGTTAATGGTATTGAATAAATTTGATAAAACCGCAAGAACTTATTCCTCAACCCATTAGATTAGAGAGGACAGGGGATAAGCAATTTCCCTAGCTAAACACACCTTTTGAAGGTAAAGTTTACAATTAAAAGAAAACTTACAGTTTTAATGTATATATGGAAAACTACTTTACCTCCCACCTTTATCGATTTCCCCTTGTTTGGTTCCGATATATAGACGATATTATTTGTTTGTGGCCTAGTTCTAAGGATCTCAGTAGTTTTCTTACTGAATAATATTCTTTGGTTCTCTCTATTAAATTTACCCTTGACTTCGAACAAAATGGTGTCCTCCGGTTCCTAGATCTAATTATTCACAGGACTCCATCTGGATTTAGATTTTTCCTCTATTAGAAGCCTACAAACGCAGGTTCTCATATTCATTTTTACTCAAGTCATAATGATAAAGTTAAATGGTCTGTATTTTTTTCAATGTTTCACTGGGATTGTAGGTCACCAGCCCGGAATTCTTAGATCTTGAGATTTCTAAGATCTTTGAAATAGGTAACAATCTTTGTTACCCTTAAATATTTCTTGCAGGGGGCCTAGATTCGGCAAAAAAAAATCGTTTTACAGAACTAAATTTCCTCTCGCATACATTTTTTAATAACTCACTTGTTTTACCTTTTTCTGAGTTATTTTCCTTGCTTTCCTGGCTCTTGAAATGTTTCAGTCATATACAAGTATGAGTCTACTATGTACAAAATGTTAATTCAAAATAATAACTAAAGTAAAGGGGGCTTTTTTTGGTCAATTGTACCGTTTGCCCTAAGCAATACTTTGGGCAAAATCAAAAATCATTAAATGTACGTTTGACCCAACCTAAATACAATATTAGAAGAGGTGAAAGTAATAATGCTTTCTTTGTTCATTTATCTGAAAACATCTTATCAATTTTAAATTCGGCTAAATTTATTTACAAATCTGATGACTATGTTAAAAGAAATATTGTCTAATGCTCATTCATTAATTCCTCCCTTAATTTCAATATATCTCTCGGTTTCTTTAAATTGGATTATGTAATTGAAAGGCTTGTTTATTTCAATGTATTTATAATTGCATGTATATGTACTCATAGCTGTGTGACCTATATGTCTACATTCTTTTCTCCCCTTCGAACTTCCGGAAGAGATCTTTTCTCTATGTCTTTACCCTTTGTATCCGGTATTTTATCCCATTTCTGATAATATTTTTTCTATTTTCTGTCATTTTGCTGTACATGGACGGGGCACCAGTTTGTAGGCTCTTATATATAGCACATTCGTAAAGTAATTCGTTATTCCTTGCGAATGAACTGAACAATTCGAAAGTACTTGAAATCCGCCTTTCATTTTCCCGTGAGATTTTTTCGCATTTATTGCTTTACTCACGCGCTACTCTGTGAGTTTCTCATATACAGGGTGCGGCAGAACCGATTGAGCAGTTTTATAAGGGGTTATATAGAGTAGAAATCTTATTTTTCTCGAGGTTACCAATACATACCATTTATATTCCCTAGGTTCTGAAAATAATGTCATGAAGATGGCGGCCGTTAACAGCAACACAGTGTTGGAGTCGATCTCTGAAGTTTCGTACAGCACGTTCGCACATACTGCTGGGTATGGCGTTAACCTTTTCAGTAATCCGCTCCCTTAGCTGTGGTAGGGTGTGAGGGCGACGTTTAAACACCTTTTCTTTCAGATATCTCCAAAGAAAGAAGTCACAAATTCTCAAATCAAGTGACCGCGCAGGCCATTCTAAATCACTTTTCAGAGACACCAGACGTCCGGGAATTATTCGTTTCAAAACATTGAGTCATTTCCAAGCTGTGTGAGCTGTAGCCCCATCCATCATCCTGGAACCACACGTCCCCCAATCTCTCATCTTCAACAATCTCCTACATTTTGGGCTGCAGAAAATTGTGCAGCATTAAGACATAACAGTCGGAATTCACGGTCACAGTCATTCCTTCTTCCTCAAAGAAGTACGGGCCTATCTCGCCAAATTGTGATATGGCACCACAGACCGTTAGTTTATGGGAATGTAGCCGTAATTCCTGGATAATTCGGGGGTTATTTTTAGCCCAGTAACGGAAATTTTGCTTATTAACAACCCCACAGAGGTGAAAATGTGCCTCGTCGCTACTAAAGAAAGCTGCCTCGGGAGCAATCTGTGCAAGCAAGTTTTGACACAGATTTAAGTGGTTAGCAAAGTCTGTTTGGTTCAATTCTTGAGCCATCATTATTTTGTAGAGATGGGAATTCAAATCCATATGCAAAATCCTCCTCAAACTGCAGTCAGAAATTCTCAAAGCAACAGCATGCCTTCGAGCAGAACGTCTCGGCGACTGCACGATCGCTGCTCTCACTATCTCCACATTTTCTGGTGTTCTAATAGACCTGCGTCGGGCATGTGTATCTCTTCTTAGTGTGCTACCAGTTGCCTCTAAGTGCCTAACCTAGGACAGAATTGTGTTTGCCTGAGGAAAGGCATCGTTGCGCGGAATATTAAACTGTTGCCGAAAAGCTCTTAGCGTCGCAATCACAGATTGATTGTTCTCAAAATAAATGCGCACGGCAAAGCCGCGATGTGCCCCCGTCCACACAATGTTCGCTACTGAAATGGGGATGACTACGGAGCTGATCGAATCTACGCGCACCTCCCTCCCCATTCCTCCCCCGAACATTAACTCTTCAAACCTGCTCAATCAGTTCTGCCGCACCCTGTATATGTGAAAAATTAAAAGGAGTATCACGAGAGAAAGAAATAAACGCAATCTAGCCCAAAAGTAAAATGAAACAAAGATTTCAATTCGTTTTATTTTCCTTGTGAGCTTTGTTGCATATATATAAGATTTAACAAATCTTATATATATATATATATATAAAAGATTTGTTAAAATCAATAGCGATGGCTGCTTGGTTGAGGTTCCGCTGCACCTTTTTAACCATTTCAAAGACTTTCTTTTCAGAAAGTGAAAGGTGGGAAAAATTCTGGGAAGTGGCATATCTTTATTAGCCTAGACCTCCTTTTTTCACCCTTTTCAACAATGAAAAAATTACAAAAATCGGTTTTATATAGTAATTATTACCTTAACATAAGAATATGTTTTAGGACCAATCAGAAGTAACAAAAGTTACAAATCTATAATAATGTTTAGATCAAAAAAGATAAATTATTTGATCTTGACTTAAGAATATTTGTTTTGAGCAATCAAATTTGAGAAATTTTATAAGGATTAAACAATGTTAGATCAGTGAAGTAAAATCGTATGCAAAAATTATATGATCAGCGGACTGTTCACCTTGGAAGACTTCATTTACACTCACAAAAACCCTACTTCACCCATCTTTGGAATTCTCCAATGAGATCAGTAGGTGAAGGAGATTTACGGACTTGAGGAGCGCCGTTTCTGGATCTAGCCGAGACCGTCTGGTCTTTCACACGGCCATGAACGCGCGCGCGAGCGAGGAAGAGCGTCTACGAGTGAGTTTGGAAACTTCGGAAATCTCGCCTGCGTATTTGCCTATTTCCATCACAGCAGCAAATCTCCTGTTCTGGTAACATTTCTGCCAATTAAAGTCTATAGTGGCCGTATGTTTCTGATGTGTCCAAACTCCGGAAGGAAGCCCCGCATGGGGCGTGAATAAGGGGTCTCCATCCCGGGGTGGAGTGGTCCGGGAAGGTAGAAGGACCATACTAGATATATAAACCAGAGTATATCCGGGTAGACACCCGCACGATAAGGGCCTGTTAGGTTTAAAAGAAGATTTCCAGCGGTTGGGGCCGTCATAGACGACCCCAAAAGCGAGAAGCGGGTCCCGATTCGGGTCAAGGAGCGGTGTTAGAAACCTACGCGTTAAAAAGTACTCGAAACTGTTTACTCGAAGCTGGGAATTGCTCTCTGCAAACTCAAGGACCAGACCTACGGGTACATGACTGACGCGACTCGAACCAGCACCTGGAAAACTTGCTAAGTGAAAAGTCGAGAGAAAAACTACTTATGGGAGTTAAATGAATTAAGTGAAAATTAACGATGTAATCTGGGAATAACCATACAAGATCGCTTGACCTTCAAGCGCGGGCGAATCGATGGAAGGTGGAAGACAACGGCGCAGATCTTCAAGAAGATACTTCGGGGAGTCCTGACTAGGTTGACTGGAAGATGGGGTTGGATTACTTTGTGATAAAGAATGAGATTTTCTCTGCTCTAGAGAGACGTAATCTAAACTCGACACGATTCTGCTGATCGACAGGTAGTCACAGTCTCGAAAGAACGGGAATCTTGAAGGGGTGGTGAAGATGAGAGGGACGCACAACTCTCATGGAAGAAGGGGGCTCGATAGCTTTCCTCTGAACAGAAGCCAAAGCTTAACGAAGGTAGCTCTACTGACGAGATCTTCGACGACGTACGACAAAGAGTCACGGGGCGGGGTCACGGAAAAATGACGGCAGTCAGGACGGAGTAAAAAGCGTGCTTTCAATCTCCTCGAGAGATGGTGAGTTTCGGGTTAAATACCCCTGTGGCTGTTCTGATAGACGCCTCAGGGCCTTGCGGTCCCTAAGGTTATCTTGGCGCCAGGCTAAGCAAACACAATTCATGATACCGCGTCGTTCCAGACGATCAAACTGGCCTCACGATATGGGGGTAGGGTTAATATGGCTGCGCATGGCATTATCGCAAGAGAGGAAGGGTGGGGGACGATTGGCTTCTAAAAACAAACACAGCTAGGACGGGCGATTAAGCGGCTGACGGATTCTTCCTCGACTTTCTAAAATTCTCATGCTTGCTCACGTGGTCTTGAATGAATAGGGTTTTCTCTCACGGTGGTCCTTTGAGGGCATTCTCTCACAAACTAAATGAGATCGACTTTATACCACTATTTCCTTCGCACGTATCAGCCAAAAGATCAATTATATGCCAGTGTATTGAACCCTAACGTGAATACCCACTCTGCTGAGGAGACCAAAAAGGAAATTGAGGAAAAACAGACTTGGGCACAGATAGACGAGTCATGCAAATTTAAAAATCGCAAAGGCGAAGAACACACGCATGTGCTTAAAGTAACTTCCATACGACTGAGATGGCTGCAAGGGCGGCAGAAAACGGCGGGTCTTATTCAATTCCCAAATATCCGCGAGCTGCATCGAATGATAAGTCTTCGTACCCTTACATATTTGTTTCTCTTGCTAGGCTATGTAGAAACATGCTACCAAAGACTGCCGAGTTGAAGCAAAGATATGTTCCAAGTGTTCGGATTCCGGCCACACCTGGAGGGATTTTACGAACCCAAACATGAAATGCCTAAACTGTGGCAATTCCCACCGCACATTGTCGATTACTTGCCCAGTTAAGAAAGCGCTAATAACAGATAATGATATACCGATGATCGAAGAGAGAAACAGAAAAGGGACGTAAAGATCCGAGCAGGAAAAGACAATGCTACAGATCAACCAATGGGCATCTTATCTGCCCATTTTACAAACATCACAAAACCGGGAAGTTATGCTATAGAGCTGAATAAGATGTTGGTGCGTAATGGTCTTAAACCGATGTGGTTTCCTGATAATCCACCATCAGGGAACCTATTCTACGCCAAACTAAAAAGCATTATACAAACACTACCGATGTCTCATTCTGTTTCTCGGGACCCACGCCGACGCAAAAACGAACTTGCCAAAAATGAGGATTCTCAAATGTAAACGAGCGATCTGCCAGGAGAAGATACTGGCCCGGGAACATTGAAATTGTATCAACTGCAACGGCAACTGCGAAGCCTACTATGCCTCACCAAACTACTTTGCACCTATGCATGAAAATCTATTGTTTCCCATCCGCACCAATAGCAAAAAAAAATAATACAAGGTCGTTGATTTGTTTAAAGGAGTAATTAAAAGCAAATACAAATGTGACTTTGATGCTGACATATCACGAAATATGATTTAGTAGAGGCCTCAAAACGAGGAATAATTCAAATCTGTCCCGAATCCTGCTTTAATTTAAACCAGGATCAATTTTGAAAGTAGAGGTCCGGAAGGGTAAGGTCGTCCGCCAGGGAAGGAGGAGCTAAAGTAGAGCAACCTAACAACTGATCATGGGTACTTGCATCATAATACTTCAAGAATTTAAAGATTTTCTCGCTCAACGTAAATGCTTGGCACACCCAAAGTAGAATGTATAATGAAATAATTAGATCCGCTGATCCAGACATCGTTCTTATATCTGAGCGTGGATTAAATGACTAAAGAGAGTATATAAAAATCTATAATTATGAAGTTCTGATGGCTAGCCACTTGAAAGAGAGGTATGACGGAGTAATCTTTGCCATTAGAAGAGGGTTTAATTTCAAGGAGGTACAAGATTTAGAAGAATCGTACCCTAGCAATAAAGATCCCCATGACATACAAGGATCTGGTGGTGGTGGTCGGGTACCAACCACCCAGGCGCCCATATCTTCCGATCCCTAACTTTTTGCGACTCTTCAAGAGAGAAATACCCACTGTAGGGAAGCCAACTATACGAGAGCTTTTAACAGAGATGGCAACTTGCTGAGCCTTTTTATTGAGAGAGTCATAGTACAGATATAAGGAACTGATTTCGCCACTTTCCACACAGAAAGATCATCGGCCACAACAGACATAGTATTTACGAATCGGATCGAATCATGTGAGTCTTTCTGGCCCTTTCCCGCCATCAGACCATATTAGTATGATCAGCCACATCTCCACCTTCCCGTTCCAAGTGCAAATTCCTAAACGTAGATGCCTAGAACTAACTGGGATACATATCGTGATCATCTGAACAACTTGAAGGTGGTTCACTAGAGTAATCGATTATAAACTTGACCATCTCACCTCAAAAATCTTGGAGGCTGACCGCTTAGCTGTGTCTTGAAGGGAGCACAAAATACTACCGACTTCAAGGTGGCACCACAACATACGGGAAAGGATGGATCAACTGGAAGTAACTATCTTCTTTTTAAACATGTACCAGAAACTATGAGATCTGAGGAATGAAATAAAACATCTCATAATAGAGAATGCAAGAGATCAGTGGGACAAAATGATTGCTAACATCGACGCAGAAGGGGATCTTAGAAAATTCAGGAGTCAAATAAAAAGATTGCGAGGCACTCCACCCACAGAGTGGCATAAATATCAAAGTAAATGGCGTGGAATACACGGAGGACCAAGACATCGAGCGGGAATTCCGAAGGTACTGGCAAAACCATTTCCGCATTAGCGACGAAAAAAACGAATTCTTTGACGATAGGTACGAAGAACAAGTTCTTCTTAGCCTTCAGGAACTGAGAGTGACCTAACGCCATATGACTTCGTGGACGGGACACGTCTTGAACGAGAAGAAGGTGGCCCTTTTTCGCACCAAGAATATGAAGTAGCCCTAAAATGTTTTAAGCAAAAAGCGCCATGGATAGCCGGCATCACAAAAATGCATTTGCGTAACGCTCCTGATAACATCAAAGAGGGTCTCCTGGAGGTATTTAATGGCTGCCTTAATGTTGGCTACTTTCCGCACCAGTTTAATAGAGCCCGTATAATCCTCATACCAAAGCCTGGCAAGCTAATAAAAGAGATCAGCAGCTATAGACCCACCTCTCTGATAAAGTTTATAGGTAAATTTCTGGAAAAACTTCTCGATAACAGACTGAGAACCTTTCTAGAAATCCACAATCTATACAATATCCAGCATCATGGCTTGCCGAAAAAACTTAGTAAAGAAACGGCTCTGGCAATGATCACGGAAAGAATAGTTATCGAAAAGCCAAAAAAGGCAATGTTAACGTTTTGCTGCGAAACTTAGCCTCGGCGTTTGACAAGGTTTAGCTACGGGGACTGAAGTAAAAGATCAATGAGATAGGTATGGAGGAAAATCTGACAAGAAGAGTTTGTGGCTATCTGATAGATCGAGACGCAGTCGTACGAATAAACGGCATCGAAGGGGAAGTATTCAACCTGGAAACTAGAGTGCCACAAGGGGGTTGTCTCAGCCCCATACTGTACGCGGTGTATACTGGCGACCTGCCCTACCTCGACCAAGATCTCGCGCAGTAAGTTCAGCTGGCAGATTCAATGACATAATACAGATCATTACTAGCATTTATACAAACAGTGGTGATGTTATTAATAGGACAAGCAGGGAAATTCAAAATATTAACAACTTCGAAAGAAATTCCAAAATGATTCTTATATGCCGTCAGAAAAAAAGCGTGCATAATAGTTCAGGACGAATTCTACGAATACTCTAAGCTAGTCCGTGTACTTGGCCTGAAATTAACTTCGGATAGGTACAACGCCCACTACAAAAAAAAGATCTCCATCTTTACGAGATCGCTACGGGCTCTCTATTGATTTAAACATCTTTCGACAAGCAACAAGAGGAAACTGTAGATGTTGATAGTGAGGCCAATCCTCCTATACAGCGCCATCTCTCTCCATACCCTGAGCAAGCTGCTATCAAGAAAGCGCAAGTAGTTTAAAACAACGCAATATGGCTCATCGCCAACGTTACCCTATGGGACCACATTCCCTTAGAAGTATTACTTGAATTTACAGATATAGAATCCATTTATGTTACCTTAAATAGACGGGCACAAAATATTTGGCAGAAGCTTTACCATACCATGCCAGAAGAGGTGATGCACCCTATACGACTAGCTAACGAGGAACTACATAATTTAAGATTGAAACGAGCAGTCAGATGCAGTCAACTGCTATCCTGACAAAAACTCATCGATTTATTAACAACTTTATCAGAAGAATGAACGGTATATAAACCAAACTTAAAACAAGCTAAGAACTAAAGATCCGAAGTTGACACAACCTAATGAATAACAAATCTAAATAAATGAAAGACCAAAAATTATTAAACTTTTCGAACATTGAATAAATAAACAAAAATAAAAGATCCGAAGTGGATAAATTGTTTAAAAAAATCCGAACGGGAGAAACTAATGTTAAGGAGTAATTTTAAGAACACATAAATAAAGTTACAAATAATAAAATAACAACTGGATCAAAAGTGAAGGCTGGAAGACAACAAAGAATCAAAGTGAAGTGCAATGTCAAGTCTAGTATCATCTTCAAAAGAACTCATTTCTAATGCAAAGGCTTGAATGCTGAATAACCAAAGAACATTAAAACAGCTTAGAACAAATGAGCAAATACTGAGATAGCCAGACAACCTCGCACACTTCCTCTCTCTTTAAGTTTCCACTTTTTCTATTTACTCTATATACTCTATCCCCACACATTCTTTCTTTTACAACCGTTGATCGTTGATGATCAGCGATTAATAACAATTCA
Organism: Ceratothoa steindachneri; assembly: GCA_963969495.1. Classification (NCBI taxonomy): domain Eukaryota; kingdom Metazoa; phylum Arthropoda; class Malacostraca; order Isopoda; family Cymothoidae; genus Ceratothoa; species Ceratothoa steindachneri. The sequence goes on along the minus strand of OZ018329.1, from coordinate 83,595,743 downwards.
GAGAGAATTGGGAAAGGAAATTTAACATAACGGAAGAGAAAAATTACGATTTCGACACGGATTACAAAGAGGAAGTCTAACAAGTCTAGAGGAACAAAGACCAGCATTAACGCCCTTCCACTACGTAGAAGGCACTCGGCAAGCAAGGGAAGAAGGAAGACCGTTTACTCACGAGTAGTTCGAGGCAGCCATAAAAAGCTTTGAACAAAAAGTCCCGGGTATATCAGGCATTACCAAACCGCACCCGATAAACGCGTCTGTGACCATCAACGAGGCACTAGTAAATCTCTATAATGCCGGTCTGAACTTCCGGTACTTTCCGGACCTACTAAAAAGGGCAAAAAGGATTTTCCTACTAAAACCAGGAAACACCAAAGCCGAAATTATGAGCTAGAGGCCGATTTCCCTATTTGAATTTATAGAGAAACTGTTTCAGAAACTACTCAATGATTGACTAAAGGACTTCCTGGACGCAAGAGACCAGTATAATGTACAGCAACATGGTTTCCGTTGAAACCTAGGCACGGAAACAGCCCTTGCATTGATGGCCGAATATATTGCTATCCCAAAAGTAGAAAACAAAGAAGTGAATATCGTACTCAGATACGTTACTTTGTTTAAAATATTCTTTTATCAAAGTTAAAAGTCATCTGCCACTACTGAACCCAAGCTAATAACTTATTAAGTCACTCTCTACCTTAAATCTACCTCAACTTCTTTGACTACAGCTGCCAATTTAGTGTCAAGAGCAACAAACAAAATATGCTTCACTGAATTAGCACAAGGGGTGCGCCACTACAAAAAAGACAATAACTTATGGTAGAGTTAAGCCTTTTATAAACAAAGTGAATTAAAAAACTTGTAAAAAATAATGCGACGGTATAGTTTTTGATATATAAATATTTTGAAAAAAAATTTGAGAACTTAGGCCCTAGCGAGGGTGAAGTAATGAAACCGGGAGTTTGAGGTCCAAAGGAATTAAGCTAAAACCAAAGATGATGCAGCCACAGCCTTCCACAAGATCAAGAATGTACGATGGATCCAACGCTAGCCATCAGACAGTGTCTGTCGCCTGCCAAGCCACCGCATCACGACAAAAAAAACAAAGGGGCCCAAATAACAGGTCCAAAACAGCGAATCTCAGGCCATAAATGTTCCGGAGTGCCCAACCACAGGTGCAGCCAAGGTGGAGGAGTAGCAGCCAATGACTTGGTCATGTACAATGGGTGTGAGGAAAGGTGCCAAGGCATGTCGAACGAGGTTTTTCGATTCTTTTCCATATCAAAACAACCTTTATCTGCATTTCATGTGCCGATGATCTACCCAACCTGTTCAAGACCAAGGACTTCCTAAAGGATATTGGAAGTAAGGTGAAGGAACATGAGAAGGAACTGACTGATGTTAAGGATAGGGTGGCTGCAGTTGAGGATAAGACAGATTTCCTGAATAGAGTGCAGTTCAGGGAGGCAGTTAAGGAGCAACTTAAAGAATTCAAAGCGGATGAGAGGTAATCCAACTCAGGAAACCAAACCTAATCATCTCGGGATTAGATATGTCGCCAGCACAGGAAGAGGGTGACAGCCAGCAGCAGGACACCGAAAAAGTAAAAAAACATCATCATGGACCTCGGAGTGCAAGATTTCTAGATCAGGTAAGTTAGGAGGCTAAACCAGAGCAGAGTGGCTCCATCGAACCACAACAATAGCCTAAGACTTCTTAGGATTGTCCTTGGCACAGAAAATCAGAAGTGGAATGTCTTGGATAACAGTAGGAAACTGAAGAACATGAACGCGGCAAACAGGCAGAACATCAGGATAATGCCAGACCGTACGTTCAAGGAAAGACAAATGCTAGCCAGGTTAGCCGAAGAGACAGACACAAAAAACAGATACCTCCAGGAAAACGGAAATCAAGAAAGAAGATGGAAAATAGTGAGCGGTAGGCTGAAATTAATGTCAATAACAAACCTTCCGGTGGCAAAATAGTCTACAGGATGGTAAATATACTTAAGTGTGTATATACAAACATCGTTGGCGTAAGTTCTAGAAAGGGAATTTTATTTAGTTATTTAGTTCAACAAGAGAATCATCATATCATTCTCTTGACGGAGACCAAACAAACTGCTGACAGTGTTATTACCCACTATCTTAATTGATAACTACAATGCTTTTAAGGAAGACAGGTGTAATAGGGGAGGAGGTGGTGTGCTCATTCTTGTCAGGAGGGACTTTATAGCCCAGGAGTGGTTGGACAGCACTTGTAGAGACATTGAGGCGGTCTCCTGTCGGGTGAAGGTGGGCAGCACCTAGGTCCTGCTCGCATGTATGTACAGACCACCAAACTCTTGCAAGGAATACAATGCCATGGTGAGGCAAGCAATCCTACACATGAGCAACACACACTCAGTGCAAATCTTAATCTCTTGTGACTTTAACTTCAGAAAATTTAACTGAGATATAAACCTTAGAGTACAATCCCTATTTGGAGAAAGGGATCATTGTGTATTATGTTTTAAAATGTGTATCGATAGTGGTGCTATCATGCCCAATGCTAGTCCTAAAAAAAACGTTCACAAGGGTGACTATGTTCAAGCTTACTTAATGTTCAGGGCAATTCAGTAGGAGGAGGAACTTGCAGGCAAGAATGTGGAGGAGGCTTAGGCCACCTTACTAAAGCAGGGTCACGAAGGCAGTTCGAGTTGCCAAAAACACCTTCGAACGGAGTCTTGCTCGAGAGACCAGAAACGACCCCAGAGCCTACTACGCATATCCGACAAGTAAGACCACCATGAAAAAGAGGTTCTCTCCCTCAAAAGAGAGGATGGCACCCTCACATCATCCACAAGGGAATCCTGCGAACTCTTGAATGTCAGTTCGAGAAAGTGTTCACTAAGGAGAATAACTGCTCCCTTTTACTCGCGGCACAATTCCAGGGCAATAGGCTTCTCTAGTATAACAACACAAAAGCCAAAGTAAAGGCTACCCTCCAGGGACTGAAGATCCACTTGGCCTCGGTCCCCGATGGTGTCCATCCCATTGTCCTCAAGGATTATGCAAGAGACCTTGAGGACAGGGACTGTACCCAGTGATTGGACCCGGGCTATCGTAATTCCAATCTTTAAAGAGGGTAACAAGCCCGATCCTCTCAATTACCATCCAGTGAGCATGATTTCAGTGTCTTGCAAGGTAGTGAAGAAAATGATCAGGCCAGAGGTAAACGAACACCTAAAGAGCAGGAGCTTCCTGAACAACCACCATCACGGCTTGGGGTGAGGTATGTTATGTCTGACACAGCTCTTTGCATACTTCTTACACCTTGAGGATGCTGTTGAGAAAAAAGGAAAGTATTGATGTAGTGTACCAGGACTGCCAGAAAGCCTTTGACACTGTACCGCACAATTGCCTGTTAATGAAGCTTGAAGCTGCCGGAATTGGTGGGGAGGTGTTCGGGTGGATAAGGAGCTTACTTAGGGGCAGGAGTAAGGGGGCACTATCAGAGGAACGTAATCTGCTTGGAAGAATGTCTGGAGTGGTCTGCCATAGGGGAGTGCCCTTGGCCTAACCCTGTTCCTCGTATTGATCAATGATCTCCTCGAAGGCATTCATTCTAGATGTAAACCTTTTGCTGACGATGCCAAAGTTTGAAGATCTATCAAGGGCCTTCACGACAAGCATATCCTCCAAAATGATCTCAATATTCTTTAGGAGTGGAGACAAAAGTGGATCCTGACCTTCAATGAAGCCAAAAGCAAAGTAATGCACATTGGTGTTGTACTACTTGCCACCAGTATTACATGGGGCACACACCCTATTGATAACGGATGAAGATAAAGACTTGGGTGTCTTGTTAAACCCAGACCTCAAACCCTCAGCCCAAGTACATATGGCGGTGGTTTCTCTACCCCCATGTTAGGCACAATCAGGAGAACATTCACATACCTAGATGAGGAGATGTTGAGGCTGCTCTACAAGTCCTTGGTCGGTCCCCGCAGGGAGTTTGCCATACAGGCTTGGTTCCCATACACCAGTTGGGACATTGACAGGGTGGAGCAGGTCTAGAGGAGAGGTTCCAAACTAGTGCTCAGCCTGGCCCATCTGCCCTATAATGAGTGACTATCCAGACTAAATCTCACGACCCTGGAGCAGAGGAGGACCAGGGGTAACATGCTGTAGGCATTTAAAATCCTCAATGGATATGACTTGGTGCCTGTAGATGGAGATTTCCTCAGGCTTGCTCCCACTCCCATTCGCAGACGAGGGGCCGCAGCCTGAAGCTCCTTAAGCCTCGACAACGCACCCACAAGTGTTTCATGTTCTTTCACTCAAGGGTAGTAACCAAGTGGAATAAGTTATCGGAGAATTTCATAAATAGTAACGCATCAATGCCTTAAAAAAATACTATGACTGGAACTTATCAGAACTCTCAACAAGAGACACCCAGTTATGAGCACCTGCTCCCTTGCCTCTTTAAGCATTCAATAAGGTATGGACTTTCGAAATCTTTACATCTTACCCCTTTAATCCATTCCATTAAATAAAAAAATGGAGTAAGGCAAATTTTATTGAGATTTGACTATGCTTAGGATGTGCTCAATGAAACTGAATTTTGTTCCTAACTGCAATGATACAATGAACTACAATGCTGCTTATGGATAACTTAAACTCACAACATTATCAACATTACATTTCGTCAGTTACAGTACTAGACAGTGGACACTGGTTAATAACAGAACATAAAACACTCTAAACGGTTATAATACTTGTAGAAGTCTAAGTACCACGTACATAGGTGTACGCAACAACACTCCGAAACAAAGCTGCGTGCACTCTCGTATCCCTAAAATGAACCTCTCGCCTCGAATTTTCCGTAGCCTTTTATCGCACCGCCGTAAACTCCGAGATGGCTCGAGGGCGTGAAAGAAATACCGTCGGCCTAAAGATGAAAAAAGGTCTTTCGCGCGACGATACAGATTTTACGAGAATTCGATTCTCTCTCTCGATTCTGTTCGTGAGGGAAATAAAAAGAAGACTTCTCCCTGAAATCAGGCAGAAGCTCTTGCACCTACGTCGAGTTTGTGTGAAACTCGATCCACATAGGAAACTGTCGCCCGCTGCAAGAAAGGAACTTCTCGGGGAATTGGTTATTGCCTTCATGGTACTTGTAGGTGCCAAACCTCTCGCAGCTTCCCCTCTTAGAGTATGAGGTTTCACAGGACCCCTCTCTGCGGAATAGCCTAGACGTAGCTAGGTAATCAGTTTTGGCTACCCACTCCAGGAGCCGAATAATCGGTCAGGTACTTCAAGGAAGAAGTCCGATTTGAGTCACCGTGTGGCTCTCCTTCGTGATCCGGAAAATGATCAGCATTAGGGTGATAACCTTTTGACTTTTTTATCCACAATTATTTCCTGTAACACTAATGAATGAACTTTTGCCTATTAATGACAAAAATTACTTTTATTCCATTGAAATATCGAAAAAGGTCACGCACAAACAACTTTGAAATGTAATATAGGACATTTTAGCATTTTATACGTGTTAAAAATATTTATATTTAATATATAAGTCATCAAACAGACTTGTGCAATAATTTATGTACCATAGAATTGTATAGAATTTTCCAGAAAATCATCACGTCATCACTTGGGCGATTTCTGTAGAGTTCCAGAATTTTCTTCAGCCATTTCGCGTGCGGTATATAAGCGAGATGTTTAAAGCGGGTAGTTACTAATTCAGTTTTAACGGCGTTGATATTATTATTGCCTTATTATAATTGTTGTGTATTATCCTGCGCTTATTGTAAAGAAATCCTGGTATTATTTGGTAAGCTACATTTAACTCTCTCACTAATTATATAATATAATAGCATATAATATTTTATTAGTGTCTGCCTTCTCTCATATTTTTTATAATTGTAATTTGCTTGTTTTTTAATAAAATATATAAAAGCTCAATAAAAGTTTCTTCAATTTTTTACCTATTCAATATTTAGGTGTATTTTCTATTTTAGTTGCTGAGTACAAACATGTCGTTTAAGAAGAGCTTTTTTAACACGGAGAAGAATAAGAAAACCAGGACAAATAACTTAGTCCAGTTTCAAGCACCATCAAGAAGAGGCAACGTGGCAGTTTATGAAGCACCCTTAAGTGAACGGAGTCGCATGCCCCTGAAAATCCACGTCGTTGGACGCTTCAAATTTCTTGAATCCTCAGGCAAAGAACGGAGGGAGAGGATCGGCCTAATTGTTGTGGAGCTAAAAGCCCTATGGAGCAAAACATTGAACTCCCTGCATGTATCTGATCAAGCCATTTGTGCAAAACTAGAAAACCTTCTGAAAGACTATGAATCCTGCAGAAAGAAACAGAACTTTAATTCTTTGAATGAACTGTTTGACGTGAACAAGGTAAAAGGCAACTGGTTCTGCGAAGAAAATGAGAACCTCTATAAACAGCAAACTTTGACCAAAGGCTATGTTGGTTATTCCACTGGTAAACCTTCTAGTGCCAAGACCATCCACCCATCAAAGCAAAAGATAGCAATGGAAGCGCCTGTGTCCCCACTTTCTAGCTCTGCACCACCTAATTGTTCCGAAACTAGCACAGACTCATCCAATAACAGCGAAAACAGTTCTTGGGAGGATGAGAATGCAGCATCAACGAGGAAAAGGAAGCATAACCAAACAGGCTTAGCAAGACTCCGTGCTACAAGCTCAAAGCTGTCGTCCCACAGAGCAGCAAAGGTATGTCACCCGCTTTTTGGTGAGGGCATTGAAATCCCAACCCCATGTCAGTCAGCAATCCACAAGGCTATCTACACGAGATCTGCTCAGTTAAAGAAGCACTTGGTGAGCACGCTTCATCTGGAAAAGTGGAGCTTACACTTTGACGGCAAATGCATTGAGGACTTTGAATATCAGGTCGTGGTCCTCAAGAATAAAGAGAAAGAAATAAAGTTGGCTGCGCTCAAATTGAAGGAAGGGAAAGCTGTAACAATTGCAAAAGGGCTCCTGGATTTGTTAGAGGAGTTCAACCTATGGTTCAATTATTATACTTGTCGCCGACACAACAAGCGCGAATACCGGCAAAAAGACAGGCGTTGTTGTTCGACTGCAGCAAATGTTCGAAGATAAAGGTCACCCCAAACCCAAATTCATCAGTTGCCAGCACCATGTCCTGGATCGGATTCTTCGCGTTGTCATGGACGATGAGCTTTATGGGTCGAATAAATCACCAAAGATAGAGTACTTCTTTGTGGAGGATTTGATCAGCAATTATGATAAATTGAAAGCAGCCTTCACCAACGGTAAAACTGAAATTAAGGAAACTGGCGGCTGGAGAGACGACATGAAGTTTCTCTATCACCTCACGCTTGTCTTCCGTCACTTCACTGAGATGAATGAGGTCCCCTTTGTAAAGTTTCAAAAGACCCCAAACTTCAGCAATGCACGTTGGAACTCTTGTGCCATTCTAGCCCTTCTTGTGTTCATTCTGATGCCTAACACCCGGAACTTGCTGCGTAAAATCTGTTCATTCATTTCTTTCTCATGGGCTGACTATTGGTTCAACACCCAATTGTTCGGCACTGAAGATTTTTATGAACTATCTGCAGCTCTGAATGAATACTCAACAGGTCTCAAATGCTTGAAAACCCACTGGAAAACAGATGAATCTCCAATCAATATTGCCCGAAGCAACCAGAGATGTGAGCGTGCGATCAAAGTTAGGCAAGACTTGCACGGGTCCTGTCGCAACAAGGACAACCTATCACTGAGATTCATCCTGTCCAATGACATTATTGTAACTAATTTACGTCCTTGTGTGTTTGATGACCCTATATAATGTTATTTATGTGACTCATAAGCTTGTGTTCAATCTTGTATATGCTGCCAGTGACTTTAAAAGCTAGTCAAAAAAGCTGACAAATAAAATTTTGAAAATCATTTTGTGCGTGAGTTTTTTTTTATTAAATCACCTTGTAAGTAAGATTTTATATAATCTTTAATTAAAGCTCATCAAATTATGACAGGGATATGAGGTTGTAAAAAAATCACCACCCTAATCTGCATATCACCGGTCTAGGATTACCCTCTCATTCCGTAACCTCGGACGGCCGGACTAGGTGCGATCATCGTTACCAGAAGATCTTCACCGACCCCCTTCAAAAATACTTACGAGCTCAAAGGTATCGTTAATTGAATTATCTCCTTCCCTAACTTCACCAGTTTATTTGTGAACTAGAATTCTGATCCCAAGCCCGTAACCTCGAATATTAGAAGTGCTTTATTAATTTAGTGTTTAACTCAATAATAATATTCCATTCGTTCTGGTGGGTGCCATTAAAACGCGAGCACCCTCGTGAGTAATTTGAAAGTAATCCCCACGACATTTTGTAGACTTATTTATTCAGTGCAAGATTAATCTTATTTATATACGCTGTTACTTATTTCAAATTCATGTACATTAAAGATTATTTTTGTATATGTGTGTTTAACTAATTTAGACAATCGTTTAGCAATTATTAAGCAATCTTAGTTTTGATCAAAAGGGTACGCAACGGGGTTAAACTTATTCACCTGAAGTGGCTAAGGTAGGTGTATTGGATACGCTTCACTTCCGCTTCACCTCGGTGCGGTAATTAAATATATGTCCAGGAAGTGGGACTGGGATTACCCACTCACTAAACCCTCGACAATACTGATTAAAACAAAACTAGGACACTGCAGTTCAAATGAGAAATTGTAACAACAAAATATGGTATGATGTGGCAGATCTTCACCACAGTCCGACGAGTCCCTTAACAACGGTACTCTTGTGGCTGTCCAGAAACAGCTTTCGTTGCTCTCTGACAACTTGAATAATGAACTGTGTCTGTTCTTGTATTTATCAGGAGTGCATTATACTCCTGGATATGCGCTATGCCTCTGCGGCAACGATCTCTACCTACGAGGAAGTAAAGTCCGTGCCAGCGGGAAGATTCTGACCACGGTTATGGGAACAGTTGACGACTGTGGGTTGAAAACCCGCAGACGTGTAGTGGTCGGGATACTCCCAAGACGAGGTCCATCCCGCAATGCTCACGCGAGGAACGTCTCCATAAACCCAACGACAGTGAGATCTTTGTACGGCATTTTCTACGGGAGAAACAACCTGTGCAAAAGGGACGGAGTGCATCTTTCCTTTGAAGGGAAAGCTGTACTTGCAAACATGATCCAGGATGTTGTGGAGCGGACCCAAAGAAGTGTCAGACCCCAAGTAAAGGAGGACGTACGCCGGCACACTCGTGGTACTCCAGGAACGACCTTTTCTGAGGTCACATAGAGGGGAATGACCCCTACACAGAGAAACAAAGCCGGAAACGGAAGAGCGTAGGGAGTCGTACAGTCGGGGGACTCCCTCAAGGTTCTTCTGTTTAATGCGAGGTCTATCAGAAACAGGTTTCTTGAACTTGGTGGCCCCGTAGCAACAAAAGAAGCTGAGATGGTGGCCATAACGTAGTCGTTGATACAAACTTAAAGCCGAGATTCTGAAGGTGAATTCACGATTACCGGTTACCAGCTCTTCCTGAAAGATAGACCAGACAGAGAGGGTGGCGATGTGATGTTGTATGTCAGGAATACTCTTTAACTCGATGGATTGCAACATCGTATCCGACCCTGAACTACTAGGTTTTGAACTAGAGATAGGTCCTGCCAGATACAGGACCATAGTGCTTTACAGACCCCCTGCTGAACTCTTAGAACAGGACAAGAGTCTGTACCAGCTGTTGGGTGAACTTGTAAAAGACAAAGTATGTATCGTCATGGGGGATTTCAACACACAAGTTGACTGAGAAACCAGAGAAGCCTGTGGCGAGAACGCAATACTCCTGGAGTTCGCGAACAACGAGTTCCTGAATCAATGGGTGAGAGAACCAACGAGAGGAGAAAATATCCTCGACTTGGTTTTCACCTCTGAGGATGAATCGTTGAGGACATCTCTGTTGGCGAAAAGCTCGGTTGCAGTGACCACCGACTAATTAGATTTGTAGTCAATGCCCCTAAGGCAGGGCCTGCAACTAGTAAATTGAGAAAACTTGATTTGAGAAGGTCAGAATTTGCAGGTCTTCGTGCTGGACTGACTGACGCGAGGCTAAAAGTGTGCGAGGATGTTGAAGACTCGTGTAAAAGTTTCAAACTACATTCATGAGTCATCAATCGCGTTTTTATCCCTCTGAAATGCCCCCGTCGGTCTTCTGCTAAACCAAAGTAGTTTAATCAAGAAATCGGCCAACTGCTTAGGAAGTAGAGAAATGTGTACTGGTAATCGAAGATCTCAGGTGAGCTTGATTAATCCCTGAGGCTATCTGAGAGTGAAGTCCAGCATAAGGGCGGCTAAGCGGTCTGAGGAACACCGAGTCGCGAGACTTTGTAAAGAGAATCCCAATGAGTTCTTTGGATATGTAAACCGACGTAAACCAATCCGTCAAACGATTAGCCCTTTGAGGAATGAGGAGGGGACATTAAAGGAGTTCTTGGGATATGTAAACCGACGTAAACTAATCCGTCAAACGAGTAGCCATTTAAGGAATGAGGAGGGGACATTAAAGCACTCGGCTGCAGAAAATGCTAACCTCCTCAACGACTACTTCACTTCAGTGTTTACGGAAGAGTGTGGTCCCACTCCCCAGCCAACGAATTCCTACTCAGGGGAAAAGCTGGAGGATATGGACTTCACCGAAGGAGGAATAGAAAAGAAGATCACTGACCTAATGATGAATAAGTCACCTGGCCAGGATGGATTTCTACCTAAAGTGTTGAAAAAAGTGCGCGATCAGGTGTCACGACAACTGAGCGCAATCTTCAACCTGCTCTGGGGCGATTTATGTTCTGTTGTGGGCTCAAGTACTGAGATTTTCAGTTAGGAACTCTTGACTATGATCTATAATATCAAAGAACTTCCGAGTGTTCTTTGTGACAAAATCGTTCAAATTTTTCATTTCAATGGTTAGAAAATCCACATTATCCTCTTTAGTGACTCCTGGCCTCCTATGTTGTCCATGGCAGCGACCATTGCCTTCTTTTCAGCCACAGTAACAGCTCTATCAAACACGGCCAGGGCCAGCAGCTCTTCACTCAGGTACCAGAGGTGGTTTGACAGCTTCTTGAGGGCACCTTTGCAGCTCTGTCATCATCAACAGCCAACGACTTTAAGAGTTCCAGATCCACTTTTGGCGCAGCTGTTGGGAGATGGCAGCAAAACCAAGACTTCACATAATGCCCAACTCCATGCCTTTCAGTTCGCGGGCGGTTAGACTGAATACATCCAGGAAGACAAAAATCTTCAGTGCCTTAATTAGTCGTGCCATAAAGCGGGCACGGTTCATTGCCCCTGGTTTGGCAAAGTGAACTTCTTTAGTTGGAATTCCCCAAAGGAAAATGATAGTCAGTTCCAACAGCTCCCGGTAATTCTTCCTAGGATGAACTTCCTCCAGTTTTTGTGAGCCGAACTCAATGATGTTGCTTTTCATATTCGTCAAAGCACTGGCAACATCAGCGTCATTGATTCTTGGCTTATATTTAGTCAAGGACATTTGGTGCCAGTAACTCTTGAATCTCTTGATGATATCAAGGTCTGGACCAGGTGATGTGCCCATGATGACGAGATAAACCTCTTCCAGCAGCATCTCGTGAATATGATGGCAACATGCCATCATATTTTGTTTCATCTGCTGAAACAAAATGCATATGTATATACTCGGAATATGTCGCCTTTGGATAGAAGCTTGTAGCCTGACAGAGACTCCTTCTTGTTTTCCAGCAAATATACGTTGTCCTGTTTCCGCAAAGTAGTCATGGCAAAATTTGACTTTTAACCTCTCATAATTAAAAAAAGTGTATTAAAACAACATACTTTGTACAAATTGCTTGTGTGATACATCTTTGGAAAGAGTTATAAAATGTTCCTGGTTATATCTAGGAGGACATTGTGAGCAAATGTGAGGCATGTCAAATGTTTTCTATATCATAAATCCATAAATATATACATACTTCACAGCAGACTCTTGTCATCTACAACATTAATTGCCCTACAGGCTAACTAAAGGTGTATAAGCATTAGAGCCCTAGTGCAAGCATGTTGGATTAGTAGATTTTTTCTTATGTCTAAGTGCTAGAAAATGTCGCACTAATGTGCCAAATTGGCCATCTGCAGTAATGTCATAAATAAGATATTTTTTAAAACTGTATGAGTAGTATATTGTGTAAAAGTCCATAAAGCTTTTCCTTATAACTTTCAAATCGTGTTTCTGGAGCTCATGGTTGCCAAATATGGAAAAAAACCGGCCAAAACCTGTGGACATACGGCGCGGCTGAAATTTCCATTGCATTTAATAGCAATTGTGCTCTTTTAATGATACGGGACGCACCTTTCTCCCTCTCACTGAAAAATCAGCTCTAATTTTATCAAGAAATAAGCCAAATATAGACTATTTTACACAGAAAACAACATGGCCAAAATCCGCTTACAGCTTTTTTCACCGGCGGCAAGGCATAAAAAAGACTCCTGAATCGAGCACACCCTAAATGATAATATATCAGGCTGATATTCTGCATATATTAATTGATACCAATAGATAAATAAATAATAGGGTGAGCGGTTAATATTTCCTAAAAAAATTAACATACAAATAAGAACCAGCCTAGTATTGACTCCTGGTCTGAAGAAGAAAATATGAGATTTGGAAATGAAGGTAAATGTTCCCAAACTCCTCTTTTACTATTTGGAAGACCGAAAGGCAATAATAAAAATCAAAGGCTCGAGGGGTAACCCTTTGTCATGATGGCTGGCGTAACTTAAAGGGGCTGTTTTAGCCCAACGTTGTACACTATATATACTGGTGATCTGCCTCCCCCGCCTCAAAACTACGCACATTACGTCCAACTAGCAGACGACATGACGCAGGTGAATGCCGGCTATTACCGCAACCTGGTAGATATAGCAAACAGGCCGGTTGGTGAAATAAATCACCTGAACTGATATGAAAAGATGAATTAAATACGCACAAATGCTGAAAAGTTTAATGTACTTCCCATTGGACGGAGGAAAAATGCTGACATATTGGTACAAGGAGACGGTCGTGCCCTCGGACTCAAAAATCACAGCAAGAGGGTACGGAGAACACATCAACAAAAAGGTTATGCGGGGCCAAAGGAACTCAAGATACCAGTATCGTTTTAAGAACCTTTATCTCAGAAAAAAAGGAAAACTGTACATGGCAATAGTTAGACCGATTTTGCTATGCCCTGCCATTCCCCTTTATCTGGAAAGTAAGACCCAAATGAAATGGGCACAAGTCATACACAACCAGGCACTACGATTTATCTCTAATGTGACCCGCTGGGACTGTATCCCATCTATAACGCTCCACAAACTTGCAGAAATTGAACCTCTGAACGTGACCCTATACAACATGGCCAAAGCTATATGGAGGAAAATTTATGCATACGTACCAAAGAGGATACTTAAAGGCATAAGCTTACCAGATCTCGAACCCTAACATAGACAGTACTGACGAGGATTCTATAGCAGTCAACTGTATACGAAGGAGAATGTCGAACCAATATAGAGATAAACATACACCGGAAAAACGTAAATTCAATAGACAGGACAACAAAAAAATATATACATAAATTTCTACATGTGCATATATCCATATATATGCATATGTGAAGTGACCTAGACATTATTAAAAAAACAATGATCCAAAGTGGACACGATAAAGGAAAATATTCGAAGTGGACAAAGAATACAAAACAAAACGTAACAACAAACGGAACTAGCAAGAAAAGTATGTTACCTTGTTTTAAGTAAATTTAGCGAATAAATTTTGCAAAGTGTATTGCATTTAAAACCGGTGGCGATCTAAAGGCTATACTGGTTCAGTAGTGGGCATCATCAACCAAATACGATATAAAACCAGTGCCGATCCAAAGGCAATACTGGCGCATTTAAAACCAATGCAGATCCAAAGGCTATACTAGTGGAGTAGTGGGCATCATAAACCAACTACGATATAAAACCAGTGCCAATCCAAAGGCAATACTGGTGCAATTAAAACCAGTGCCGATCCAAAGGCTATACTGGTGTGCATCATAAATCAACTACGATATAAAACCAGTGCCGATTAAAGGCTATACTGGTGCAATAGTGGGCATCATCAACCAAATACGATGTAGGGAGAATCAGAGTCCCAAGACTGAAGGTGGAGCTCATCTTTGCATGTGAATCAGCTTTTACCAGGGAAATTCTTTCAAAACCTCCTTTGTTTGTCTATGTAGGGATCGTCAACCATTGATAACAAATTTCGATGCCAATATCTGAAAGCCTTTAGACAATTATTTGTGTAGAATTTACAAGTGAGGAAAAAACACATAACACTGAATAGAGGACGTGTAAAATGTATGTGTAAATGTAAATATTTTTGCATTATCATCGAAGAGCATGACTGGATATTCTAATTCATTCACCAAGTCATTAATGTAAATAAGAAATAGTACAGAAAAACACGGTAGCATCGAGCAGACGTGCTTCCGAGATTTCCAATTTTATCCTAATTTGTATGCTTTGTAAGATTTTTTGACGTTGTATTTTGATTACTGCAGGATTTTTGTCATTTGTAATCTGTGAATATTGTAAATATAAGATTTACGTGTGTACATAAATTGTAGTAATCTTTGACTCTTAAGTGACTTGAGGAGAAGAGTAAGTGCTAAAAAGATAAATTTAGCGAAAAAATAATAATTTATTGACTTGAAATATTGAAACCAAATGGTGCCATCTAAGTTTTGGCGTTCACAGTGCATTTTTAGTAATTCTGGTTCAATGAAAATTAATTCCTCTTTCGTGTTCTTTGAAAGATTTCTCAATATCCCTCGCATTGCTTAAAATTGTAAATTTCTAACCATTGAAAAGCCTTTTAGTAGCTTGCTTTTACTAAAATTCTCATATGACTTTTTAATGGAATCCTGTTTGCTTGTTGTAATTGTTTGAACTTTAATTGATAATTCATCTATCTAGGGTTAATTTATTTATAGGCGTAATATCCGTCTTGTTCAGGGAGTATTAGGACATAATAGAGTGCTTATTTTTCTTACCGATATTTCATTTCCAAGGATTTGTGTGTTAATTATAATTAAGATTTTTGTAAAGAATTTTTGTGCAGATATTTTGTAAAGATATATTTGAACTATGTTGTGACCATGACATTCTGAGTCCTGTTACTGAGCTATGAACAAGATATATGATAACCACCTATGTTAAATATTATCTCTGCTTAAACTTTGCTAAGAAAATAATTTAGCTCAAATATTAACATTTTGATCTGCCTATAACTACGTATGTTAAATATTACCTCTGCCTAGATTTTTGGCAGGAATGTTTTTTTGCTCAAATATTAACATTTTGATATGCCTTATTTTTATATTGTAGATAGGCGCTGACATATGAAAGTATCTGTAACTACCCTGTAATTACTCTATATATCGCGCTTTATTCTTATTAGGTTGTCTTATTAATGTTTTGTAAAAAAAACCTTTTTTCTCATCTATAATGCTTTGGATGAACTTAAAGGCTGATTTACTCTTCTGGCATTTATATTGAGTGAGAGAGTGAACAAGGATTGCAAGCAAATTCGATCGCAGGAGGGATAGAAGCAAGGAAAGTTTGAGGGGCTCATATCTGTGGAATATGTAGCAAAGTATTAATTGAAGGTGATAAAGCTGTTTGTTGCGAAATTTGTAATGTATGGTACTATTTTAAATGTAGAAATGTACCTGATGAGGTGTACAAGTACATGGAGAGGGCTGGAAGGCAACTAGAGTGGTATTGTTATCATTGTGAAAAGAGCTGTGTCAAGATTTACAATTTGTTAATTGTAAAATCTAGCGAAGGTAGTCATAAGGTCAGTGAGAAAAGGTTCACGAGAGGAGGAAATATAGTGCTAAACTTTGTTGATGAGTCTAAAATGAATGAAGCAGTGAATAAAATTGAGAATGTGTGTGGACTTGAAATGTATAAAGATAAGAAAATGCAACTTAAAATCATGATATGTAATGTCTCAAAGGAGGAGAGTGAAGATGAAATTCTGGAGTACTTTATATGTAAAAATGATTAGGTAAATTGTATTAATGATATTGATGGTAAAATTAACCTCGTAGCAATGAGGCCTGCAATAAGTGATACTGTACATTACATCATTAAGTGTACTTCAGATGTGAGAAAGGCACTTCATGAGCATAATCACATTATTTGTTTAAAATGGGCTAGATATAAAGTGCAGGATCGATGCCATGTGATGAGATGCTATGATTGTCAAAGGTATGGTCATGTGGAGAAGGACTGTAACTATAAAAAGAATGTTGATGATTTGGTTTGCGAAAAGTGTGGGGATGAGCATAAGGATTGTAAGTCTGACTTTGTTCAATGTACATATTAATTGTGTAAAAGGTGGTGAAAGTGTAGTAGGTCATACTTTAAATAGTAAAACCTGTAGATTATTTTAATTAGAAACTGAGAGAAGAAGAAACATGACTGATCATGGATTCTAAGGTTATATAATGTGGTATAATAAATAATCAATATGTGGGGAACAAAACTATTATGATCAGAGAAGCGATTGTGGAATATGATATTGATATTTTGGCAGCAAGAGAAACATGGTTAAGATAGTCTGATACCTCAAAAATAGTGGAGATGAGACCAATTTCACATAGTTTTATGCACATTCCTAGACAGGGTAAAATTGGTGGTGGAGTTGGTATATTTGTATCATAAAGGTTTTCTAAAATCATTATGAAAAAAACAAGAAAATTTAGTACATTTGAATATATGCAAATTAGCCTGGTGTGCCAAAATCGTTTGATTACCTTTGTGGTAATTTACAGCCCAGAGGAAACAAGTAAACTTTTCATTGAATAGCTAAAATTATATTTAGGGACTATGGAAGGTGATTTTAACTTGTGGTTGGATTTTCTCAAGGGTTTATTTAAATGCTGGATGGATTACACTTTGAGAACAAGGTAATGAAGGGACATCTAGGTTAGGGAATATTTTGGATTTAGTAATATGTCATAAGGAGTTAAAATTTCTATATGATATTGAAGTAGAGTCTGATTTTTCTTTATCACCATTTCATAAACTGATACTATTTAAATTGAATATGCCAGAAAAGCGACAAAATAAGAAAAGGGTTTTGTTTAGAATTAAGACAAATTTTAATCTAAAAGTTTTGGTTGATGGAGTGTTGTCATCTATGGATGAATTTGATAATGCTCTCTGTACATATGAACTAGCAGCATCTGATACAATGGTAATTGACTGTCTCAGTTGTCTTTTGCACTCTTTTTAAGAATAATATTGAAAGTGAATATAATGGAATGTGTCCATATAGAGAGAAAAATATAGTTGAAAGAGAATTTGCTTCTTGGTATAATTCTGAAATAAAGAATGCTACAAAACTCAGGAGGAGAAAAGAGAGGAAATGGAGAAGATGAAAAACAGAAGAATCTAAAAATGAATATACTTATGCAAGGAACTATGTAAATACATTAATAAGGAAATCTAAAGTTACTTACTACAGACAAAAAATATTTGCTGCAGGTACACATATGAATAAGCTTTATGCTCTGTTTAATTTTTTAACTCGCTATAAAAGACAAACTAAATTGCCGGAAGGATATTCGGAAGAAATACTTGCAAAATCTTTTTGAAATATTTGAAGGAAAAAATATCACATTAAATAACTAATTTTGGTAATAAAGCGAGTCATTGGGGGTTTTTCATACCAGATGCTCCATACGTAAAGTTGACCAAATTTGCTCAGGTAGATGTCACAATGATCGACAGCATTGTGAAAACAGTAAATAAAACTTATTGTAAAGTAGAACCTGTCTCGGTCTCTGATATTTTGATGGCTGAAGGTTTCGGACTTTGTATATATTTTTTCAAAGATTGTAAATTAGAGTATTGCTGAGAAAGAAATTCCTGAAAGAGAAAACTTAGCTAAAGTTAAGCCAACATTGAAGGGTTCATTGGACCATCAGCTTCTGCAGTCCTACAAACCTGTGTGAAATCTGTCATTTTCTCAAAGATAATTGAAAATTATATTTTAGATCAACTAATCGATCATTTGAATAGGATAAATATTTTGCCTGATAGTCAATCTACTTATCAGAGACTATATTCTACAGAGACTGCTATATGTGCTGTCATTGGTAATCTCTTGTAGATGATGCACAATGGAGAGTGTGGTATATTGATTCTCCAAGATTTAAGTGCGGCCTTTGACGCTGTTGTTCATAGCCTGTTATTGGAAGCTTCGGGATGTATAGGGGTGGTTGATGATGCTCTTGAATAGTTGAAGTCGTACCTTGAAAATAGAAGTTTCTATGTTCAGGTGAACAATACGCTTTTGGAGGCTGAACCTCTTGTTAGAGGAGTGCCCAAGGGAAGTGTATATAATATCTCTCAAAGGAGCGAGAGAGAATGATAAAATGAATGCAATAAATCACATTGAAATAGAAAACGGAATAATTTTTCCTACAGTAATATTTATTACCCTTTTTCGAAAAAATCCGTGCAGGGAAGCGATTCAAACCATGCCCACTGAGGCAGCGAGCATCGCTTTGATCACAGTTAAAAGTATGCCATTAGTACACTATGCTAAGCAGAGAACAAAAAAGCCTTCTTATTGGAATAGCTTTTAAGGACCACTTTCGCAAGTTCGAACAGGGACTATGAAAGAAATCGATAATTAATTGGGAATTCACTGAATAAATGATGAATAGTTAAACGCGTGGTAAATAAACAAATGTATCTAATATCTCTCAAAGGAGCGAGAGAGAATGATAAAATGAATGCAATAAACCACATTGAAAGAGAAAACGGAATAATTTTTCCCACGATAATATTTATTACCTTTTTTTGGAAAAGGTAATAAATATTACTGTAGGAATTTGCTAATAATTTGTTATTGTTTTACCCATATTCTGTTAATTATTTTGGTATTGTCGGTATTTGGGCATTTCGTCTCTTTTGCTTACTTCCTTTTGGATGTGGGCACTTCGACTCTTTCCCTTTTGTTTGGTTGTCATTTTCATGCAAAGAGTCCAATAAATTTCTCTCAGGAGAAGATTCTTCCACTTGGGAATAGGGGTAGCCTAGTGGCAGGTCCCTTATCCACTCTCGGATGTCCAGATCAATTTCCATATTTGTAATTATTACTTCTTCGATTTTGTCCGAGGTCTTACTCCCTAGTCTCTAGGGTTTCGTATTCAATGGCTTCAGACCTGCTCTTGCGTGCAGATCTGTTTGCCGAATACGGTCCAGACCTCTCAGTCTGGCGAGCTGCTCCTATTAGCAGGGCTGCTTCCGTACTTTTTGCATTTGCCTGATTGTGGTGGAACTCTCAGCCTGCACGACCACTGCCGGGTATATTAATGTCGAGCGTATCAGAGTAGTGTACAGCTTCTTGAGATTCTTGAAGCTGAAGTTTCAGAATCTATATAGTTTCCCAAGCTG
Source organism: Ceratothoa steindachneri (assembly GCA_963969495.1). NCBI lineage: Eukaryota > Metazoa > Arthropoda > Malacostraca > Isopoda > Cymothoidae > Ceratothoa > Ceratothoa steindachneri. Next base: position 83,576,193 of record OZ018329.1, on the reverse strand, counting down.
TATTTTGGCTAGGGAGATTCTGTTCTTTATGTGCGCTGTGAACCCTTTTGAGGTGATGCGCAGACCTAGGACGTTGCCCTCATTGGAGTACGGGTACACTTCGTCGTTCACTAAGACCATCAAGTTTCCGGCGGTTTATCGGAAGAATTTGGAACTTTCGGTGGTTGGTCTTGATTTTCCACTTTCTTTAGTCTCGATTGATGTTGTCGATTTCGGTGGCTGGCTGCCTTGCTTGAACTCCAGAAATTTGGTGGGTACTGGGAATGATTTGGGTGATTTTATCAGTAAACTGCAGATACATCACATCTTCCCCAACTGTATCAGGAAGGTCCAATGTGTACACTAGGTACAGCAGTGGACTCAGACAGCTGCCTTGTAGAAAACCCGCCTCAAGTTCGAATTCGGATCCATCGTAGTCCTCAATCGTGATTTTGGCTTTCCTTTCCATGACGTAGTCACAGAAGATCCCCTCCAGGATCGGGTTTAGCTAGAGGCCTAAGATCTTGAATTGGAGACCTCTTAGCTAAACCTTGTCGAAGGCCTTTTGAACATCTCGTAACATGAACACTGGAAGGGGGTGTTTGATATCTCTCCCGATTAAAACGAAGACTTTGAGTTGAGTGGTAAATGAATTAGAGCTAAACCGACACGAAATCCCCCCCAAGCAGAGGGCGCCTGGTGAGTCAGGATTGACAAGAGAGAGCCTGGTAACAGCGCCAGACTCCTTTCTAAACAAAATAGTGTTACAGTTCAACGCCACACTTTGTGCAGGCTATTTATCAGATGCTATGAAAAGGGACAAATAATTTTTCTGCGGAAAACGGCAAGACTCTAAATAGACCTGGGAATTTCAGGCCAATTAAATTGCTAGAAACATTGGCAAAATTATTGGAAATAGCGATGGACGACAGATTAGTCCGACATCTAAAGGAAAGATCGCAAATACGAAATCACCAGCACGGATTCTGGAAGAACAAGAGTACCGAAATGGCTCTGGCCAGTTCGGTTAAAACAATAACTGAAGCTAAAATCAGCAAAAATATACTAAAGTTGTACTTGGGAAAGTCCAAACGGCTTTTGATAAAGTTTGGAGGATAGGCCTCAAATACAAAATAAGAAGATTAGGGCTACCATCAACCCTGGTAAAATGCGTTTTTGACTATGCCACAGATAGATCAGCCTATATTTTTGTGGAGTGCTACGACGGTCAGAGCCTCGTGGTCCCTTAGAGGATCCCTCAGGGAGGCTGCATAAGTCTAACTCTATATCACATCTTAATGATCGATTTACCAAGCACAGTTAACGACTCCACAAGATATATACAATTCGCTGACGACTTCACAGATGGAAGATCCGCACAAATGCGGACAAGTTCTATATTATCCCCATAGGTAGACGCAAGACCTCCAGGATACAAATTAAAGACAAAGGGTACTGGTACGAAAACGAAAGAAGAGTGTTCAGGCTCAAGATCTCCCGACATGGCTACGGAAAACACGTAACGGAAAGACTCAATATAGCAAAGGCGAACCTAACCAAATTATTTTAAGTTAGAGGCCTAAAAATAGAAAATAAGAGCAAGCTTTACAACCTACCCTGCAGTGCGACGCTGATCTACCCTGCTATTCTTATGAATAGACTGAACAAAACAAACGCCGTTAAGCTCCGGAGGGTCCAAAATGCAGCAGTACCTATCATCACGAACACTAGAGGAAGGGAGCATAAATAGCTAAGAGACTTACACAGTGAAATAGATCTTCTAGCCACAAACGTGTCCCTACATAACAGAGCCTGCAAGGTGTGGGACAAACGAAACACCATACTAAGTGAAGAAGAAAATGGAGACATTGAAATTCCGCATAACTATAGGATCAACACTCGAAGAAATTTCAGGAAGAACCAACTCCAATATACACAAGCAGATGATATTGCAGAACAATTTCATAAATATAAAACAAGATAATACGCAATAGACAACTAAAATAAAAACAAGAACAAACGAAAAGCTAGAGAGGCGTGAAAGCCTCCATCTAAGAAGACGGAAGAGAAATAATCAGCAAGAAAAATCCAGGAGATTGCTGGTCACCCAGGAACTAACACTAACTTTTCCATATTCCGCTTCAGCACTTTACCTTAACACCTATTGTCCACTCTACTCTTACTATAAACACTTTTATCTTCTATCTTTTGCTTGACGTAAGACGTTTCATTATTGGCCCAGAAAATAACCTTTGAAAAGGTGGAAAGAAATAGGTCTCGGCTAATAAAGATATGCCACTTGCCAAAATTTGTTTCCCACGTTTCGCTTTCTGAAAAGAAAGTCTTTGAATGGGTTAAAAAGCTGCAGTACAAGTTTAACCAAACACCTATCGCGTGTTGATTTTAACAAATCTTGTATACAACATGGCTTCCTACCACGTTATATATATATATATATATAATCTTAACAATGAATCCAAGGACCAAAAAGATAGTAGTTTCTATTAAACTTATTCTTTAATGACAACGTTTCCGGTTCCAAGCCTATGATCGGGTCTGACAAAGAGAAATGAAGAAATATTTAAATTCTAACATATAATTATTGGTATAAAGTACAATTCAAAACAAATATACAAAACTTAAATGAAGAAGACTAAGGAAAGAAAAGGGACGGAGCATGTATCTTACCGGGTTGAGTTAACTTCGTGGTTATGGCAGAAACTCTCTCGTCTGAGAAAATCTAAAGCATGCCATGCTGATGCTTCAGTTTGTTCACAAGCCTCGATACACGCTGCTACCGATTGTCATTCTTCTGTGACAAAAGTTGTCCCTTTCTCATCTTCTAAGAATAGGTACGGATATCCCTATTAAATACATGCCAGATGAGTGACTGCAATTTATCTCACTCTGCGGCCAACAGTGGCCAAAGTAATGTGCTTAGAATACTGACAGAAGATAGTTCCAGCTGAAGAATGTGGATAAAGTGCTTGCGAAAGGGATAAAGTCAGAGAAGGTAGGACGGTTATCCTGGAGTACTGGAAGGGAGTCTGGTTGAATTTATGTCAAAGCATTTCGATGCGCTTCTACACTTCTGCAAAACGTTTCTTCACATTATTTAGATATAAACATGTTCCTCATGAGACGCTGCGAAATGCAACAGAATTAAGCCATATCCTGAAGAAAATTCCATACTTTGAAATGACGGACTGTTATTTGAGCCCTCATTGGCATATCGCTTCTCTCTGAAAGCAATCTCATACTCAACATACCAACAATTAAGCAGACGGCGTGCAAAGTGGCTGGACGTTGGATGGGCATATAAGGGGGCCAGTATAAAACTCAATGGCCTCATCAACTGACCTAATCTACTCAACTAAGATATAAAATAGAGTTATTTCCTCGAACGAACTTGCCGTGCTCGTTTCAGGTACCACCGAGTTGGCCTCTCGATTGACATCGATTCGGTAAAAGATATTTTGATAGGAAAAGGGATCGCTGCCATAGATATCCTTGACTACTCCCCATTCAAAGTCAGCGTGCGCATCAGACGCTCACCTTGAGTGTTCTAAGCGGGAAACTTCAATGGTTCTAGGAGAGTACAAGGTGGATTATTCCCCAATAAGGACACCTATTTATAAAATTTTAACCAGTTCTCACGGAGTTTAAGTATTTTGGAAGAATTGATTTATGAAAGTTTACCAAAGTCTCCCTCTTTGAAATGGCTCTAGTTCATCTTTTGGCAAGTTGGTCTTGGTAGATTCCAAAATTTCTCCCTTCTCTAATTACACCAGCTTTTTTATCAATCTGTATTGTAGAATGTTCGTGGTAAGAATCATCACAAAAAGGGGGCTGATGTGCGCCCTTCCCCAATTTGTGTTAATGCAGTTGATGCTGCTGATGATAAATCCTTTATTTGATAAACCAGCTGAAAGTTTTATTAAATCATTTACTATAGATGTACCGAAGGAGTACAACTATAGATCTGGAAATGCGCAGCAATTTGTTGGACCAGCGAAAAATATTTTGGTTGGAGAGCTACTTATTAATCGCTATGGTTTTAGGGTTCAATATCACATTCTTGTCCCCTAAGACAATTTTAAATTGTTTTAATTTTATAATTAACTCTTTTTGTCCATATTGAATGGAGATCCTTCCAGTAAAATCAAACGCGTGCAATGATCCCGAATTCAAATTTCTGCTTCGTTGTGAACGGGTAACCCGAGCCATGGCGGCTATCAAAGTGCAAATCATTTGGCTCTACCTCAAGGAGGTGATGCTACCATCATGCCATTATTCATGCGTCTTTCACTCTGCCAGGCACCCTATCTACCGCGTCTTTATTTCTCTTTTAAGCCTAAATTACCCTTTTTATGTGCTATAACCCCAACAACACGCACATTTTCTCACCATTAAATTATTGCTCCGTTAATGTTCCGCCTTGTGGCTCGGTTTATTACTCCATGACTAATGGTGCTTAAGAATATGTATATATATATATATATATATATATATATATATATATATATATATAAAATGGAAAACTCACAAAGTATCACGTGAGGGTAGCAAATGAATGCAATGTCCCGCAAGAAAAAAATGAAAAGGTGTTTCCAAGTACTTTCGAACTTTATTAAGTTGCTTATCAAGGATAACTACAAGAAAAAATACAATGTACAGAACAGAGCAGTGACACTTAAAAAATAATAATAAAAAATAAAAATAAAATAGGGGCCACATAACTAAAGAAGGTATATAAAAAACTAGGAACGAAAGACTAAACTAATTTCTTTGAGTACTAATCTTTTAATTATAGCATCTATTTTATATAAGCCAGGGGAAAGATTAAAATTATCACATTGGCTTATAAAAGCACATTCAATGATGTTCCTTTTTATAGGGTCATTGGAACGATAAATAAATTTGGCCGAGTTCCAGTTAATTAAATGGTTCTTATCTGACAAATGGACAAAGAAAGCACTGTTATCTTTCCCTCTTCGGACATTATATTTATGTTGATTTATGCGAACAGAAAGTTGTTTACCTGTTTGTCCGTAATATTTACTTAGACAACCAGAACACTCAACTGAATAAACTGCCCCTTCCAAACTATTACAATTATTACGTACTAATAAATTCTTAATGGTCGTCTCATATTTAAAAGCAACAGAAATGTTAAAGTTATTCAAAAGACGGGGAAGATCACTAAAACAAAGAGAAAAAGGTAGAACTAAATTGTTATTACTATTAAAAGGGAGAGTAGGGAGAGTTTGATAAAATTTCTTTTTAGCAGAAGGAGGACAGTTTTGAAGAAACGGGTAAGGGTAACAAAGTTTATGGCCAATTTCAAAGATATTAGAAAATTCCAAATCCATATATTCTGGGCTCACAACTCGTAATGCCCGTAGAAACATAGAAGAAAAAACAGAACGTTTAACTTTAGGGCTGTAAGAAGAGTAAAAATGAATATCAGAATTTAAATTAGTAGGCTTACGAAAGATAGAGTATTTAAAACATGTATGAGTTCTATGAATAAGAAGATCAAGAAAGGGAAGGGTTCTATTATTTTCCAACTCGTGGGTAAACTTAATTGAAGGGACGAGACAATTGAGTCTGGTAAGAAAAACTTTAACATCTTTGGAATTAGGCCACAAGCAAATGACATCATCAATATACGTGTACCAAACGATCGGAACGTCAAGGATAGTAGGGAGAAGTTTTGTTTCAAAAAACTCCATATATAAGTTAGCAAGGACAGGTGAAAGACAATTACCCATGGCTAATCCGAATTTTTTGAGGAAATATTTGCTTTCGAACGAAAACTTACAGTTTTTGGTACAAAGGGAAATGAGGTTCAAGGAAGTAGTAACGGGTACCGGCAAGTTATAATTTTGCAAATGATCATTAAGAAAATTGAAAAGGTCTTCAACGGGTACTTTGGTAAATAATGAACAAACATCAAAACTAACAAGAGTAAAATCATTAGAATAATGAATAGCATTAAGTTTAGAAATAAGGTCGTAACTATTAGTGACATGAGAATGAGAAATGGAACCAACTAGTGGAGTAAGAAATAAAGTAAGCCATTTAGACAGGGAATATGAAACAGACCCAACAGAACTTATAATAGTAAAAACTCACAAACCAAATTTTCCATTACGCCCTATTATAAGTTCTGTTGGGTCTGTTTCATATTCCCTGTCTAAATGGCTTACTTCATTTTTTACTCCACTAGTTGGTTTCATTTCTCATTCTAATATATATATATATATTTATATATATATATATATATATATATATATATATATATATATATATATATATATATATATATATATATATATATATATATATAGATGAATGCAATGTCCCGCAGGAAAAAAATGAAAAGGTGTTTCCAAGTACTTTCGAACTTTATTAAGTTGCTTATCAAGGATAACTTCAAGAAATAATATTATATTAGAGGTATATATACGAAAGAAAAGTATGAAACACCACCTCAAAAACAAGAAATCACGAATGAGGAAGACGGAAGGAGCAAGGTAAAGAAACACATTAAGAATTACAAGAAGCAGGTAGTAAGGTCAAACTAAGCCGAAGGAAAGGGTAACAGATTCAAAGAAATGGAGATAGCCTAACGAGGGAGATTATATATATATATATATATATATATATATATATATATATATAAATAGTAATAGGAATATGAAGACATATGCGATGGTTTTGAACATTTAATTTTCCGGACGTTTCGGTCATTGACGATGACCATCATCAGCGAATTCTAAATACCAAAAATTATTTTTAGAAGAATAACTAAACACAGAAATCAAATTAGTGAAAATCTATTAGAAATTGATGTAATATCTTAAAAAAAAAATAAAAAATAAATAAATAACTAAATTAAATAATAATCCCACGAGTTTTTTAAATGTGCATAATAAACATGACTTAAATGACTATCGAAATACAAAAAATTATAAACTATAGCAATAAAGTCGAAAGACATGAAGAAATCGATTAATAAGACAGAAAAAAGATTAAATAATCCCATGAGCAACAAATATGAATAGTAAACATGAATCAAGCGTAATACAAAAAAAAAAAAAATCACTATAAAACACAGCAAGAGAGTTATATGGGCAGGGCGAACAATCGAAAATAAGTTAGATCAGGGGGAATGTAATCCAAGCGGATATTAATAAATGGAGCGAAGCAAGTAGTTCAATTAAGTTAAATTTTTAAGTGATTGAACATCAAATAATATGACTAGACTAAGGCACGAAAGTTTAAATAGTAAATAATCAATAATGGAGGGTTCAAAAGGACGACTAAAACAATAAATTAAGGAAAAGTCAATAATAAACCAGATCGTTAGATATTAATGGGACAAACTAAAATAGAAATAAAAATTTCTCTGCACGAGTACTGACCTTATAACGGTTAAGCTGGGAGTAACAACTGATAGTATGGACAAAATTAGGCAAAAAGAAAACTATTAAGGGGGATGTGGTTGGTTGTACATTTGTCTATATAGTGAATAATTTAAGGGATGATGAATAATCATTGAGTTCCGGGTTAATTTGTTTGATGTAAAGAGATTCAAGAATTTTTAAACTTAGAGAAGAGGAGGCAGAAGAGAGTATACTAAAGGAATCAGGGTCAAGCGGGTGGTTAAGTTTTAGAGAATGTTCTCGAATAGAGGAGTGTTCGGGTTTGGAGATGGGAATGTTGGTTCTGTATGATACTCCGATATGCTTAGCGATCCTACATCTTAATTGTAGACTTGTTTTGCCTACATAGCGACTTTGGCAGGTCGCACAAGTGAATTGATAAATGATGGAGGAACGCAGGCATAATGGGAGTGATTCTTTGTGCCGAAGGAAAGTATAGACAGCAAGAGGATTAGAATTAATTAGGAGAAACTTGCATTGGGGAAAGTATTTATTAAGAGTAGAGAGTAAAGCTTTGTTGAATTTTGTGTCAAGTGGAAGATAAGGCAGTTTTAGGAATAGTTTTTGTTTGGGGACAGTTATTAGAGGGGTTTTGCGAGAGAACATTTTAAATAAGAAATTGAAAGTAAGTTTGTCACAAAGACCATGCCCCATTATTTTTAAATTATTTAAATCAACAACACCCTAATATTAAATTTTCCATGGAGACAGAATTAAACAATAAAATCTCTTTTCTGGATGTCACTGTAACAAAAGTTAGTTCTAAATTTAACACATCAGTTTACAGGAAACCCACTACCACCAAACTTGGCACCCACTTCTTTAGTTGTACTCCTACTAATTTCAAACATTCTGCCATCATAAACAGTATACACAGAGCTTACAAAATCAGCTCAAATTGGTTTCACTTTCATTCTGAAATTGAATATCTTAGGAGCTTTTTTCATTTTAATTTTTTCCCAGACCATCTTTTTGACAAACTTACTTCCAATTTCTTATTTAAAATAACTGTCCCCAAACAAAAACTATTCTTAAAACTGCCTTATCTTCCACTTGACACAAAATTCAACAAAGCTTTACTCTCTACTCTTAATAAATACTTTCCCTAATGCAAGTTTCTCCTAATTAATTCTAATCCTCTTGCTGTCTATACTTTCCTTCGGCACAAAGAATCACTCCCATTATGCCTGCGTTCCTCCATCATTTATCAATTCACTTGTGCGACCTGCCAAAGTCGCTATGTAGGCAAAACAAGTCTACAATTAAGATGTAGGATCGCTAAGCATATCGGAGTATCATACAGAACCAACATTCCCATCTCCAAACCCGAACACTCCTCTATTCGAGAACATTCTCTAAAACTTAACCACCCGCTTGACCCTGATTCCTTTAGTATACTCTCTTCTGCCTCCTCTTCTCTAAGTTTAAAAATTCTTGAATCTCTTTACATCAAACAAATTAACCCGGAACTCAATGATTATTCATCATCCCTTAAATTATTCACTATATAGACAAATGTACAACCAACCACATCCCCCTTAATAGTTTTCTTTTTGCCTAATTTTGTCCATACTATCAGTTGTTACTCCCAGCTTAACCGTTATAAGGTCAGTACTCGTGCAGAGAAATTTTTATTTCTATTTTAGTTTGTCCCATTAATATCTAACGATCTGGTTTATTATTGACTTTTCCTTAATTTATTGTTTTAGTCGTCCTTTTGAACCCTCCATTATTGATTATTTACTATTTAAACTTTCGTGCCTTAGTCTAGTCATATTATTTGATGTTCAATCACTTAAAATTTAACTTAATTGAACTACTTGCTTCGCTCCATTTATTAATATCCGCTTGGATTACATTCCCCCTGATCTAACTTATTTTCGATTGTTCGCCCTGCCCATATAATTCTCTTGCTGTGTTTTATAGTGATTTTTTTTTTTTTGTATTACGCTTGATTCATGTTTACTATTCATATTTGTTGCTCATGGGATTATTTAATCTTTTTTCTGTCTTATTAATCGATTTCTTCATGTCTTTCGACTTTATTGCTATAGTTTATAATTTTTTGTATTTCGATAGTCATTTAAGTCATGTTTATTATGCACATTTAAAAAACTCGTGGGATTATTATTTAATTTAGTTATTTATTTATTTATTTTATTTTTTTAAGATATTACATCAATTTCTAATAGATTTTCACTAATTTGATTTCTATGTTTAGTTATTCTTCTAAAAATAATTTTTGGTATTTAGAATTCGCTGATGATGGTCATCGTCAATGACCGAAACGTCCGGAAAATTAAATGTTCAAAACCATCGCATATGTCTTCATATTCCTACTACGAATAAGGTTCCCAAGGAACGACTCCATCACTAATATATATAAATATATATATATATATATATATATATATATATATATATATATATATATATATATATATATATATATATATATATATATATATACATAGTTCAGGTTCTATTGAAGTCCGCAACTGTGGCAGCGTTATTAATTTTAACTTGTATTTTCTTAATATTTCTTATATGTTGTTTAACGGGGTCTTCGAGGCGAGAAAAAGCATCCGCGAATGACATTCTTTATTCCTAGACGTCTTTCGACCATGTTAGGTGATCTTCAAGGAATGAACAGAAATGGAATTATTCAACGATCAATGATCAACGATAGAAAAAGAGGTAGAAAATGTGTAGTTATTGTTTCTTTGTTTGTGCAGCATTCAAGCCTTTGAAATTTTGCAGGCCTCCTGACAATTGATTGACGTTACTTGTAATTTTACGTGTCCATTTCGGATCTTTTATTTTATATATATATGAATATATATATATATATATATATATATATATATATATATATATATATATATATATATATATATATTGTCCACTTGGGATCATTTATAATCAATCTGATATATTTTTTTATATGAAACAAATCATTTGGGGTTTTTATTATTCTTATCATTTAATATTGTATTGTCAATTTGAGTTGATATAGGTTTTAATCTTCTAGTAAGTGTCTCAATAGATCGGTTGAATTTCTTGTTGAGATATTATTTGGCTGCTTTTAAATGCTGGCCTGAACCTTAGGTCCTGTCCATATACATCAGGTATTCTAATCGGGTTCAGCACCTCATTTGGCATATTATTATAGATTTTCTGCCAAATATTGCGTGCTCGTCTATTTAGGGTAATATTTATTAGCTCAATGTCCGTCGCCTCGTGTAGTATTCCCGAAGGAATGTAGTCAAGCAGTGACACGTTGGTAATAAACCTGATTGCCTTGTTTTGGATAACTTGAGCTTTCTTTATAACAGTTTTGCTCAGGGTATAAAAGGAGTGGTCTCACCAACAGCAGATAGAGTTTTCTCTTGTTGCTCGTCTAAAGATGTCTGAAGCGATAGAGGCTCTGTAACGTTTTCGCAGCCAAGGTGATCTTCCGTAAGTAATAGGCCCTTTACCCGTCCGACGTTAACTTCAGGCCTAGAACAGGGCCTTCCCTTGAGTACTCATAGAGCTAATCTTGTACCAGTACGTCGGATGTTTTCTGACTGCCAATTGGTATCACTCTGAACTTTTGGACATTGGTCTTTATCTTATTCCCTTTTTCAAAGTTATTGATATTATCAATTTATCTCCCTGTCCTGTTAGCAATGTCGTTAGGATTTTTATAAACACTGGTAATAATCTGAGTGATACCATCTGCTAGTTTTATATACCAGGCGAGGTCTTGAAAGAGATGTGGCAAATCCCCAGTATACACTGAATACAGAGTGGAACTGGGGCAGCCCCCTAGAGGTACCTCAGCTTCCAGATTAAAGACTACGCCTTTTATACCATTTATCTTCACGACTGCTTCTTTATCCTCCAGATAGTTGCATAAAATCTTGGTTAGGTTTCCATCCATTGCAAGTTCACTTAGTTTGCTTGTCAAACTCGGTTATCATACCTTATCGAATGGCGAGGCCACGTCGCGAAGTACTACTTCGACATTACCATTCGTAGTTTTCCCGATTGCTATTCTCTCCGTAATTAATGTCAGAGCCGTTTCAGTACCAAATTTCCGCCTGAACCCATATTTTGGGAGTTGTATGAGTTGTCAGATGCCAGGAAGGTCCTCAGTCTGGTGTTAAGAAGTTTTTCTAACAATTTGCCCATAAACTCCAGCAAGGAAATGGTTATATATCAGCCTATCTCCTTCTTCAGTTTTCTAGGTTTCAGAATAAAGATCATGCGGGCTCTTTTAACTTGTTCCGGTAAATAGCCAACATTGAGGCAGGTATTAAACAACTCTAGTAGACCCTCGTTGATGTTATTAGGGGCATTCAGCATATGCATTTTAGTGATGCCAGTTATGCCTGGCACTTTTTGCTTACAGCTTTTGAGGGCCCACTTGTACTCTTCGTGCGTGAATGATTTACCCTCTTCCCGTGCAATGCGGGATCTGTCCACTAAGTGATGTGGCGTAGGGTCGGCACCTAGGTCTTGGAGTCTTAGTGAAACTTCTTCTTCATACCTCTCATCAAATAACTCGTTATCTTTATCGTTAATACGAAAGCGGTTTTGCCAGTACAACCTAAATTCCCTCTCGACAGCAGGGTCCTTCGTATATTCTACGCCGTTGACCTTAATGCTTATACTGTTCTTAGGAGGAGTGCCTCTCAGTCTCTTTATTTGACTCCAAAAGTTTTTTCGGTCTCCTTCTGCGTCAATCTTAGTAATGATATCATCGCACTGGTCTCTCGATCTCTCAATTATAAGTTGCCTGATCTTGTTCCTTAATTCTCGCAGTTCCTGGTACCGTTGTGCAGTGATCCCATGAATATTTATAAAGATTGCTTCTAGCTGCTCTATTTTTTGTTGTATGTTTTCGTCTCACCTTGGAGATGGAAGAATTTTATGTCCCGTCCAGGGAATGACCAGGCGGTCAGCTTCTAAGATTTCCGAGGTGAGATGATCGAGTTTCCCGTTAATCTCTTCTAGGGAAGTACCATCGAGTTGTTAAGTATGCAGTTAGCGCAGATGCTCTTGGTATATTTCCCAGTTAGCTCTTTCTAGGTATCTTCGTTTAGGAATTTGTACTTGTGTTGGAGAAGTAGAGATGTAGATGATCATACTAATACGATCTTACGGTATGAAAGGGCTTGGGAGAGTGACATGGTTAAGAGAAAAGTTTCGATTTGTTAAAACAATGTCCGGTGTGGTCGATGATCTTGACGTATGGAATGTGGAGAAATCTGGTCCTTCACTTTGCACAACACCTGTTTCGACTAGGAGGCTTAGTGAGTTACCAGCTCTATTAAACGCCCTCCTATAACCAGCTTCCCTTCCTTGGGCATTCAAATCTCCGACTAGTATCGTTGACGCCTCTCTCCTAAAGAGTCGCATAAAGTTGGGTATCGGCAGATACGGGCGCCTAAGTGGTTGATACTTGACTGCAACCACTAGGTCGTCAAATGTAATAGGGATCTTCACCGCCAAATACGATTGCCCTAAGTTCCGTATCTCTTTAAATCTAATGCCTTTTCTAATGGCAATTGCAACCCCGTCGATTCTTACCTTTGAGGGGCTAGCAATTAATACCTTGTAGTTATATATATATTTCTATACGCTCGATGTTTTCGTTTAATCCATGCTCAGAAATAAGCACCATGTCGGGATCAGCGTTTCTAATGATGTCATTGTATATTCTGCTTTTTTTCTTCCATCCGTTAACATTCAGCGAGAAGATCTTAAGGTTCCTGATGAGTTTGGTAGAGATAGCCATGGTTAATTAATATTCGGTTGTTTAATCTTAGTCGATTTATCTCTGGCTACTGACCTTATCCTACCAGATCTCTTTTTCCTGTATTGATTATGGTTAAGAATAAAGCAGGATTCGGGACATATTTCTATCCTTCTTTTTTTGGAGGCATTTAGGAGCTCTTTTTCCGTAACGTCCGCATCAAAGTCCCATTTATACCTGCCTTTAGTAACTCCTTCTATCAGTTTATTAACATTGACTTTATTCGGTATGGGAGCAGATGGGCAGCCGTAGATTCTCATTCACAGCTCGTGGGTAGTCCAATAGATTGGCGTAACGGAGGCAAATGTTGATGCAACAGGTTCAACCTTATCATTTTTTGGTAGAGGCTCTTCCGGTTGGTTACTAGCCTCCACTTGGGAGTCATCATTCTCGGCAGTTTCTTTCTTGCGTAAACGCGGGTCGCGAGAAGTAGAACGATGCCTTGTCTCAGGTTGTTTGAGATTCTTTAATTGAGCTTGGAATAGGTCTCCTGATGGCGGGTTGTCCGGAAAGCACATCGGCTTCAGTCTATTCTGTACCAACATCTTATTTAATTCCGTTGCATCACTGCCAGAGTTCGTTATATTCCCGAAGTGTGCGTGTAATATACACATAATAAGATCTGGTCTCATGTTCTAGTCTATTTGAATCGTGGTCTTTTGTTCGGAAACTTTTGTCACTTGTGCATATGAAGTAGTTTTTCTTCTATTTCTCTCCTCGATCAAGGTCTTCTCTTTGTCCGTTATCAAGGCCTTCTTTATTGGGCAAGCCATTGATAGAGTATGGTTATAATTGCCACAATTAATGCACTTCTTATTAGAGCTAGTACACTTTCTCCACGTGTGGCCAGATTCTGAGCAATCAGACCAGATTTTGCCTGTAGCCTGACAGTACTTAGTTGCATGCTTTTCTAGGGTATATTAGGAGAATCAGATCTTCAGCGGCACAAAAACCATTCGCTCAATGCAGTTGGCGGAGACTTTTGAATTAAATAGGACCAGTCCATTTTCCGCCGCCTTCGTTGCCATCTCAGTATTTTGAAAGATTATTTGTAAACACGAGTGTTTTCTTCTCCTTCACCATTCTTAAACTTTATTACATCATCGATTTTTGCCCAAGCTTGCTTCACCTCAACTTCTTGTTTTTTCTCCTCAGCAGAGTGCGTACCAACGTAGGGGTCGATACGTCGGCAAATAATCGATCTCTTGGCCCAAACATGTGGAGGAACACGTCGTATGAGGCCGATCTCTTCTAATTTCTTCCTCGAGTTTGCGCTCAGAAGGTTGTCTAAATCATGATTAGAGTCACAAAAGGCCAAGTAACCATAATACTGGTCTTTAAGTCGGCAAAGAGCAATCCCAAGCGTTGAGAAGACAGTTTCAAAAATCTTCTCGCGCGAAGGCCTTAGGCTTCGCTCTTTGTCTTTAATCAGTTTTTCTCGGGTACGGGTTAGTGCCATTAGAATGTGTGTGTGTTTAAATAGCGCCATCTTTAAGATGATCTGTCATTCGCCTTGACAGCGTTGTGGAGTTTACTCCGATTTACTTTGAATTGCGGTGTTCGCAGTCACCGACTTTGCACGAATATTTGTAGTATATAATTAGATTAATATCTTTATTAGAGTCAGTTTGGGTCCCATTACGATGGAGAATGGCTTTGAGAGCCTTTTCGTCTTCACGGTAGCCGGTGTTTATATTGGCATTGCAATAAAGGTCGATATTACTCTTCTTCGAAGTAGAACTAACGCCAGGGTCAGTAGCCAAGTTCATTTTCTCTTTCTTGGTGGCATCGATGGATTCTTTTGGGTAGTTGTTGTTAAAAACGGCTACCCACAACAATCTATCTCATGGCACTACTCTAACCCGTGAAAAACTGAATCAAGACACCCACATCATCCTGAGACTGCAAAATCGCAGAAGATTGCGGAGCCATCATGATTCAACTGAAGAAACTGGCAATTAATGTGCAACTTCAGCCGGAAACCATGCTCTTGATATCTTAGCGTCTCCGAGTTGACAGCCATTAAAAAAAGCACGTTTTAAACTTTATTTTCCTTTTGCCCTCTTTGCCAGAGAACTAGATCGGGGGGACAAATAGTCAGACTTTTTTTTAGTGGGAGAAAAGGTACAGCTCGCGGTTACTTCTCCCCTCTCTACCCTCCCACAATGGGGGGGCATAGAAGAGGAGTAGGCCCGCGGCTGACTTGCTCCTGAAGAAACGCCCCACACTTCTAACTTTCAGTTCAAGTGAACCGATAGTGAAGTGCTTAATGGGAAGTCCGAGAAAAGCTTTAGAAGAGGGTTTATAGCTGTGGGAGAGGGAAAGTTTTGAGTTCAAAGAGGACAGATTGGTGAGGTGGCAGATATAGCAACCTCGGTAGTCAAAGGTGGAAAGAGTGGGATACCCATGCCTGAAAGACAAGGGGGACTTGCTGATTAACGTGGATTCCGTATACTGTCATGCATTTACTCATAATTCATCATTTTTACTTCCTTTTTCATAATTCTAGCACCTATGTTCCTCATACAGAAGCGGGAGGACCACCTAATCTCTTTTCCCTTATTCTCTTCATCTTTCTTTCATGTGTTTATTGTAGCATTCATGTGGTTTTGAGTTATTTTAGCTCTAATCTTTGTTTATGTATTATTATGTAACTTGTTTTTACTTTCCTTACTTTGTTTCACTTTTTCTTGTTGTTATCACTCTTTCACTTTAGTTTCACTTTGTTCACTTGTTTCACTATTAACTTTCACTTCACTGTCATTTTTGTTAAACTTTTTAATACTATAGTTCACTTATTACACTTTTAGTTTACTATGTTCGTTTTATTTCTGTTTTACTGTTAACTTTCACTTCACTATCATTTTTATTAAACTTTTCAATATTGTTTACTTATTACACTTTTAGCTCATTTTGTTCGCATTATTTCTGTTTACACTTTTGATCTGTGTTGTCTTCTTAGTCGGTTGTTTCTTCCTATTTAGGTTGTATAAATTCAGTTATCTTATTAGGGTATCAATTTGGTGTCTTAGTTGTTTATTTTGTTGGTTGGGTTCGTATAAAGTCGAGTAAATATCTTTATCGTTATACTTGTTCCTGCTCTCTTTTTTAATTTCTACTTGGGTAAACATGGGCACCTCTCGATTCTTAGCTGTTGTCTGCCGCTGGGAAATCGAGTGTTAAAGGGGACTACAGCTCTGGTATTCGTGTGCTCTACAAAGATCGGAGGTAGATCGTCTATCTTCCTCCATATTTTCTCAACTCTGTTCCTGATGTTGATTTTGAGCGTTTTTATCCTACTGCTTGGAATATTTCGTGTGTCTTCTCCACTCTCCCCTACTTGTGTTGGTTATTAAGTAGAGAGCTTTATTTTGTATTCTCTGGAGTTCCAATTTTCTGGTCCTTGTTTCACCATTGATAGGGGTAGGCGGGTATAGTACTACCTCTCTTCCTAGTGCAAGATAGATTTTTCTTTAATTTTTCATGCCTTACCCTCTTAGATTGTACAGTAAGTTAAGCATCGTAATCGCCTTATTCTTTCTCTCTGTTATATGTTGTTTGTAGCTTTTTTTGTTATTCTGAGTCCTAGCACTTTGCCCTCACTATGATATCTGTAGTTCTGTTTTCCACTACAATTTAAGCTGTTTTGTTGGTGGAGATTAAGATTATTGTAAATTTCCTCCTGTTCGTCTTTATCTTCCAATCTCTTTCATAGTTGTTGATGTTGCTGATTTCTAATGCCGTTGTCCTTGCCTGAAAGCGTACAGTTCTGTACGGAGTGACGACGAGTTGGCTTATGTCGTCCGCGAACTGTATGTTTAGGCAACCAGGCATTATTGGTGGTGGCAGGTCTGCTGTGTATATTGAATACAACGTGGGGCTGAGACAGCCCCTCTGCGGGAGTCCAGCTTCTAATTCAAATTCTAGTCCTGAATAACCATTGATTTTGACATATGCTCTTCTGTCTGCGACATAATCGTGGAGAATTCTCTCCCGATTGCTATTAATCTGGAGATTTAAGATCTTATATTCCACTCCTTTGACCCAGACATTGTCGAATGCTTTTTCTACATCTCTCAGGACCAGATCTATGTACTTATTCTCTGCTTTGGCCTTTTCTATTTTCTCTGTTATTATGCCAAGTGCAATTGTGGTGTAGACAATCTGAGCTTTCTAATTTTATGTTTCTTGTAGCGCTTAGTTTCCCATTTTGTAATAATTATGTTCGCATAGAAATACTATATATAATGTAGGAATTTTTAAATAATTCCATTTCTGTTTATTCCTTCAAGATGACCTAACATGGTTGAAAGACGTCTAGGAATCAAGAATGTCATTCGCCTATGTTTATTCTCGCCTCTGAGACCCCGTTAAAAACTTGTAAGAAATATTAAAAAAATACAAGTTAAAATTAATAACGCTTCCACAGCTGTGAACTTCATTAGAACCTGCATACAACATGGCCTTTAACCTATTTATATATATACATACACACATATATATATATCTATATATATACATTTATTTTCTGTTCAATTTATAGAGTTAAATAGGCTGCTTTGTAGAACCTACAATTCTCTCTAATTTGCCCTCCTCCATTGTATTAACTCTCAGCTTTTGCTCTTAATTTTCGTACAGAATGATATAAAAAATCGTATGAATGTAGATTGACGTCTCCTGAACTTTTTGGAGGAGAGGGTCAGGTTTTACCCCTCTCAATACAAGTTCAGGCGGGTCTAGTCCACTCATGCGGCAGTGACCATGATTCATGATATACAAAAATCACGCTCGGCAGAATAAACAAAAGACACCCTATATTAGTAAGGACGTGGGTATAGTCTTTGACAAGGCGTGGCACGAGAGACTCCGTTGGAAACTAGCCAATAACACCGAGCTACCTCTATGTACAAGGATTTCTCTCCCACTAACACACTGACCGGAGTTGTCATAAAATATAGCAACACAACATCACTCTCGTTCACACCACGCTACGGCGTACCGCAAGGAAGCATACTGGCACTCACACTATACATTATGATCACAAACGACACCCGACACTCACTCGAAAACTGTCACCGCACCTACACATTGTCCTATGCCGACGCAAGACCATTCTCTTATGCGGATGTCGACTAGACAGGATCGCATGCAATGCACAAAGAATACTAGAAGACCAGGCAGAATACCAGGATAATTGACTCAATGCTACGAATTTTTAAAAGACACAGGCGACACTCTATGTCACAAGCGATCACTACATGCACAATCTACAAATCTACTCACACACACCAGACCTTAACCATCAGACCCAAACAAGACTCTCCTGCACACCTCAGACAAAAATCATAGGGGCAACATTCGACAAATCCCTTAAATTTCACTTGCATCAACATATAATGCAAGCAAGAGCCGATCATGCCAGAAATAATCGGCGCAGGTTTTACCATGCCGGCAAGAAACTACAGCTTTATACATATAAAATCCTTGTAGGACCAGTTCTTACATACGTCTCACTGACACTCGCTGCAGAAAGCAACACATAGTTCTCTATATACATCAACGGCTATCCTCCACGAAAACAATAATCTAGCACCAATTTAGACATGAGCACATACTTGACTAACAAAACAGCTGGTCATAAATATGACCAAAAGTCTTAGACATACATTATTTGAATGTTAATCAACCGATTATTCAAATGTTCGTGATTAGAAAAGGACTACATTGGTCAATGAAACAATAAATTGGTATCACATAAATTTTCAATTATAATTACATGGTGGTGATCTTATAATGATATTAGGTAAGCCTTTGAAATACACACACGTCTATATAAAACCAAAAATAAATTCAAATCATATAATAATCATTCAGATTTAACATATTAAAACTGATGCGCATGTTTAGTTTGACATTCTGCTTTTCAAGTTGATTCCCAATTGATGGTTTGAATTTCTATTGCACTTCATCAAATTTCGTCATTAACATCCATTATTTTAAAGGAGAGTTTTAAGTGAGATTTGTTCAACACACCCATTTTCCTATCATAAGTGCACCGCGTAAGCATTTTCTATATACCCACATTAGAAAGCTTTATGCGGCAGCTACAGTGTACCTGATACTTGTTAATATTTAAAAGCTAATATTTGGGGTGGCTGATCTTAGCAAAATAATCTGAAAATGAAAGAATAGATTTATCGAGATTAAAAGTTTTAATGCTTACTTGGATTGAATAGATAATAGGGCTTATTAAGGAAGCTTATGAGTAATGTCTTCAAAAGAAGAGACTAATTTGAACGTTCATTGTACAACTGTTACGAGGGGCGGTCAATAAGTTTTGCAATTCGGATATAATGAAAGGAGATATGAGGAAAAATGTTTTATTATTTTTCAATATATCTACCCTCAATTTAAATTCAGTTGCGCCACTTGTCCCTGAGGTTTTGAATTCCCGACAACCAGAAATCTTTCCGACTGCTGTTCAATCTACTCCTGTACGGCGAGCTAAACATCTTCATCGTCGCCAAACCGGCGTCCACGCTGTGCAGACTTAAGCTGGTGGACAGGGGCATTGTCGTGGAGGAACAGGACACCACGTGTCACCTTACCGGGCCACTTCTGACGGATGCACTTCTTCAACCCAGCCAGTTCCTCGGTGTAATATTGTCATGTGATGGTCGTTCAAGAGACGCATAGTCCACCATCAACACTTCCTCAGAATTCCAGACGATGGTGGCCATGATCCTCCTGGCTGAGAGTTGGGTCTGGAACTTGATGGGGGTCGCAGGGCTCCTGTGCTTCCAGTCCATGCTTTCGAGCTTGGTCTTGGGAGCCCAGTGATGGACCCACGTCTCATCACCTGTCACTATGCGTGACTCGAATCCCGCCGGGTCTTGGTTGTACAGGAGCAGCAGCTACTCCGAACTCTGACAACGTTGAAGTCGATTATGGGACGTGAAGTTTCTAGTGACCGAACGGGCAGAGACCTAGGTCATGCCCAAATTGTCGTAGATGATGTTGATAACACTTTTATGTGATATTCTCGTTCGATTTCTTCGACCTTCACCCGTCGATTTTAAATGATTATCCTCTCCACACGGGCCACATTGTCCTCATTGGTTACGTCTGACGGGCCTCCTGAACGGGATTATCTTCAAGGGACTCACGACCATCGCGGAACTCCCTATTCCAGCGAGCAATGGTTGCATAGGAAGGGGCGGTGTTGCTGTACACTGCAACCATGTGTTCATGGAACTCTTTTGCATTCTTGTCTTCTTTGGTCAAAAATTTGATCACTGTGCGGTGCTCAACCTTCTCCATTGTTGAAAATTTGTGACTGACAATCTGCGATCAGCACCTGCTTATTAAATAGACGAGGCAGGAGCGTGCGGCTGCAGGTCCTGACTTTTCATAACCTGTCCTAACACCCCCACAAACAGCTATCCCCCTTCCTCTGTTTTGCCCTGCCGATTATCAAAACTTATTGACCTACCCTCGTACTTTTAACCATCACGGACGGTGTCAGGATATTCTTTCAAATGTGATACACCTCTGCGATGGCTGAGATAAGAAAATTAAATGAAGGAGTGCTTAAGATTCTTTTGTGATACCTTCAAAGGAATTCTTGAGAACGAAAATTCTATTCGTAAGTAAAAGTTGTTAAAAAATCCTAAATGAAAAGTAAAATAACAAAGGGGTGATGGAAGTTGGATGCCATTAAGAAGATTGTGCATCTGCAAAGCTTATGAGAGGGTAAGCTAAGAGAATCGGAAATACTATTCTGAGAAGAGCAAAAACAATATAGAAACAGATATAGAAGAGAAGTGTTATACTCTTTTACTGATTCAATTAAGAATTATTAGTTCACAAACAATACTAAATTTGAATTCCGATAAATGATCTTTAGGCATTATATAGAATGCCCCGAATTTTTATATCCATAGTAACCTAATAGCCTAGCCATGGTGTTAAAGGAATCAACTGAATTTGTGTGGATGTGGATACTCTGATTACTCGATTACCTTGGTTTATTTTTTTAAAGGAACTTTGTCCGCATTCTTAAGGTTAGTAAGTGTAGGACTATATTTAATTATGGTGTTGCAATTCTTGCGCATCAATGCAGAAGATTAAGTCTGGAAGAAACCAAAGTGTGAATGCGAACCGACATTATCCATTTGTTTGGTAATAATGTATTTAGTTTCTCCTTAAATACTACGCCTTTCTTACACTTGTTTATGATAGAATGGTTCATACTTCTCTTTGAAGACTTTGTAGCACTTTTTCCACTTGTTCATAGTTATTTACATATAATTTATACCTCATTTCTTTCGGAAGATATTTACAATTCCAGTGTTGACAACTTCAATTTTTTTCACCTTCATTCTTTTTTTCTTTATTTGTTTGCCCTTCTTATTATTATTCTTAATCCAATTAATCCAAATGTGTCTTCCTTGGTTGCCCCATTTTCCTCTGATTTTATAATATAAAATACGAGTAGTAATTCACCGAAAGCGAATTAACTTTATGATTACGAAATCTGCGAAACCTATCGTTCCATTGTAATAGTTGTGTAAGCACTTTGCAAATTATTATTTAAGTGGATGAGTGTATAAGTATGAAAGAGATTACATGTCGTGATCGATGTAGGGAAAATTGAATAAAAGGTGTACTAATGAGTTGCATTTTGCTTTTCTTGTTTTATCTAGCTCAATCTCTAATACGAAGTGTGTAGATAAATTGAACATTCTAAATAATTCCCCCTAATTTTGAATTATTATGAATTAGCGGCTACTTTTCATACTAAGCCTTCTTTATAGAATTAATAAATTTATGTTAGGTAGTTAATAATTACGCCTAAATTCTATTAATTTAGTTAAATTTGTATTTTACTAAGAAAAGTCGGTAAGTAATCTCGAATTAATCCCATTAACCCGACATTATATATCAAAAGAATTTCAATAGACATCTGAACCTTCTAAATGCACGAAGGAATGGTTGTCTCGTTAAATAAATAAAAAATAGCTAGCTTTATTGGGAATCTGATAAGATATTCATATTTTGGTTATTAAACAAAATGGTACATACGAAAGAGAACCAGCACAGGGTGACGCAGAAGTTTCAGTAATTGAATCGAAGCCTTATTTCCAATGTTATTCTAATTTCCATTGGGGGGTGCTTCCTGACCCATAAAAGACTAAACGGGGCTTTGGCTTCAAATTGATGCATTACCCACGCGAAGAGAAAACGGAAAATTAGAGTTCAGTAATTAAATCGAAATATCGCTTTCGTGTGTTGTTTCTCTTTACTTGTTATATTCTCATTCAATATTGGAAACTCGTGATAAAAGAATCATTCATTGTTAAGGGATGAAAAACAGAAAAACATAGATAGAGAAAACGGGAAATCAATGTTTCCGTAATTGAAACGAAATACTGCTTTCCTGTGTTGTTCCTCCTTTCTTGTTACGACCTCTGTCCTTAAATCCGGGCAATTAAACAAGAATAGATGAATTCTTATAGTTTATTTGCCTTTACTGGTGAAGTTACATAGTGAAAAATCAAAATTTGATTATAAACAAAGAAACACAAGATTGAAAAATTGCCCTAAATATATAACTTATCACTAAAAGGAAAGTTAATTTTACAAATAATTTTTCTCCTTTTACCTATATTATGATTGTCAATGTAACAAAAGGGAATTTTAAATAATTTAGACTATATTCATTTTTGAACAATAATACAGAAATGCTTTTCTTATTTTTGTCAACAGGAGAGCAAACAACAGAGCCAAAAACATCAGCAAAACAGCATGTGCAGAATCCCTCAGAATTTTTCTGTTTCCTAATCCATAATTATCTGCCTCATTAAAAAAAAGGCAATGATGAGATATAATAATGGGCAAACATCTAAGCTGAATCCATTTAATCGAAATTGCCTGGCTTGCCATTTTATCCTTATCATATCCTTCCTTCGGCATAGCAATAATCAGGGCGATAGAATTTCCGATCCTACCTAATGACAGTTTTATATTTTTTCGCCCATAAGTAATTATTGTTTAAATTCTGCTATTGTTTTCTCCTTCTTGGTTTTGGTTGTTTAATGTTTCGCAGCTTCTTTGATTTAGTTAAATTATTACGAATTATTGCGGTTATTACATGTACGCATACACTTTTTCTCGCATTATTTAAACCCTTCTGCCTTTGAAGTTCCGTATGTGCCGCTACCAGTAAGGATACACTAATTTGTATTATTTTTTTCTCTAAAATATATCAGTAAAGAAAATTTTGTCCCCAGTAGAGTAACGCATAAGCATATGTTAGGTCATTGTGGAGAGAATTATTCAACTATTTTAATTTATTCACAGCAAAATAGAAATAAACAGAAAGAAATGAGAAAAACTAATAGAGAAATATAGTTAAGAATCTTCAAAAGATAGAAACAACACAGTTGCAAGAAACAGGATAATTGAAATTTAATTAATAATCTGGGATTGCACGGTCAACAAATTAACAGGAATAATTGCACATACTAAAAGCCTCAAACTAAAATCAATGCAATGACAAGAAAGATGAATTAAAAGTTGACTTATAAGGAAGAGGAACGTTAATGGTGGGTGTATTTATCTCAGGACTAGAAGCCGATGTGTATTTCAATTGAGAACTGAAACGGACAGTGAAAATCCAATAACGAATGTCGACAAGAGCTGAAGACAGTAGAAATTTGCCTCGGTGATAATCAGGCACGGGAACGTCTTTAAGGAAGATGGTGGTGTCTCTCACGAGAAGTGAGTTTGAGTGACGAAGCGCACAAGGATATGTAGTCTTGCCTCGTATCTGAAGGTTTTCAGGCAAACGAGGTTACTGCGTGTGAATGAAAGGAAATGAGATGCAAGAGGAAGAGAGAAGAAGGTGGCAAATGTTAAACAGCCATTAAGGAAGAAATCCATCCCTAATTCAAGTTTCTTCGCTATATCGTGTTTCTTTCCAGAACTCCTAAGGGGAGATCAGCTATAGCATGGACAATCGTGTGCAGCTAACGTCTATAGGATTGCGTTCCTTCGCCTCCCCAATGTGCGCAGGTGAGTCTGTATCAATCTACCTTTCGCACCTTTTAATTCCCTCATCTTCACCACCTTTTCTTATTTCTCCTTTAATTTACCTGCGGAGATGACCTGGACGGGAAATTTTAGCGTAGAAAGAAGCTAAACAAATAGAAACAACTGTTAAAAGAGTTTGAGAGAAGAGCTGGAGTAAACTTGTAAAAAGTAGATTGGCACAATGCTTGGTTAAAGATTTGATAGGAAAGATTGAGAGAAACGCTTGACGAATGAACTTGAAAACACAGCTTCCCCAAAGATTGGTACAAGAGGTTTCCTTTCAGAATATTGAAGTGAAGAACATAGCCAGCATTGATTGTTACAGAAGGCTGCAGCTGAAAGGAAGCACTTGAGAAATGTTTTCGATCAATATAACTATTTCATTTTCAGACTTGACTCTTGCAACTATATGAGAGGTTTATTAGCAATTTGTTTGAATTGATCTTCGCCTTATGCCACACCAACTTAATTACACTGGGGAACAATGTATTTGGTGAATTGACAAAAGTACACTTTCCTACCTAATTCGAGCATACTGAATTTAAATCTGAAATCAGATTCTTTCTAAATGCTACAGATTTTTCGTAATATCAATAAGTTATATTATACAATAATTTTAATTTTATTACGCCTATCATCATGCCCTGAAGTAATTTAGAATCATCTTTTTGCGTTATTTATAGTAAAGCAGGTTTTTTTGCACAAAAAATTAATTACATATAAGAAGAAACTTGAATTACACATTAGGATTACAAATACTGTAATCAAATAGATGCTAATATATTAATGGCCGTACATCAGGCTGGAGGACCTCTTCTTGATTTCAATCGGGCAAAATTTACGTTTGTAGCTCTTTTTCTTATAAGTCTTCTCTGGCTGATCTCTTCTAATCGTCCAGCAGTAGTCCGCCATCATGTGTCTATCCCAGGGACCTTGGTAGCGCTCTTCCATCGTCCTCAAATCCTGATAGAAGCGTTCCCCTTTTTCGTTGCTCACAGCCCCCAGATTCTCTGGGAATCGGTCGAGGTAATATTTAGGAAATGCAGCTTCACACTCATGTTGCATCCCAGATCACGATATGTTAAAAGCATATTAGTAACCAGATCCTCGTAGTTATGCGTTTTTTTGTTTTCTAAGAAGTTACGAACAACGGCAGAAAATGATAGCCCGGCTGCCTTCTCTTTTTCATTCATGGTGTTCACGAATCTAGAATCACTCAGAAGTCTTCAAATTTGGGGACCATCAAATACTCCTGCTTTTATTTTTTCTGTATCACAAAGCAGGAAACGCCAAAACTGTGTACTGAAAATAATTATTGTCAGTCCTCAACGCCTTGACATACTGATTCATCGACCCCAGTTTGAGATGAAGTGGAGGGAAAATGATCTTCTCTAGACTTACGATTGATTGGCTCATTAACAATATTTGGCATTCCTACTTCCAAAGTTTCCCGAACTAGCTAATCTTTTTGGGACCAGTGTTTCTCACGAGCTCGACTGACCCACATACAGATATCGCATGGAAACTTTGCATATCCCTTCTGCTGGCCAAGGAGGAAGTTGGCCATCTTAAGGTGTACACATATGATTCAATTGTGTTCAGGGTACTTAAGTAAATCCATGACCCTTCTTATATCATCGTGAGTTTCTCGCAGATAGAAAGAGTGACCGAGAGGAACTGCGCCAAAGTAATTGCCATTATGCAAAAGGACACACTTGAGGCTACACCTGGAGTTATCTAGGTGCCAAGTCCCAACTCGCTAAATAGACCAGGAACATAGTGGCAGTATACAAATTGTTTGTGCTGAGAGAAATACTTAACAAATGTACTCTCCCTTGTTCGGTAATATGATACGCGTACCGACCTGTCAAGCATATGTCTTTCACTCAACCTGGAGGCTAAAGGTTCTGCAGCTTTCTTGGAGAGCGCCAAATCACGTATCAAATCATTCAAATCCTCTTGATGAAAGAGTGAGGAGCTAATCACTGTTCAGCATCTGATAATTAATCTGCAGACTCTGAATCCATTCTGTGGACGTCCATATCAGGTACATCATTTTCATCCTCGGAGGAAGCATATCCACTGAAAATCGGAACTGGCAAAGACTCAGAATGAGGTACTGGCTGGATCGCCGAGGGAATGTTGGGGTAGTCGATCTTGTGCCTACTTTTCTTGCCAATCTCTTTAGTATTCACCAGACAGAAATAACAGTCCGATACATGATCCTTTGGTTCTCGCTACACCATGGGGATTCCAAAAGGAAGACCGTTTCTCTTTCCTTTCATTCACTCACGAAGATGTTCCACACAATTATGTCAAACAGCATGTGGGGCCTACTTCTTATCTTCATCACCAAGAGGAACATCAACATATGTTTTATAAGTGCGGATCACAAAGTTTGATATATTGCGCCTTTGACGAACTAGCATGTAACAGCGACATATGTAGCAGGAGGTGTCTGGATCATTAACGCAATTTCCTCTTGACGAAGCCATCACTCTAACATGAGACCTGAAAAAAGAAACAATAATGTCAATATTTTGCACAATAACACTTATTACTATGTACTGTGAAGTATTTGCTTTCTTCAAGCACCCTCTCTGTCCGTCCGGAGGGCAGTTTTCGTGGAAACGAAAGAATAGAAATTACAGAATAACTATAGTATGTAGGTAAAAATGGATTATCTATTTGAAATCAGTATGAAAAACGAATTAAAATTGGCAGATAAATCTAAGTCACTAGAAAATGTGATTAAAATTGTTCCCGTGTTATCATTTGCCTTGAGAATGAAGCTCGTAGTCTTAGTAATAAGAAAGATAAGTTATTTAGTTATATTATTAATGAAGATATAATATGTGTAATAGAATCGTTGGTTAATGAAAACAAATTTAATGACAACGTGAGTGAAATTGAACTACAGGGTTATGATATGTTCATTAGTCAAAGGAGAGATAGGGCTGGTGGTGGGTTGATTATTTATCTCAGAAATAACATTTATTAAAATCTAAATAATTATGTAAAGCAAGGAGAAGTTTAGCCACTATGGATATATATTAGGGTCAGTAAAAATAGGATAATACACTTGCGAGCTTTTTAGAGACCACCTGGACGGACTAATTGTATTGCTAAGTTAATGATCAGGAAAATAATTGAAGGATCTGAAGTAGATATAGTTATTCTTGGTGACTAATTTAAATTCTGTGGACTGGAAAAATATGATAGGAAGGGATAGAGCAAGTTATATGTTTATAGAATGCTTTGAGGATAATTTTTTGACTCAATTTGTTAATAAACCAACAAAGGTTGCCAATATATTAGATTTGGTTCTTTCAAATGATGATCACTTGATTCAGCAATTGACTGTCGGGGAAGCATTGGAAAATAGTGATCATCAGATGGTTCGTTTTAACTTGGGAAGAACATCAACAAACTCCACAAAAACTCCAAATTTTTATAGGGGTGAGTACGATAAATTATGCAACATGTTAACTCAGACTAGGTGGGATATAAAATTCAGGGTAAAGAATACTTATGAGATGTGAGAGACTATTAATACTATCTTTATTAATAGTCCAGTAACAGTAGATATGAAGGGAGTTTGAAAGAATATAATGAGGAAATCGTAAAGGTTCTTAAAGATCATTTTTCTTCAGTATCTAGAGGAGAGAATCCAGATAGATTAATTGATGATAATTCTAGGTCAAGGGAAGTAGTGTTGAATACCATTAATATTAACAGGGAAATAATTAAAGGGCTTATATTGAAGGTAAATATTAGTAAGTCATCTGACCCAGACAACATGAATTCTAGGTTACTCAAAGAAGCTGTAGATAGGATTGCAGTAGCTGTTGAAATCATATATAGTAGATCACTAGAGTTTGGAGAAATGCCTAATGATTGGAAATTAGCGAATGTAGTGCTAATTTTTTAAAAATGGAAATAAAGAAGACCCGAATAACATTAAACCAATAAGCTTAACTTCTATCGTTTGTAAAATTCTTGAGATGATAGTTAAGAAGGGGATTTCTGGTCATCTAGAGAGTGGTAGGTTAATAAATGATGCTCAGCATGGGTTTAGAAGAGGTAGATCGTGTTTAACAAATTTACTGGATTTTATGGATTTCTTACTAAACAATTAGATAAGGGAGAGAATGTTAATGTAATTTACTTAAATTTTAGCAAAGCTTTTGATAAGGTTCCACACAGGAGACTAGTTCACAAATTAAAAATTCATGGGATATGTGGTAAAGGTTTGAATCGGATAACTGAATGGCTGAGAGACAGGAAACAGAGAGTTTTGCTGAATGGGTTGAGGTCACAGTAGGGTGATGTTATCAGTGGCGGACCTCAGGGATTCGTTCTAGGCCCTTTATTATTCATAGTTTATATAAATGATCTTGAGGAAGCTGTAAATAGCAAAGTGTCAATTTTCGCTAATGACGCTAAATAGGCAGCTATATTCAAAGAAGTTGAGGGTAGCTTTAAAGCGCAGACTGAATTAAATAAGTTATTGGTTTGGGCTCAGAAGTTGCAGAAGACTTTTAATTTAAAAACTGCCAAGTTATTAACATGGAAAGGGATAGTTTTGCTATAAAATGGATGGGCATTCGCTGAATTTAGTTGAGGATGAGAAGGACTTAGGCGTAGTGATAGATAGGTCACTGAAGTTTTCCAAGCAGTGTATTGTGGCAAAGAATAGAGCAAATAGGGTGCTAGGATACATTAAGAGGAATGTTAGCTACATAAGTAAAGAGGTTATCCTTAAACTCTAATACTCGTATGTCAGTCCACATTTCGAGTACTGTATATAAGCATGGTCACTATATTTTAGACATGACATTAACCTACTAGAGTCAGTACACAGGAGGGCGATAAAAATACAAAAATAATACGTTTCCTAAAGCAACTTGTATATGAAGATAGACTGAGAATATTAAATATGTTTTCATTTGAAAGAAGATATGTTCTGGGATAGATGAGTTGGATTTTATCAAGTTATTTGAGTTGGAAGGTGGTAATAGGACTAGAGGTCACCACTTAAAAATTAAAAAAACAGAGGTGCAGGTTGGATGTTAGTAAATATTTTTTCACCCATGGAGTGGTAGATTAGTGGAATAGTTTGCCATCTGAGACACTAAACAGTGCAAACTTGAATGTTTTCAAACGCAGATTAGATGATTTTATGGGGAGGGAAGGTTAACTTATTTTTTTTGGGGGGGGGGGATTCTGGAATCATTCTTGTTTATTCAGTTTTTTATTTTTGTATATTATGATTGATTTAGATTTTGAAGAGTCTTGATGAAGCTGCCTTTTGTTTTTGACACATTCCTGGGGATGGTTTTAATTGTATATTGTAGATGCCTGATCTGACACAATCCTATGGATGCATTTTGTGGGTGGGCTTTGACAGATGCGGATTACATTTGGTAGGCCCTTGTTGCTTTTGTTATCCGTGAAATTATGTTATGCTATGTTATGTTACTCCTTAATCTCAACATCGTGGTGGCTTGGCACCATATCCATATTTTTAAATATCACCTGCTAAAGGAACTACGTTAAGCACAAGGTCTCATTTAGATAAGTCAATATTAATCAATTCAATTAGAAACAACTTTATTAAGAGAGTTAATACCGATCGGCACTATTTTATATTCCCTTGGAACCTAAAAGTTTACGATAGAGCCGAAGTGTTGGTTTCTAAAGTATATGTCAGCGGCCGTAACATCTCTTTAATCGAGACTTCATCAGACGACTTACCAGACGCGATGTGGCTTTGCTGATATCGGAAGCTGTGTCTGCACTCGAAAAATCGCCGCCTAATGGTACAAGTTGGATGAAAAGTCGGCAAAATATGGCAACGACTTATTGATATTTATTGCAACTGAATCGCAATCAATTTAGCGTTCGATCATTGCAATCAATTTTTTTTAGTAGATTAGGTAATGTCCTTTTACGATTTATAAAGATGAACTCTATTCCTAGATATTGAAAGGTCGGGGGAAACATAGAAGAGCAGTTGCTCTTTAACTTTAACTATTGTCTCTCTCTGCCAATGAAAAAAAAATATAAAACAAAAATATAAATTATTATCATTTCGACAAATCAACACAGATCGATGAATTTCATTAAAATGCTTCCTACAGATATTTATGTTGATGATCCATTTACATTTTGTATTAGCAATTTCATATGTATATAATTAGAGAGTAATTTTTGAAAAACATATTTTATGTCATCTATTTGCAGAATTGATTTTCATGATTAACTTCTACTATATAATGAGACAGAGAACATTTTTGATTCTATACAGCTTTTCAGAAAGAGCGAACTCATGTATGGAATAAATATTAAAGGAGCATCGTATTTTATTCAACATTACCAATTATGCTGATCATCTTTTTGATGCGTCAAAATCATGTATTGAATGCATGCGCTCTTTGAGCGAATTTAGTGCGAAAGTTTTGTTGGCATCACAACTTTTAGCAGAACCACTTAAATGGAAATGTCCTGGGGACACTCTTCATGTATGCCATGCAAGTGACTGCATCCAAAAGATTAATTTAAGATTCGTAAAATACCGCATTCAATTTGATATGTTAGCCTTCTGAGTGTGAAGGTGGCTAAACCAGCCTTGAAGAAGAAATGTTCACCTTTTATTTGAAGGGTATTAATTAGATACCATACTATCCTAAACTATCCCATAGAAAAATTTAAAATTGAATCCTTGGACTTTGGGCTTATTGGGCCAGTACCCCCTTAATTTATGAGGTTCCCATATAAACACTACCTGCAATTATTGGAATGGTCGTCAACAGAGAAAGGAAATGCTTAATACGTTTCCATCTAGGGAATTTCAAGAGAGGCATTTCAAGAGCTGGACGGTACTACAGGGTGGTTAGAAAGTCTTGTCCCCCCCTGTATATATTGTTTTAATTTTCTAATTCAAATGACCAAAGTTCTTGTCATCCCTTGTTAATATTGTTTTAATTTTCTATTTCAGACACGAGGTCATACAGTTTAAAAGAGAGTCTGATTGCAAGTGTATGGGCATATAATCGTGTACATTTTTGCAAAAGCATCGAGGATGCGCGACATGACTTCACTGCAACACTTTCGGTCATCTCAAATAAAAAAAATTAAAATAATATTTGAAATAGAAAATCCAAACAATGTTTACAGGGGGTGATAAGACTTTTGGACTACCCTACATGTTCTACATGTTCTAGTGGTGAAGATTTGATTACTCAGAGATATCTACGTTCATCAGCGCGTATAAAGATAATATTTATACACATCAACAACAGAGAAGAGATCTTACTGGAGGTGACTAGGAGAAAAGCAGAGAGAAAAAAACACGTCATCGGGCAAGGTCTGTGGAGGTACAACCGAATAAGTTAATTTGATAAAAGGTGTTATCTTGCTTATTGGTCTCGTAAGGTGAGTCGATAGAGCACTGGTCTATATAACCAAAGGCCTGAGGTTTGAGTCCTTGTCGGGCTACCTGTTTTTTCTCTTTGCTTTTCTCGGGATCACCTCCAGTAAGATCTCTTCTTTCTTGTTTTTGTGTACCATTTTCCACTAGTTCCTTTATCAATCGGTTTAAGCTTAATGGTGGATGCGTACTAGTTTGCGCGACAACCACACAGGCCGATAGCTTTCGGTGGCACAAAGAAGGGATGCGTACATTTCATTATCAAGGAATGATAATGAACTGAACAAGTTCGAAAATACTTGGAATACGCCTTTTATTTTCCTATGCGATTTTTGGAATTTATTACTCTACTCACGCGTTATTTTGTAAGTTTCTCATATATACGGCAACAAAAATCTCTTATTTGAGGGGAGTGAAGGGAGGTACATATTAAATAATGTTGTTGTTTTGCATAACAAACGTCTAAATATGTCTGGTTTCAGAATTGGCGAAATAATTTCTAATTAACATTAGCGCTAAATTTTTTTCAGGCCGAAATAGTTATATATATATATATATTAATGGCTCCAGAATATGGAAATAAAACGATAATACATTCTCAATTAATAAAATTATAAAAATATACTTGTTGGATAATGAATTTTTATACTGAGAAAAATATTCCCATACTTTAGTCTCGGACGAAGCAAAACTAACGCTTCCATTTGAACGAGGTTAAACCACATCGGGTCAGAATATTTTCTGGCTGGACTCATGATTCAAGTTGAATTTGAGGTTTGTACCAGATAAAGTAAGGACCCCTGTTTTAAATCCTAAGCTAGACTGTGGATATATATTAAGATTGGTTTCAAAGAAATGGGGCGAGGCGACTGTAGAAACAAAAACAAAAGCAAGGAAACCAGGCAATTTCCTCTCGCTCCTATAGGCATTGCTCCCTCCTGTCGAAATGAACAATCGGCTTTAAAAACACAGATGCACCGAGAATCCCGGTTCTTAAAATTAAAGAAACGCCTGGTTGAGCTCACACGAGCAAATAAGGTTGAGTGCCCTTATTAAATTGATGACTATCTAGCCTAGGCAGGATGTTTGGCAAGATGTGAGTGAAACAACGGAGGCAAAGAAAGACAACATGTCTCGTTACAGTAAAAAGCAATTTTGTGGAAGTTTGACTGGAGACAAACTAGCTTAACTTAATTTTGGGAACTTTAGGCTTATTTTCTTAGTTTTTATTCCATGACTAGTTTTTAACTTCTTAATGTATCCCTATATTGAAATCATTTATATTTGTTGATGTGCACTTCTACGCAGAATATTCATAGTAAGTGAATTGAAAATTGCTACGATGCAAACTAAAATGTGTCCGAGGGTTTTTTACAAAGATAATTAATTTTATCGTATAAAAAAAATATTAAATGGTGGGACTGATTTGACTATTTCTTTATGTCCCCCCCCCCACTCTTCCTTTAAGACTTTACTCAGTCCCTCGGTAAAGTAACGTGGCTTTGAAGAGAACCGTACAAAAAAGGTAGTGTATTGTTTAGGTTATTTGACACCTTTCTTTTAGGGTCCAATCTCTGGTCCACAATTTGGTTTCTCCAACAATGGATCATCGTCATAAGATAAAGTGTAAATTTTAATTAGAGTAAATGATATTAAGTGATGAAATCAATCACTAGCCACGCTCGCTCATCCGCGATTCTACCGAAGTAGTCGAAATAGTGTTAATTTTGGTTATATGGCAGTGTAGTTTATTTCCCCGCTGGTCAGCGACTAAACGCGGTGTTAACACATAGGAGGGGTGGTAAATAGGTTTTGCGAATCGATAGGACAAAACAGAGGAAGGGGAATGGCTTTTTGTAGGGGTGTTAGGACAAGTTATGACAAGTCAGGACCTGCAGCCGCACGCTCCTGCCTTGTCTATTTACTAAACAGTAGCTGATTGCAGATCGTCAGTCACAAATTTTTCAACAATGGAGAAGGTTGAGCACCGCGCACTGATCAAACTTTTAACCAAGGAAGGCAAGAATGCAAAAGAGAACCTTGAAGGCATGGTGGCAGTGTAAACTGACACCGCCCCTTCCTATGCAACCATTGCTCGCTCGAATAGGAAGTTCCGCCATGGTCGTGAGTCCCTTGAAGATGACCCCCGTCCAGGACGCCCGTCAGACGTGACCAACGAGGACAATGTGGCAGGTGCGTAGAGGATGATCCTCGAAAATCGACGGGTGAAGATCGAACAAATCGAGAGAGAACTTGGAATACCACATGGAAGTGTTATCAACATCATCCACGACAAGTTGGACATGACCAAGGTCTCTGCCCGTTGGGTCCCTAGAAACCTCACGCCCCATGATCGACTTCAACGTCGTCAAATTCCACAAGGCCAGAGTTGCACAAGCTGCCCTGCACGAGTGCAGATTCGAGGAGCTCAATCATCCCCTCTACAGTCCATATCTGGCCCCTAGCGACTACATTTTATTCCGCCAGCTCAAGATTGTACTGCGTGGACGCCGGTTTGGGGACGATGAAGATGTCCAGCTCGCTGTCCAGGAGTAGATTGAACAGCAGTCGGGAAATTCCTGGTTGTCGGGAATTCGAAGCCTCAGGGACACGTGGCGTAAGTGCATTGAAGTCGAGGGTAGTTATGTTAAAAAATAATAAAACACTTTTCGTCATATCTCGTTTCCTTATATCCTAACTGCAAAACTTATTGCCTGCCCCTCGTAAGGTGAGGTCATGTTAATTATGAACCTAACCTAACTGAACATAACACGCAGCATCAACTCCGCTGAATGAAAAGATGCATAAGATGAATGTATTTCTAAATCGACCCCACTCCATTTTTGCGCATATACCCGACACACAATCTGTGAAATTTATATATACATGTAGAGAGATTTAGTTTACATAATAAGAAGATAAAACAGAGACTAATATCTTTACATGAGAGTGGCTTGAAACTGAAACGTCAACACGATTCAGAAAGGAACTATTTCACTTCCAAATGTCATACTGAAAAGACTAAGCATAACAAGAGCAATTGACTAAGATATTCAAAACAAGGAAAGGTAGCTGAGTCGTGCCAAATCTGACCCCCTTAAGACACTCCAGGTTACTAGTGCTTAGCTGATTCGCTCACCTATCAGAATTTGCTAAAAGAAGTTTTGATATAAACATTTCAAATCAAAATCTTAGTCTGCAACGCCGGGTAACTTATAGGCGAGTTATCCGTTTATAGGTGCCTGGAGAGTTGTTAGTCACAGTTTATAAAAGGTTTAATTCGTGAGGCGAGGTTACCCGTAAATGGGTGTCAGGCGTGAGCGTTTGAGGTCTCACCGTCGAGTTTGATCTGACTCCCAAAGTTCTTACGGGCTATCCGTATATAGGCCGGGCTTTAAAGATAACTTTGTTATTACTGAGTTAAAGGAAAGTCTCGAAAGGAAAATGGTGTTTTGTAGGCTTTATTCTTGGCTTAGATCTACCATAATTGGGGCAAGAGAGAAAATCAAGCTTTACGCGGATTTGTCCTAAATTTTCCTCTACTTCAGATAGTTGGGGCTATGTTGGCTGGACTTAAAGACTAGAAACAGACTCATGACGCTAATAATAAACAAACCATAATGAAAATTTTGAATAATTGTCATGAAAATGTTTTAACCGTCTATTTATACTACCTCCAATTAAGGAGGCGTGAATTATTTTCTCCTAATCTGGACGCAGGGCGCAGCTTCTAGGTTCAGAAGTATGTTCGTGTGTTCTTTGTTAAGACTGCGATAGAATTTGCTATCCTACCTAATGACAGTTTTATATTCTTTCGCCCATAAGTAATTCTTGATTGAATTCTACTGTTGTTTTTCCTTCTTGTTTTTGGCCTTGCAGTTTCTTCGATTTAGTTAAATTGTTATCAATTGTCCCAGTTGTTACATGTACGACTACACTCTTTCTTGCATTATTTAAAAACTTCTGTCTTTGAAGTTCCGTAAGTGCTGCTATCAGTAAGGATGGAAACTTATTGGGAGGAGAATTCTTTCCCAAGTAAAGTACGGCATAAACATATGTTAGGGCATTGTGGAGTCAATTATTACAGTTATTTTGATTTATTCACAGCAAAATATAAATAAACAGAGAGAAATGAGAAAAACTAATAGAGAAATATACTCTAAAATCTTCACAAGATCGAAACAACACAATTGCGATACAAGTATTTGGCTATATTCTACATTGGTTCAATAAATATATTCTTGGTTCAATTAAAAGAACTAATAGGTCCGACAGGGTGCTCATTTGTGAGGTTCTTTGTTGAGCCTACTTCACCTTGCAATTCGGGTGCTGCTACAAACTAAGATAGTAGATTTTAAACTCGGTGAAATTTGTCGTCTTATTTGACGGCGCTAGTATGATACTTCTAGGCATTCTATCTATTTATCCCTTCTATTTTGTCATTATAATACAAATAAAATTGAAATAATAGAGATTAATAGAAGAAACCATTACATTGATATTTTGTTTTGCATTAGACAATGTACCTAAAAATTAAGGGCTTTTTCAAGGAATTATTATTATTGATATTCCATTGACTTTCCAGATATTTTATAAACGGCCTGAAAAAGAGCCCATTTAGTATCTCTCTCAAAATGAGGAGACTCTAATGACGAAAGATATTTCACTCATTTACCTCAGCAAAAATGCCCATAATTACCATATGTTCGGAAGATGAATGGTGGAAATTTTGTTTTCTTATTTCAGACGGTAAAAAATAGTTTTTTTCTTGAATCTCTTGGGGGCTTTAAGTACCGAAAAGCTTTTAGAACTTGATGTGATTTATTTGATCGATTCATTTTAAGGGAAAGCAAGTTTATACTGTTTGGCCAGTGTTCAAAAGTGACGGACTAACTTAAAAGAAACTGAAGCTTGTATCAGAATATTATTTTAACATCGTTCACGGGGTTGAACTAAAATTTTAAGAAAGGTAGTTGGTACAGCTAAACAATTAGTAGAAAATATTGAATATTAATATCCATTTAGGGCATAAAAGCATTATTCAGAGCGTACGACCTGTTTTTACTTCACTGATACTCAAATTACTCAGGACGAGGTGAATAACCACGCAATGTGAGGACGGCTAGAAAAGGAAGCCATAAAAGGGGCAGAGGTTAAAAGTATTATATTGGAAACTCATTTTGAAGAAACTTGGAGCAAAGGAGAAATGTATTTAGGAGTTTGAGGTGTGTAGAAGTTTGACATAAAAATAAACGTCAGAAGAAATGCAATGGACGCTTAAGAAAATATAAGGTTGAATTCCGAGAAAACAACTAGTCGCTCTGAGTGTCTTGTCAGAATCATTGCTTGGGCATTTCTCCTACAAATGTAGTTTTTTTAAGCAAAGAACAACGAGGGCATCTTCTGCATAAAGGTTGAATGCAAAATATGTGAAAAAGTGGAGGAAATGAAAGAATTGAAAATATGTGGCAGATATGTACACACATAACCGCCTTTCATTCTGCAGGGGTCAGAAATGACGCAATCCTCGAGATGTCATCTAATCCCTTGCGGTGGCGTAATCAAGATAACGGGAAAAAGATGGAAAAGCAGTAGAAGGGGGAGGAGGGGGAGGGGTGTGGAGGACTTCAAACAGATTAAAACCTACCATCTACTACTGGAACCAAGAGGGATTTGTAACCCATTTCTGCCACGACTTGGGTTGAGTAGACGAAGACTGGTCGGCGATTAACTTGCGCTTTGAGCCACCGTGCAATAATTATATTGTAAGAGTGTGGCAAAAAAAGGAGGATAATCGAAAATTCAAGGAGGAACGATGCCCAAGTAGTCTCAATCGAGTTCGAGACCCGAGAGCCCTATAAATTGTGCCTCTCCTAAAGGTGTAAGATTCACTACCGTGGGCGATCTGTGTTTGGGTGTTCCGCAAGGGTCGGTTCTTGGTCCGCTTTCGTTTGGCAGCCCAGGGTGTTTTATCACTAATTCTCTCCTGCATTGGGAGAGCTCAGGGGTACTACAATTTAACGTGCGATCTCAACCAATACTCTATACAGTTTAGAGCAGTTCCCCCAAGGTTGTCCTAAATGGAAGTCCAATCGTTAACTAAATCTTATCGATGTAACTTAGCTCTATTCAACCGTAATGCAAAGTTCTATTTCGGCTGAGAATTTGCTCTTAAAGTTACTGTAGAGCTGTCGTTTGATACGGTGTTTACCACCGATTTATCGTCTTTGAGTCTTTCTTTCCTCGGCGAAACCCACCTGATGAATTTGCTATTCAAACTGGTTAATAGGATTAGGACAGCAGCAACAAACAAAATTTCCAAAATTGCTGGCAATAGTGGGAAATGCTTTAGTAGAATTTAAACTTCACATTCCTTAAAAAAATCAAAATTGACGACCAATAAAAATATTTAACAATAATAATTTGGCTATAATTTCTAAATCAAACGCTTTTATATTTAGCTTGTTACAAAAGAAACTAATATTATTGTTAATATGCAAAAAAGTACATTTATTCAGCAAGTATTTTCCATCATTATTGCCTCTCAAGAATGTTGGTCCTTATTATTGGCAGTGCTCTCTCATCGTTTAACCAAGCAGTGGATAGCTTTCTTAAATTAATTCGTTCGATTTTAATTAATTCATTTTCTTTTTCACCTTCTTCCATGTACGTAATGGTGTAAATGCATACAAAATATAATTCATCCCTAACAATTCAAGTTGAATACAATTTCTTCTCCCAAATCTATATTCAAATACAATTAATTTCCAATAATTCATAGCCATATACAATTAATTTTCACTATTTCATAGCCAAAATACAAATCATCACCAACAATTCTCATCACCAAAAGTACTCTAATAAAAATGGTATTTATATTAATTTAATAATAGAAAATTGTAATAAAAGCTTAATTTTATTCATTTAATTTATTAACTCACAAAAACAAGGAAAAATCACTCGAATAATACAAGTTTAAAACGGATGCAGAAAAAAAGATCCTTTAAAGTGTCTCGTTTTTCAAATTCATTTAGAAATTCACGTCGAAAAGGATCCAAAAAATAACTTTTAAACACTTTCAAAATAAGTGGGGTCGCATTAAAACTACTTGCCCCTTTTCACCTTTTTTTATTAAGCATAACAAAAGGGTAAACATAATTTTCTTCTACGTCAGTTCTATAGTGCAATGAGGTGTTATGTGGTGTAAGTGTATGTTGCTTAGTGGAGGTTCATCTCTGGGAAGGCGGGCGCCTATAGCAAACCGAGCTCAAACACTCCTCATGTAAATCTATCATGTACACTATCATCGGCTTCTTCCCTCAGCCAGACATTTCTCTCTCAAACACACAATCAACAAAACACCTGCCAGGTCATTCAAACCCTTCTCACACCCTGACACTCACTTGGGTATATTCTCTTCACATGTATTTTCTTATCTATTCTTTACAAATATCTATACCACCTTAGAAGACTATCAGTCACAACCTCACTCAGGCCCTTCTTCACACAATAGAACCTCTTAGATAGTTGTTCCTCGCTCTATCCAACTTTCGCACACCAAACATCCCTCTAAATTTGTCAAATGTATTGCCCTCACTCGTGATCTTTCCTTACCCTTGAATACCATAGTTTCACTCAAATATACAAACGTTGGCACCACTGCAATCTATTACAGCTTTCCCAAACTTTTATCACTCAAAACAATATCATTCACCTAGGATCTAAACGAACAATAGTCGTTTATACCATTTTATTCCTTGTGGTTGATATCTGCTCCATCTATACCATATCATTTACAATGCAGCCGGGATAATAAAAACTTCCTCATATACTTGGACATGAAACCCAGCCCTATTCTTAACCACAAATACCATCACCTTACTTTTTATCCATTCACCTTTACATCTTTCCCCTCATACTTCTTGTCTAAAGCTTCGATCAACAATTCCAAATTACTCTCATCCAGCCACCAATACTTGGTCACCATCCTATAACAACATAGATAAAACTAATCCCCCACCTTATATCACCAATCTCTTACCATTCATTTTCCATCCTTACCATACGTACTTTTCTCACTATGCAGATTGTTCTTCCAACATTAATAGTCTTCACACCATCCACTCAATACATATATTCTTTGAAATTGCCTTAATACTTTTCTATCTACGCGATCAAAATCATTCTTCAGATTTATACCCCAGTATAATATACGTTACGCCACTTATTCCTGGTTTTTGCTACCTGTATCAGTGCAAATAATTAATCCACACCTCCTTGCTCGCTACCAATCCATGTGAAGGAACAAGCACATGAAGGAAGAAATAACGTCGCTTTTAAGCATTGCCTCCACGTGATGGGCCTCATGTAGCTTACAAACAATTTTCGAAGCTCAAAAGCATGAGAAAGAATAGGAGCGGGTAGATGGAATGTAGTCCTTATCAAGGCCAGTATTTGAACAAGACAAGAAGTCTCCACTCGCCTACCCTTTCAGCCACGCTGGGAGCGGTTGAGACATTCGCCACCCGGGCCGCGTTCGCCATGAGTCAAACGATGACGATGTGCGATAGTCCCCCCCCCTCTTTTATGGAGTAAGCTCCCTCACTTCTGGTGTACATATCTCCCCGCGTAACGAGGGATGATCAGATTGGCGCGAGAGATGCTCACGAGTGCAGACTATCTTACTCCTCCTCGATTCGGGTTATCATACGCCGAAGGCAAGGAAACGATGTGGAACAAAACCAAGCATCCCTTCTGGGATAAAACAAATATCCACCCCTTAGAGTTAGTTAAGAACTCTTCGCCCCGTAAAAAATACCCGTCCGACTCCGCTCATCGACGCTATCTACAAACAAGATCCAAGTCTTAATCCAAAACGCTTGAGTGAAGATTCATCTTAGCGTAATACCCCCTTGATTACGCATATCCAACCAAACAAACCGTTGACGTCTCTGAGAAACTCACCTTCCATTTTCTTCAAAGGAATTTACACCGGAAGAATTCCTAACCTTCCTTCTCGAAGACTCTGCCCCCCCCCCCCTCGTCATCTCCAAAGAATATTTGACTAAAAGCAAGTTGACCTTGGACCCCGTCGAAGTGACCCAACCATCATCTCACCGCTTCGCCGGAAACGACCATCGTCTCCCCCAACACCTCCATTTGTGTACAAGATATCGTAACGAATATCTTAGCTTCCCCAAATTTATAATTGCCGTCTACCGTTCCCCATTATCATTTGTGTAACTATTTGTCTTTGTCGTAGAAAAGGCTCCCGAAGATATACTATATATCTATTCTTTGTGGGGATTATTCTATATTCGAGTGCGGGGTTTTGATCAGTTGGCCGAGTATTACTCTAAGTTAATAAATAGGCCTGGAGAGGGTTTATTTATCTTCAATATACTTAAGAAGTGAAATGGAGCCTAAGGAAAATAATATTGCAAGCATTAATAAAATAGAATTTTATTAATTAATCTAACAAAAATAACACATGGAAAATACTTACATGAACGGGGATTAAAATGGGAGATACACATGAAATGAAAAAGGTCCTAGGATAAATTTGACTAAGCGGTGGATTAAGAATCGGAGGGATTTAAATGACAAAACATACAAGAAGGGAAAGGGTTGGCTAAATCCGTGTTAAAGCACGTAGTTACGTTGGCACAAAGTTAAATAGTTAAATGCAATTCGTAGCTTACGTATTTATAAGGTCGTTGTGCAGATGAAGGCGATTTGAAGGAATGGCTTCAGTCCGACTGGCTATTTCCTT
The DNA here is from genome assembly GCA_963969495.1 of Ceratothoa steindachneri. Lineage (NCBI taxonomy): Eukaryota > Metazoa > Arthropoda > Malacostraca > Isopoda > Cymothoidae > Ceratothoa > Ceratothoa steindachneri. Next base: position 83,534,662 of record OZ018329.1, on the reverse strand, counting down.
CCCAGGAGGAGGGGTTTTAGGGGGGTTGTCCTTAACGAGGGGGAAAGCACTGACTTCGAGGAGTGGGAGCGAAGTGGGGCTCGAAAGTACAAGCGATCCTTGATACAGGATATCTGGATGAACAATTGAGGTGATTGGTGTAACAAAGCGTTCTCTTGAAGAACGTTAAAAGGGGGGAATTAAATTACCACTGACGTGATATTAGGGGAGCGAGAACCGTTTCTTGTCGAACGGGCTCGAAGAACAATGACTGTTCTAAAGTTGTTCTCTTCTGAACAATTGAACAACAGGGAGGCCCTGTTGACTTGGCGTCTCGAGTGCACGAACCTTGGCACTCAAGGATATTGTCCTCTTCTGGACAATAAGGGGGTTCTCGGGGTAGAGTTCCTAGGTGCACAAGGGAGACCGGATCGGCGTGATGCCTCGCGAAGATAATCGGGATCTGATTCAAACGCGAAACTCTATCGCATAAATAGCCGGAGCCAGCCCCTCGTGGTAGGGAAATGGGGGACTTCCATGGAAAGTCCCGCTAGCGCTTCGAACAATCTTATTTTCCCATAAGCCTAATTCAATCTAGCCCAATCGACGCCTGCAGGCAAACGGGGAATTGAACCTCCTTGATTAAACTTAGGCGGGGGAATATAATACTCGGGAAATGTTGGGCAAAGAGGACGCCATGCTACTCTCTTCTCGTAGGATACACGTGTAAAGCATGAGTTTCAATATGTGATAGAAGTGAGGCGCTTCAGCCAGCAGGCAATTCTATCACAGTCTTAATTAACTGTGTATTATTGTATCATATTAATTTTAATTATTAATATTTATGAAAGTCTATTTTTGCCGACTCCTTTTATTTTCCCACCATCGAGCTCATCATAGCCGTATAACGAAATCCTATACTTAAGTATGATTTGAAACTCTCAGCCAATACCAAGTTTAAAGTAGCATCTATTGGACTAGCCCTCCTTTACAAGGATCTGACCTCGTAACCGGACATCGGCCTACCCAAACCATTTAAAAGGAAACCCTGCGCACTCTAAAATCAAATATAATAGATGTATGTATGATATATAGAGCTATACCATGACAATCCTCATTGTTCATCCTATATCAATTTTTCAATTACTATTCTTATTCATACAGCAATTCAGACTTTTTCATAGATTGTAAAAATGCATGCTTTCACTCACCATTGCCCAAGAGAATACCTCAATTGCCGAAACTCTAATCAATACTACTATATAGACCGCAATTTAAGGTTGTTTGTTTTTTAAAGCAATAAAGTATGACAAATACTGGAAAAAACAACTTTAGGCTCTTCGTTCGGTCTCTAACACTTTATTGCTTGTACGCGTCCTTTGTGGTGCATACGTGGTCGTGATTTCTCGATTTTCACTCCGTGACTGGAAATATTCCACTAATGGCTTTATGGATCCTGGAAGACCCAATTCTTCTCTAAAACCTCTTCTTAGTTTCTAGCTTTGGATTTGTGCAGGTCAATGCTGTTCAAGACGCATGCCAAAACACTTAATATTAGAATAATATAATATTTTTATTTTAATTATTACTTTTGTGACCTTTTATTTATATACCGGTGATTTTTGTTCTTAAATTTAGATCATATACTTTAGATGTGTATGAGGGGGAAAGAATTTCATACTAAATAAGTAAAGGATTGAGCAGTTTTACAAAAAGGCCTTTTCAGTTTATGATCCAGCCAAATGGAAAGTTATCCTAACACAAAGCGGCTGCTCGTTTGCTTTTGTTAGCAGCATTTCTTTATTAATTAATAGTTAGCATCTGTACTTATGGCTGCAAAGGCGGGGGGGGGGGTTATGCAGTATTGTAAAAAATTGTCGATGATGGATTTGAATGTTGCGTCCTGGCGACAGAATTTAAAGATTGGGTTTCCTATAGAACTCTGTTATGTCTTCAGTGATTTGTTCACACTGCTGATTTTCAATGGTCAGTTGATTCTTCTGTCTCACCTCTCTTTTTCTATGCATATACAAACCCACTATGATGAAAGATAAACTTTAAAACTCTTTAACTAAAATATTTATCATTTGCTCTCCCATACGTATTACTGGGCGCAAAATATTAATCAAAATCTTTCCCTTTCACTTTATAAGGCCATTATACCTAATGCAGTGCCCTACAAAGATTTCGATGGCCCTCTACACATCTTTTTACATTGCCTGAAATTTGCATGGTCATCATTCACTCCTCTCTGCTTGGCTATGATGGATATTTCAAACCACAACTATTCATCCAAACTTTTAACCCTCTCTTATTTACATATCAGTATTATTCAAGGCTTGAGGAGGATAAATCTTAGAGCATTAATAAACTTTGAGGTTAGTATATTTTCTTTAGAGACTACAGTAAAACAGCAGTTAATTAAAGAATGATAACTTTGGCATTATGGTAAAGCATTTGCCCCTGGTTCTCTTTTCCATATTCCTGGGTCCTTTTTATAGTTTACAGCTTGATGTGATAAGAGAATAGTTAAATGAATGACATATAAGGATTCGTAGAAGAACATATTCCCTCAAGAGGGTATCCATATTTATATCTATATCTACGTGCAAAATATCCAACAAGAAAGAGAAAACCCGGTTTGCCGTATTTTGTCTTTATTTACAAAAATCTTTTAAAATTAAGACAATATAGCTTGTATTTTTATTTCTTGTTTTCTTCGTTTGTTTTTTCTTAATTGTAACTCATGTGATAAATTGTATATATATATATATATATATATATATATATATATCATTAAAATACCATGTGAGAAAGAAGAGTAACCGAAGATTATTTGGAATCAAAGGAAACGTGAAATGCAAAGTGTCTCTCCTGACAAAACAAGTTTACTACAGTAAAATAAAAAAAAACAGATATCGTTCTCTAACTGTAAGGCCCAACTTCTCCCAAAACCGACAACACTAATAGATATGTGTTAGTCTCAATTCCAAATCCAATATATTTCCGTAATATCCGTCGGTATATTTTGGGGGGATCTCAATAGCTTGTTTTCTTCCTTCTCTAAGATACCCATTGGCCCTCGTTTTCTGTGTCGGTGCGATTTTTGAGTAATTACGTTATTTAGGCCTAATGTCGCTAAGAAGTTTTTGCTTGTCTCTTGCTGTGTAAACTACATATCACGACTTAGAACACTCCAACTTTACTTGCAATGTGCCTGTTGGTTAATAATAATAAGCTCAGGGAGCTTCTCTACAAACGATTGATCAATTTCACTACAATAACCTTCCTCATCTCAACTATTTTCTTCTATTACAGTTCAATGTATCCACCATCTTTATTATTTATCTTTCCCATTCCTAAAACTCTTTCCATAGAATGAAATTGACTTTGTTAGTTTCTTTTTTCTCCTGTTGAGGAAACTCTCAACAGCCAATTACAAGGGAGATATATAATAACAGCATTTTCACTTTAAAACCGATTTTTGATTAAGATTCGAAAAAAGATACTAAATCAGATAGGTACTAGGTGTTTATTAAAATAAAAATATCATATGAAAAAATTCGTTATGCAAGAGGAAAGAGCAGATGCTGATATGAAATTATGTAAAAACATGAAATAATTTTTATTATTAGGTTGTCAAGAAAGGCTGGTTTATTTAAAGAATGAAGGAAAAATAATTTTTAATATACAAAATATCAATTGTTGAGGAAAGTAGTTGGATCACTCCTAGAAAACGATCCCCGAGAAAACCATTTCTAATGAATGATTCCAAAGAAATTTAAATCCTCGAATATGCCACCCCCAAGAAACATATTGGCATATTTATAATATAATTTGTAAAATAACTAGTAATACAGAACAAAAAATACGCCAAAAAATTAACAAAATAATTAAACTACCAAAAAGTTAAAATAATAATCCAAGGGCTAAATAAAAGGAGATATATGATCGCATAATTTTTTAAATCACCTCAAACCGAGTCGATACTGCCATATAAGTTAATTTAGGTTAGATAAGGTTAGGTTAGGTCAGCTTAGTTTAGCTTAGTTTATTTGAACCTAACCTAAACTAGCCTAACCTAACCAAACCCAACCAATATTAGCTTAACCAAATTCAATCCTAAGTAGCATTTTTACTTAATCTTTTATCTTAATTCTGTTATCAATTATTATTAGTTATTTAAAACATTCAATCCAAAGTAATGACCCCCTAAAAAGATCATTCCTAGATACTAACCCAGATAAGCTCAATCGTAGATAATGACCCCTAAAATAGGCTGTGGATCGTTTCTATGAGTGAGTCAACAAGTTTAGAATATTATTAATACAGCTTTCCCATAGATCTTTTATTGAAGGATTCACAAGGCTTGGATGAAATATTATGTATAACTTAATATCTTTCTTCACCTGCTTCTTATTAGCGTTAATTTTGCTATTAAACTGATGATGTAATGAAGTAAATAGAGGGTAATTAGATTTTGCAACAGCTGCTGAAGTTGAAGGATGAGGTAGAACTTCCCAACACAATAAAATATTCTTCGCTGAAGTGTATTGTGACTGAGGAGGAGGAGGGCGCCATCCTTGATGATCCACGTTGAGCATATTTTTGTTCGACAGATTCATTTGGAGGTCGAACTTGTTGACCACAAAGGTGTGCAATAACTGTTTGCCTCCTATTGAGGAGCTCGTAATGCATAACTCCTTTCCAGTCCCTCTTTCTGCTGCTAGAGACCACGTCTAGAGGTAGTAATTGGGTATCGTTTGCAATTAATCCCTTGTTTTGTCCGCCTAATAAATTATTGTAGAAAAGAACCCAATTTTTACCATCGTAAGAATTCTCCCTAGAAATGGTTCGCGGGCATTTAGAGTCAATAGAGAGAAACCATATTCACATGTTGTAAACGTTGTCCTTCAGAGACTTTATATGGCACTCAAACACAACTTGAGGTTTTACCAGAGCTATAAGCAGACATAGGCATTATTAAACCTATAGAATTCCTAGTTTTTAATATAGTTATGTTTAAAACACTTGCAGCAAATAAGAAAACAACTTATTCAACTCTAAGAAGCATTTTTTATGTCTTCTACAAACTAAATATATTTTTGGAAAACAATAATAGAACTTTCCTGTAAAATCTTAATTGATGAATATGAAGTAATAAATAAATTTTAAACAAAAAGGTTTATAAAATAATGCCAAGTTGTAATTTCCTCCTTTGTTTTGATAGCTTCGGCGTGGCTCGCCTAGGAAGTGCTGAGTTCTGGAAATGTCACTTAACGTATCTCTTAGGAAAAAGACACTTCGAAGCGAAACTCTGCTCGATCCCATTTCGCTTTTTTTCCTTGTCATGTGTTTGTTAAACATAGGATCGGGTTTCCATCCTTCCCACTCACCATGCTAATGTTCTTTATTTTCAAATTGATCTTTAAATCTATCGTCACAAAGAACTATCTATTTTTTCTTAACTAGTTCCACCAACATCCCCAAGTCTCTATCGTTCATTGTTCTAAAAACAAAAGCAAAAATTAAAGCAAATACCTCGCACATGTGATAGCTTGCATGATTATTTATATATGGTATCAGCTAAATTACCTAAATCATTAAAATAAAAATAAATCTGTCGGTTTTCGAAAAACTCTAAAGAGGATGGAATTTATTTAAAATCCCTTCAACATCCCTCCCGCCTTGAGAGGAGGATGTTTAATTACGAAATATTAAGGGGACTGTTAAATTCGATACGAAAACTTAGATTGATGATATTAAATTGCGAAAACATAACCTAAGCTAATCAAACCTAACTTAACCTAAACTAATATAAACGAAAAACACCTGCAGGATTATTTTGTTTATAATAAAAATATATATGTATATATATATATATCTATATATATATATATATATATATATATATATATATATATATATAGAAAGAGAGAGAGAGAGAAAGATAAAGCAAAATGCCGATGATCAGTTAACACGCACATCCTTCGGCTGAGCGTGTTAGCTCAAAACTTAGAAAATAAATCCTGCTTTTTGCTGAAGATTAAATTGAAACTTTCCAGAAGCAACCATTTTGAATATAAATATATAATAAGTAATAATGCAAAGAAACAGAAGATAAACAGAATAATTTTTCTTCGAATTTCTATCTCGGTCGATCGGTCCATTGTTTTTTTGGGGGGAGGGGGAACAATTACATTGTAACTATTCAGCCGATTCTAACGAAATTTGAAACCCTTATGTTGTTTTACATTCTCCTTCGAATGACATAATTGTTAAGGTCTTTCCAAGGGCAGCCAGAGATTTATTTTGTTTTGGCCATAACATAATTATTCGGCCGATTCTGACGAAATTTGAAACCCCTATGTTGTTTTACATTCTTTTTCGAATACTATAACTACCAAAGTCATCTCAAGGTTAGTCGGGAATTATTTAGCAATAACATCATAACTATTTGGCTGATTCTAAAGGAATTTGATATTCTTATGTAGTTTTACATTTTCTTTCTAATAATATAATTGCCAAGGTCCTCCCTAGGATATTCCTGGAATTATTGAAATTTTTGAAGATTGTAATGCAATAAATCAGAATAAGTGAGAGCACGCGACTTTGGTCAGCATACCTTGTTTTTTCCCTAATGGCAAAAGAATCCGTGCACAAGTGAGGATTGAACCAAGCACATGGAAGCAGCATGCATCAATTTGATCTTCTTAGTGTAAGTATCGCCATAGAACACTCGAATACGCTTGAGAAATAAAATTCTCACGAATAGACGATCTTTGCCTCGCTGGATCTATCCGAAGGACTAAGAAAGAAAGGGAAATTAAATGAGATTTCAAAGGAGAAAAGACGAATAATTATACGCGCGGCAAATATATATATATATATGTATATATATATATATATATATATATATATATATATATATATATATATATATATATATATATATATATATATTAGGGTGTTTCTCAAAAAAACAAATTTGAAGTTTCACTCTAATCACCATTTTTGCTCCATTAGATATAAAAACAATGATCGCCAAATATCGTGCAATTCAATTAATATTTAGGGGTGTCCCTGGAAGGTTTAACATTTACCTTAATATTGGTTAAAATCTGGACCTCGCAAAAACTTCGTGTCATAATAGATGTTCTAATTATAAAAACGTTTTGTTCTTGTAAATCTTTTCATTATCTTCAGAGGAAATTAGAAATCGCACACAAAAATGAAAAAAAGGTGAAAATATTCATTAATGCATTAATATGAATTCAAGAAAATTTTGTTTTTTTCTTAAATAAATGCATTGCTTATATTTTTCTTAAGTATTTGTAAATGCAAATAGTGGCTCTGTTAATTAACATGCTATTTGTACGGTTACAATTGATTGTTAAATTTTAAGAGTTCACCCATAGAAAATTGAATTTGCTATGTTACCTGGATACGGAACGTGGACCCACTCTTACTTGTATCCCACCAACCTCTTTTCCCAACCACCACCCATTGAAAGAAGATGATTATTTGAGACCTAGCAGGCTGGCTCACGGCGACCTGTAACTGAGTAGCTGTTATACTATTACTGCTTGAGCAAGGTTTTCTTCCAGCTGTCAGGAAACTTGAGTCTGTGTTCCGAAACTACTTTAAGTAAAAGCTGAATCTGATCTTCATCTCTTGTTAAATGGCAATTGTATTCTTGAATCAATGCGATATCTCCTTCTGCATTGTCATTGACAACCTTGAGGTGAGAAATGACAGACGAGGCTGTCCTTAACTCAATGTTGCTTTCCCAATTTTCATGGTCAGAGCGTAAGAATGAATGTGGCAGTCCCAGCTTTGGGAAAAGGAAAATTAAGTTCTTGCTACATAAATCTTCTAGCTTGGATGATGAAACAGAGTCCTCTTTCAAATTGATCCGCTTTATGGGTTTCTTTGCACCTTCCTTATTTGATGTGGCTTCAACCATGGCTCTCTTTGTATTTGTTGAGACCAGATGATCAAACAAAACCATTGCCACCATTTCCTCTGACAGATACCAGAGGTGTTGACTTAACTTTGATGCAGTGGCTTTAGCTATGGTCTTGTTGTAGTAACCAACCATAGCTTTCAGCATCTCAAGGTCTTGATGGGGAGCAACTGCTGCCAAAGGAACCCGTATTCAGGCCTTGACATACAAAAGCACAACGAAGATGCAGATCTCACGAAGTCCTTTCTTTTCACGACGCGTCAACTTGAACTGTGTTCGCAGCATCCACACTTTCAAAGAGTAAATTGCTTTTACTCATCTATCTGGCATGGTGCATTGGTCCTGGAGTTAAGAAATGAAGCCCCCGTGGATGAGTGCCTTCCAGGAAGATCAGAGGCAACTCTACCAACTCATGGTAGTCATCTCGAAGACTAAGATTCTTATTCTTGAGAACATCTTCAAAGAAAGCTGTTAGGTTGTCTTTACTATTATTCAGAAACTGTTTCACCTTGGCACTGTCGGCTTCGGTGCTTATTGAACCTGGACCATAATTAATGGTGGCCCAATGTGTTTTAAACCTCTTGAAAAGAAGTACTTCAGGGCCAGACGTTCGACCCATTGAGGCGGTGAATGCTGTCCAAGGACGAGCTCAAAAACATGGTGGCGGCAGGCCAGATGCAAGAGACCTTTCTTCAACTGCTGTTGCAGAATGACAGAGGTTCCGGAAAACTTCCCTGTATTGGTGGCTGTGGTGTCGAATTCCATCCCTACAATCTGATCTTCCAGGCCCCAGTCTCTCAATGCTGATAAGACAGCATTTGCTTGCTCGCTACCTGTTCCACTCCTGAGCTTGCCAACACACAAGTACTGACTGGTACCAATGCCGGTTATCAGAACTGCAAACCTCTCCCATGCTGATTTCCCGTGAGACCTTTCATCAACTTTCCCTCCCAGTGCACAATGAGTGGAACATCTTGAAGGGTACGATGTTTTATTCTCTTCCGATGTATGTTTAAGTCTTTAACATTATAACCTAAGCTGGAAGCTGTCCTTTCAAGAATAAATGTTGCAGCTCTTGATGACGTTTTAGTTCGGTCAATGGTAGCAGCTATTTTTGGCGTTACAATATTCCCTACGCGTGCGCTCTTAGACGGAAGCGGAACTGGCACAACACCTTCCGAAGGCCTGCCCACGCTCTGCTCTTGATCACTTTCTGTGTCATTAGACTCATTACCTGATGAGAACGAACTGGTGAGAACCGCTTTGCTGATTAACGCATACTTTTCAACTGTTGCTCGCTGACGACGATGTTCTGCAGCAATGGAACGAGGTTCCGTCTTCTTCTCAATCTGCACCAATATTTTGTCAATTGATCCAAGGAGGCCTGAACAACAGTCTTCCCTTTGTGCAAGGGCAAAATCTTTACCCTCTTGGATCGGCATAATGTTCATAGCATTTTGATGGGCGATGTCAAAGAGAGTGTTGAAACTTTTGAGAAATTCACTTTCCTTTTCCTTATGTGCTGCAGTTCTCCTTCTTGAGTGTTTTTGGAGCGCTTTCGAGTTAGAAAACACTTTTTTCTATTTTTTTTTATTACATGTTGCTTTGCCTGTACTGGAATATTCGCTTTGGCCCTAAACTCAAGAATGGCCTCGCAGGTGGCTTTTGATGATGTTCGAATTTCCTCTTTTAAGTTGAAAAATGCCAAAGAAAAAATATGCAATCACTTGTTTCATCTTAGGAAGCTTTGCTACGCTAATCATGCGCTCGCTGTGACCTATCAAATAAAACTCGGTTTCGCTTCTAATAGAGCTCGCCATCTGCAAACAGATACACGAAAAAATCATAAAGATTGTAACTATTTCAATTTGAACAGGTTTAAATACATTTAAACAGAAGATGAACAACTAAATTAGAAATATACAATGTAATAGTAAACATACAAGTGCATAGAATTATACACAGTGATATTAAACAAGTGCATAGACTTACTCGGGTTATCAGAAAATCCCTCCCAAGTGCTAGGGAGGGGTGGGTTAAGGGAATGGTGTGTTCATAAGCATGAAATGGCTTAAATGGTGGGTTCAAGAGAATGGTTTCAATAATGCTTCCACAACTGTCCTCTTTGGGTGTGTTTTTGTGTAGATGATTTGCTTAAATAGTTTTAGGCAAATATTACGGAAAATGGTCCATTGTTCAACCTTGCAAAGGCACCCCTAAATATTATTTTAATTACACCAAATTTTACAAGGAGTGTTTCTGTGGGTATTGAAACAATTATGGATGGTTAAAGCTTTTATTATTCTAACTTTAATTTTACACCCTAATATATATATATATGCAGATTTTGTTAAAATCATAGTATATTTCGCCTTTATTAATTTATTTAGAAACCTTCCATTTTTCTTATTATCTTTTTTAGTTCATCTTGTAGTTGATGAAGAACTTCTACGTTAATCTCTGTTTTAATTGAAATGTGTTTGGTTAAAACCAAACTTGACTTTAATTGCTGATCTTTCGATCTGTGCGATCATCTTCAGTGTCTTTCCTCCTTTATCATTGTAGAATGGTGGTGTTAGAATAAAAAGAAAACTGATTTTAGAGGATATTTCTTCCTACTGGCTTAAACCTTATGTCAAGGAAACGGGCCACTACTGTGTAAGCGGAATTTTTAAACAACTTTAATGTCGATTCCACCTCCTAGTCTGTATGTTGGTAGCTGGCCTTCATCGTTAATTAAAATAGCTTCTAAGACGTTCAGTCTATCTTTATTTCCATTTTTTCTTTCGATCGTTGAGTTATTAACAAATATGTCACTGGTTAAACTGATATTATGCACAGTCTCCATATGATTTTAGGGGGCTCCATTTTGAAGGTGCATTGTCAAACGCCTTGAAAGTGTGGCGGTAGTCATACCAACATATTTTTAGTTGTTTTGCACCTTACAGACTTCATTCGGGCAGATAAACTCGTAAACTATGTTCGTAGACTTCAGGATCGAAGAGTTAGGGCAGATGTTGTTTTTTACAATGAGATTGTTAACTTTTGTCGTTTTATAATATATAATTATCTGAATCTTGTCCGTTTGCTTATTAATTTGATGTTACTTTTAACAATCTACTTGATGTTTTTTTCTTCTATTTTGTAGGCCGATCGCATCAAATTTTCATAGTACAGTTTCATGTTATTTACTGCTTCCTGGTCACTTTCTGTTTCATCCATGTCTTTGAATTGCCTTTTTAAGAATAATTAAAGTTGTTTCTCAATCATGCTGTTCGGGAAACCGTTGTTCACGAGGATTTGTTTTATGCGGGAGATCTCTCGATGGAAGAAGTTCCCACGTGGAGCTGCATTTGTATGCTCGGCGGATGTATGAGCCGATTACACGTTTTTTGTACTTTCAGGACATTCATTATCCGCGTTGAGGCATCTTCCCAGGTCTGTAGCTTTTCTCTACATCCAAAAAAGTTAATTTTTTGTCCACGCTCAATTCATAAGTGAATTTTAACAAAGAGTGTCCCTCAAATTGCTGTTTGATGTTGTTAAGATATTATTAATTTTGGACGTTGATCTAGATGTCGTCTACTTATCGGCAGTATATGTCTGGCTTATTTTGAATGTTGTCTAATGAGCTCTCTTCATGTTGAGCGATATAGTAGTTGGCAAAAGTCGGCCCTAGAGGTGATCCCATAGTTACTCCATCGACTTGTGTGTAGAGATTTGTGTCCGATGACATGAGCAGAGCCTCTGATATGCATGAACGCAGCATATTCCTTAAGATGTTTGGGTCAAGGTTGGGGGGAAATATTGTAGGATGGTGGTATACATTTTGTCTAATGATGTCGATGGTCTGAGAGATTGGCATATTAGTAAATAGGCTTTTCAGATCAAGGGATGCTATTAGTAATGTCGGTCTGGTAGAGTTGAGTATATCGATAAATTTCTCTATGGAATTTATACTATAATTTGAAGGAATGTATGGTTGTATTATTTCATTTAAGGTTTTAGCTAGACGGTACGATGGTGTGGTGACTTGAGAAATAATGTCTTCAGTGTGTTGTTCGGCTTGTGTATTTTTACGTTTCCATACAAATATTCTGGTGTATAATCGCCAACAATCTTTTGGAAATTAAGTCCTCCAATTAGTGCATTAAAATTCAGCCTGCACAGGAGTGGCCCGTTCCCGTGACATAACGTTTAAGCGAAGAGGAATAAATATCCATTAAAATCCGTTTTCTTTTCATTCAGACTCCACCATTCTCAATGATAAAAGAGGAAAGACACTCTGAAGATGATCACATAGATCGAAAGCATAGGAATTATAGGCAGATTTGGTTTTAACCAAACACAATTCAATTTAAAAAGAGACGAATGTAGGAGAAGTTGTTTACCAACTACAGAATGAACTAAAAAAGATAGTATGAAAGGGAAAAGTTTCCAAAGAAAATGAATAAAGACGAAATATACTATGGTTTTTAACAAAATCTGCATACAAGGTCTGCTACCCATTTACACACACACACACATATATATATATATATATATATATATATATATATATATATATATATATATATATATATATATATAATATATATATATATATATATCATAGTATTTGTAATGATTTGTGTAAACGAAAAAGTATTGAATCTACTTTAATTCGAGAAATACCCAACTTCTCTCTACCACACGGTAAATTTAAATATAGAACCTTTGGCCAAAATCTGATGTTTAATGATAGTTATAATAATAATGACCTGAGAATCACTCTCTCAGATAACTGATATTTTTCATTTAAGTTATTTATGTATGAATGTACGTCTCTCTCGGTAGGGCAAAACAGAGGAAGGGGGATGGCTGTTTGTGCAGGTGTTAGGACAAGTTATGACAAGTCAAGACTTGCGGCCGCACGCTCCTGCCTCGTCTATTTAAGAAGCAGTAGCTGATCGCAGATCGTCAGTATCAAATTTTGCAACAATGGAGAAGGTTGAGCACCGCGCAGTGTTCAAAGTTTTGACCACGGAAGGCAAGAATGTAAAGGAGATCCATGAACGAATAGTTGCAGTGTACACCAACACCGTCCCTTCCTATGCAACCATTGCTTGATGGAATAGGGAGTTCCGCCATGGTCGTGAGTACCTTGAAAATGACCCCCGTCCAGGACGCCCGTCAGACGTGACCAAGGCGGACAATGTGGCAGGTGCGTAGAGGATGATCCTCGAAAATCGACGGGTGAAGATCAAAGAAATCGAGAGAGAACTTGGAATATTACATGGAAGTGTTATCAACATCATCCACGACAAATTTGACATGACCAAAGTCTCTGCCCGTTGTGTCCCTAGAACCCTTAGGCCCCATGATCGTTTTCAACGTCGTAAAAGTACACAAGGACAGAGTTGCACAAGCTGCCCTGAGCGAGTGCGGATTTGAGGAGCTCGACCTCCCCCCTACAGTCCAGACCTGGCCCCTAGCAACTACTTTTTATTCCGCCAGCTCAAGGCTGCACGGCGTGGACGCTGGTTTGGGGACGATGAAGATGTCCAGCTCGCCGTCCAAGATTGGATTAAACAGCAGTCGGGAGATTTCTGGTTGTCGGGAATTCGAAGCCTCAGGGACAAGTGGCGCAAGTGCATTGAAGTCAAGGGTAGTTATATTGAAAAATAATAAAACACTTTTCCTCATATCTCGTTTCTTTATATCCCAATTGCAAAATTTATTGACCAACCTTCGTATATATGCAAGTATATATATATATATATATATATATATATATATATATATATATATATATATATATATATATATATATATTTTATAAGAATGGCAAAATTAAGAACAAATATGTTCTAGTGTTGATTCTTGCATCAGTCGATTATGTACTGTTGGCTTGTCAACCAAAATAAATGATTCAACTATAAATTCGTAGCTTTAGGGTTTTTTTAGCACCCCCTATACTAACACCGGAAGCTGGAACTTAAGATTGATATGTTTCTAAAGAGGGGAGTAAAATTGCGCTCTCAAGGAAGCAATTTTTACTACGAATGTAAAGCATAAGATGGGGTTTGGTTAATGACTTGGCTAGCCTAGATAGCTATCATAAAGCTTGCGTTAAATGAAGGAATAGATGAGAACGCGTAGAGCAGAGAAAACGAAGAGAGAGCGTGAATAAAGTAGCCGGGTAGTTTCAATAATCTGACTCTAATTTTATTTCTAAAACTTAACAATGAAAGAACATCAAGATAACAAAGAGTAAGGAGGAAAATGGAAACACACAGTTGGAGTAAATGAATTATGAATGATCATAAATGAATTAATTGATTTGATTGAATGATTACATATAATACGAATGGCTTAGAAAAGTGGTAATAAATAATTGTTATATACATTGTGGTAATTTTTTAACGTTACAGAATATAGATTGTAAATTTTATATAGTCTATGAATATGTTATAGTGAATGAATATGTGGTTGTACGATATATATATATATATATATATATATATATATATATATATATATATATATATATATATATATATATATATATATATATATATATATATATTTATATATATTTATATATATATATATATATATATATATATATATATATATATATATATATTTATATATATTTATATATATATATATATATATATATATATATATATATATATATATATATATATATATATATATATATATATATATATATATATATATATAACCTGTCCGACGAGTAGGAAAGCACAAGTGGAAGATTGAAAGTGCGAGGGAAGCAGAAACGAGGAGGTCTATACTGATTGGTCTGTTTAAAAGTCGTCAGACAAGGGTTGTGATTGGTTAAATGGAACCGTACATCGTATATGGTAATTGTACGGGGTAATAATATCGGAATGTCGGACAAATGAATTTTAAAGAGCGAGATGCATAATTTCTTATACGGGGAAATGCCAACTGCATTTTTACGAACTTATTAAGAGCTAGCAAAGATGTCAGCTACTACAATAATCCACCCCTAAGAGAGTTACCCATCTCGTTACAAAATCTTTTTTATTATAACTGAATATCTCCGAGTCCTTCTGGCAACGCGACCAGACCGTTTGATGACGCCGCTGACCTGCCTACGATTGCTGGGAATGGCACAAAATTCGGGGGAAGGCACGGTCACAAGTGAGGGTGGACGGATGGGTGGTAATCCGTTCGGTTGTCCTTTCCGAACTAGTGTCTTGCGATAATAGGACGCTTTGAGCCTGGCTTGCCAGTTGCTGGTTGAGCAGAAGTGGAGGGATGGTCTCCTGACTGGGCTGCTCTGGTGACGGGGTTTCCTGCGACACAAAAGGAGGCGACAGCAATCGGGAAGTAGATATGGGCGAGGTAGAGGTGATTGGGTTTGAGGTTGGATAATCGTGAGTAAGGGGAATCACTGAACCATTATTCGACATAGTTAAAGAAGAAAATGAGGACTTTTCATGGTGAACAGCATCAATAAGGGCAGGTTCAAGCAATCCATAGAAAGAGTATCCTGTTTGGTGCCTAGCTGTAGTACATAGAATCTAGGCTTCCTAGAGATGACAATAAAGGGTCCATCATAAACGGTTTGCAATGAGGCGCGAGCTAAAACCTGACGGACAAAGACATAGGGACAAGTTGACATCTCTTTTGGCAAGAAAGGTTTCTGGTTAGCAGGAACTCTAGGGGCAGTAGGCTTAATCTCACCATCACCCGTATAAAATTGTGTACATAAGAAACATGATCAAGTTGAGAAGGTAGAAGTCGGTCAGAAGAAGAAATAAATTAAGCAGAAAGACGAAGTTGAGTACCGTAGACAAGTTCCGCCGCAATGCAGGCCAAGTTCTCTTTCAAGGATGAACTAATAGCCAGGAGAATCAAAGGCATCTTGTCCACCCAAGTGACGTTCGGATCGGTGGAGCGTAAGCTCGCCTTTAGGGTCCTGTGCAACCATTCTACTTTGGCGTTGCTTTGGGGGTGGTAGCTAGTGGTACGTAGTCGAAAGGAACAAAGCAACGACATGTCTGCATCCCATTGGTTGGATTCAAATTGGCTGCTACGATCAGTCATGATCGTTGAGGGAACACCGAAACGAGCAACCAATGATGAGACGAAGGCTCAAGTAAAAGTGGAAGCTCTGATCTCCGAGATAGGAAGTGCCTCTGGCCAACGAGTTTAAACGATCTATCATGTTGAGAAGATAATTTCCACCACGATGTTAAGGCAGATAACCTAATAGATTGACGTGACCGGCGTCAAAACGCGACAAAGGAAGAGGAATAGGGGCCAGAGGAGCTTTTGTGTGACAATGGAATTTGGCGCCCTGGCATGGCAGGCATGAGCGAGTCCATTTTGCGACTTCGGCATTCATACCTGGCCAACCGAAGCGTTGCGCAACGAGCTTGCGTGTGTCATTGACGCCTTGATGAGAGAGACCGTGAATTTGGTCGAAAATGTGCCGACGGTAACCGAGAGGAATGAGATGACGTGGATAGTCAGGCAATGAATTGTCGCCTAGGATGCGCCTGGAAGGACTGAGAAGAGTGGCACAGCGTTTGCGTATCTTCATCCTGTTCCTGGGCCAACGTAGTGCGAGAAAATTGCTTGCCCGAAATTGGAGAAATGCAAGAAAGAGTGTCCGGTACGACGTTTGAGGAGCCAGAGACGTGTTGAATGTCGCTTGTAAGTTTCAAAATGAAGTCTAGATGACGAACATCGCTGCAGAGTGCACGTAAGAAATTCTATGAGCAGATAGTGCACTAAATTATGGCCTGTGGTCCGTGAAGACAATGAATTCACGTCCTTCCCATTATTGCCGGAATTGGCGGAGGAAGAGATATATCCCTAGCAGGTCTTGTGAAAAAGTGCTCGATCTCTTTTGTGAAGGAGTTAAAGATTTTGAGAAGAACAAGAGAGGTTGACATGAGTTAACAACGCATTGTTGTAAGGTTGCACCTACCTGGGTGGCCTACGCATCCGAGGCAACGCTAATGCGGGCCCCTTGGCAAAGATGGGCCAGTGAAGTAGTGGAGGCCATAGTCTCTTTGATGCGAGAAAAAGATTTGCACACTTCGGAAGACCATGACAGAGGAAAGTTCTTCTTGGTGGTTGAGAGGAGAGTGTAGAGTGGTTGCATGATTTTAGAAACGTCAGGGATAAATATATAGTAAAGGTTAACCATACCACAGAACCAGCGCAGTTGCATGAGCGATCATGGTTGTAGGAATTTCGACGTCAAACTCACATTGGATTTTGAAGTTTTGTAATTAGTTAGAGAATTTGAATGATTAGAATGAGAATATTGAGAGTTAATTGGAGCATCAGCTTGCGAACAGTGATTTGAATAAGAACAACATCAGAGTACGAACAAGCTTTATCTTCCAGAGAAGCTGGAATAACACTAGATTGAGCACCAGTGTCAACTAAATATGAAAAACCAGAGAGTGAGTCGTAAATACGAAATCGTGGATCAAACTGAAAAGGTGAAGGGACGGCAGAAGTGAGAGACCCATTGATTACTTGCGTTTTTAGTTTTAATTAGTTGGAGAATTTGAATTATTAGAATGAGAAGACTGGGAGTTAATTGAAGCATTAGATTAAGAAGAGTCATTTGATTGTTGAGGAGATGAAATTGGTTGATTAACGTTAGCTAAAGGAGGTACTGGTTGTAAATATGTGCAGGGTTGTAAACATTTTACGGCTCGTGCACCATATTCGTGTGTTACCTGCACTAATTAATTGGTTAGAGGAAAGTAACATTAGAATGAAAAGGACGAGATTGTAAAAAGTGAGCATAGATTGAGAATGAGAAGAGGATGAGTAGTAAAATTTGCAAGGCTGCGTACAGTGAACAGCTTTTCTACCATATTTCTCATGGTGCCAGCATTGACTCTTTGGCTGAGACTGAGAAGTTTTGAATGTGGATGGGTAGGCGGAAGAAGAAGGATTAAAGGAATGCTGGGCCTCACCTCTTGTTCTGGAATGACCACGTTGGTTTCGTCTTCAAGACTAGGAACGGTGACTGTCGCTCCGTCCACCCTTGTGACTGTGCACTTGCGCGTTTTCACATACGAGTTTGAGGTTTTGTAATTCTCTTTCTATTCTGTCCAACGTGGAAAAGTCTGGCGATAAAGGAAAGGAGGGTCCAGCCTGTTGTCGGAAGATTCCGTTTGTAACCAAACATGCCAAATAGTTAAATTAGAAAGTGGAATCGTATTTTGTGGGACAGTCCCCCAGCTAACATACGGGTTGAGGCATATAATCTCGGCTGTTTGTGCAATCTGGGCCACGTTTGTATGCTCACCAATCATAATGAGGGGCCTAATTTGGTCAGGGAACCCACGCATGAAAATTTCTGTCAAAAGGGAGTTGAAAAGCTCAGACTGAGCGCCTTTCGCCCTGATCAATTCTTTAAGATGTGCAAGGAACTGCGTGGGAAGCGTATCTCCCATTTGATGCGTACTTAAAAGTTCCCGTAAGTCTTCGACTTGTGACCTACCGCACTCGAGCTTAAAAGTCTACATTAACTCTCCCCACGCAACCCGTCTCCCACTTTCAAGCAAAATCCCTTGGAACAAAGTAAATATACTCATCGGGACTTTTTGCGTAATGTAGATTATGCGCTCTTGATCGGTTATGGTTTGATGTGCCATGAGTACTTCGCATAATTCCAACCACGTTATTGGATCAGTTGCTTTAAAAGCGGGAAGAATGATCGAAGTGTGGTTGGTGTCTCGGGTGCTGATATCTTGGTTGAACACAGCTAGATGGCTGATCGCCGCGGCTGAAGTACACATTGTGGTACATTCGAGGTTTGGCTTGCATGTGTGGTTGTAATTGAGGCAGATATTGTGGTGGCACAACTATTCATGACTGTATTATTTGGTATGTATATTAGGGGATGTGTGCTATTGAAACTATTCAGGTTATTAAAATCAAATTTGAGGAGTTTCAATAAGTGAGGGAGTTTAAAATACAATGAAAATAAACGTTTTTTTTCAAGTTTGAGCGAAGTTCAAAGAAAACGTGCGTTCGTTAGAAAATATTTTACGTGAGAGAAATAAAGGAGGGCGGAGTTTTCAACGTGCCGGAACCAAAGAGAGTGAAGCTGGTTGATTTTAAACCTTTGCGGTCATGAACTAACACGTGAAAAGAATTATATAATTTCTCGTAACTAGACGTCAAACTATATAATAATTAATTAAAGCTGGTCTGAGAGCACCAATTAAAGCATATGATGAGATTTGGTTAATGAGTAAGCTAGCCTAGATAGCAGTCATTAACCTTGCTTTAAATGAAAGAATACATAGAACACGTGACTAAAGTAACGGGTTTGTTTCAATAATCTGACTGAAATTTTAGCAAAGTTTATTTCTAAAACTTAACAATGAAAGAACACCAGAATAACAAAGAGTAAGGAGGAAAATGGAAACACGTAGTTGGAGTAAATGAATTATAAAGGAATTATAAATGAATTAATTGATTTGAATGAATAAATACATAACTTGCGATTGGGATACGAATGAATCGCTTAGCAAAGTGGTAATGAATAAATGTTATATAGATTGTGGTCATTTTTTTCGTTACAGAATATAGATTGTAAATTTGATATAGTCTATGGATATGTTATAGTCAATGAATAGGTGGTTGCACGATATATATATATATATATATATATATATATATATATATATATATATATATATATATTTGACAGCAGAAGAGGCATTTTTTAGTTTCTTGATAACTTTCATAAATGATTATCCCTTAAAAGAGGGGGGGACCGTAAATATCATTTTAAATCATTTTTTATTATTCGCCCGAGTCGCCTTTCAACCACATTGGTCATCTTCAAGGCCTATACTGATAAATATAAAGAATTTCTGCTCTATAAATACAAAATATATGTAGATAATTCTTTAGATTTATCAGTATAGCCCCTGAAGATGACCAATGTGGTTGAAAGGCGCCTGGAGCGAATAATAAATAATGATTTAAAATGATATTTACGGTCCCCCCCCTCTTTTAAGGGATAATCATTTATGAAAGTTATCAAGAAACTAAAAATTCCTCTTCTGCTGTCAAAGATAACAAGAACTATATCCAACATGGCTTCTATATAATATATATATATATATATATAAATATATATATATATATATATATATATATATATATATATATATATATATATATATATATATATATATATATATATATATATATATATATATATATATATATATATATATATAACCTCAGGGGGAACTTGTCCGACGAGTAGGAAAGCGCAAGTGGAAGATTGAAAGTGCGATGGAAGCAGGAACGAGAAGGTCTACACTGATTGGTCTTTTTAAAATGCGTCAGACGAGGGTTGTAATTGGTTGAATGGAACCGTACATAGTATATGGTAATTATATGGGGTAATAATAACGGCATGTTGGACAAATGAATTTCAAATGGCGAGATGCATAATTTCTTAGACGGGGAAATGCCAACTGCATTTTGACGAACCTTTTTAGGAGCTAGCAAAGATGTCAACTGCTACAGAATCAACAAACTTACCTGGATAACCAGACAGAAAAAGAATAATAAAATGGTTAGCGAGAGCAACAATGATTACGATGAACATTGTAACTAAATATATAACCTCTGGTGATGGATCACTCATGAACTCCAGCGAAAAACTCTCACACAAATGAAAGACTAATAAATTAAAGCTTTTAATTTAGCAATTCTTTGGTATTTACATATATGTCCTCTACACAAATTTGCACTGATTCTAAAGTACTATTATTTCAAATACTTAATATGCTAAACTTATCGAACTTACCAATATACCCCTAAAATCTCCTTTGGGTTCAAATTTACCCAAGCCAATTTTAGACTCACTGAATAACGTGTATATATTGAAGAATATGAAGGGAAAATTATTTCTTACGTTCACTGCATTTAGCCACTGCATCCTAATTAACAATCTTTACCTTTATGGCATCTTCGTCTACTACTTACATTAGCAAATGGTATTCTTTACCCAGCTATTCAAGCGTACCTATAGTCAAAATACTAGAAAACTACATCTCAGTTTCCTTTCATTGAAAGATCAGCATTCCAATGGCGAACTTATTGAAGAATTTAATTTTTAATACAAAACGAGTTTACTCATATAAATTATGACTCAATATTTGAACTAGATAACCGATTGAACACAAAGCTAGTTAAATAGAGATTTAGTAGCCATGTCATAGCATAAAATTCTTTTCTTATAAAATAATACAAATTTCTAAGTAATAACTTGTCTAAGAATGATATTGAAATCACTACGGAAACTTGTTTGTTATTAGAATCGATAAATATTACTTGAAGATATGATTAGAAGAAGAATCCTGATTTCCTCTTAATTTCCTCCCTTTTTATGTTGAACGACGAAGGCAGTGGCTTCTAAAATAGACACGCAGAGTTACAGATACATAAGGTTATACACTCGTAATCACAAATTTCCACACACTATTACGCATGTACTGAATTTAAATGTTGCTTTCACTGTTTTGTTCTCTACGCGGTTTCGGTCCCATTTACTCTATAATACCTACATTCTTTTATTATTTTCCTCAGCAATCTTTGTGTTCTAATACAAGAATTTATTTCTTTTGTATTTTTCATCATAACTTGCTTCCTTAGTTTCTTATTTTTCTTTCTACACGTACATACATGCCTGACTAAATCTAGTGTGGATAATGGGTTGAATTGAAACCACTTAAGTACCCAGTTCCATATCCAGGGTAAGATTCTACCGAAAAGTTTAGGCACTCGCATGAATCTTACCGGTACATGTACAGAGAGACTAGTCCACACAAGTGTGCCATAACATCGCTATACCCTCACAACATCTTTACATATCCCCTTCTCTCCTTTACACACACAGTACATCATTCTTGGATCTGCAGAACCCGCTAAAACGGTTTCTATATTCTCTCGCATCTGACGTAAAATGTGTTTATCTGCATTACGAAGGGTTCCCGACTCGCTATTGGGGGCAAAACCTATTTCTCTGGTTCTCTGTGCACCTTTTTACCCAAAATGAAACGGTCCGTAGTACCCTAGGATTTGCTATAGATCGACAATTTGATCTTTATGTGAATTTAATTACGAGTGTACCTCGTTAATAAATGAAAGTGTTGGCTGTCGGTAATTAAGCTAACTGTGTTGGCATCCTTATGTCTAGAAAGACAATGGAGATTTCGCAAAAGAAGTGCAGGCCTCGCCGGAGTCATCTAAAGGAATGCGAAGCAATACGTTGGCACCAGATTGGCTGCAGAAGCTGCCAGAGTCAGTGAGCACAGCCCACTGTTCCACCTTCGGGGCTCCACTCCTGATTTGGAAAGTTAACTGAGGCGGAGTACCAGGATATGGTGATTGGAGCCAGCAAGTCAGAGTTTAAGAGATGGATTTTCTGGAGAGTTTACTTAAGGAAATAATTTACATTTAAGAAGATTTGGAAGTTTTCTCAACGACCAAATTTGAATTTAATTTTTAATATTTATTAGGAAGAAATAGGAGAGAGGTTTCTCTATCTGTTTCTCAAGTAAAATGACCTTAAAGCCCAACAAAAATCAAGGATTATATTGGTTTAATCCCCACATATAAGGTCTTCCAATAAATAATGCGGGAGGGGGGTATTTATGATTATTCCACAGATAGACATAAGCGAAAGCTAGTTTCTTTTTCTACCAGACTATTCTACTACCCAAAATTACATTTAGACATAACTTATTCATTATTTTCTGGATATTAACTTTGTATTATTATTGTTAATTAAATATACATTCTCTTTGAAAGATAAATATTTTTAAAGAAATCAAAAGCATCCATTCGCAACGTTATGCTTTGGAACTTCAGAAAAGAAAACAATGCTAAGTTAACAGCAGAAAGCTTATGTCAAGTACGAGTAGGCGGTGGAGAAACAGTTAGTGTGAGCCAGTACCCAAGATATTTCGAAAATTTCTCTCGTCAATGGTAGTCTCAAAAGAAGCACTGTTCAGGAATACCAACATAATTAGAACAAGATCTTTAAAAATAAGAATAGGAACAAATTTTTTTCCACTGTGCATCGTCATTTAAAGAAGAAAGACAAGGTTTCATAACTATGGCAATGGATTCATCACTAACTATCAGAAGTATAATTACAACAAAGAATTAACAATTGTTCGTCCCACTTTTCTCGACAAAAAAAGTGAATCATTTTTATTAGGATTGTTACAAGAAAGGAAAGATGGGATGTGTACAATATAACAAACATTCCAGACAATAGATTAGTTCTGGAGAAAAATAATAGCCTAAATGAAAAAGGGGCCTCATGAATGTCATAATCAATTTTGAAATTATTAACCAAAATCAGACTTCACCAAAGAGATTTACTGATCTCAGTAAATTTTACAGTTGGAACTTTTACAGTGAGTACTTGAAAAAAAAACAAAATTAATCAATATAAGTGGATTGATATTTGATTAAGAAAATGTGTAATCCATATTTACAGAGATACCATACAGAATCTTAACAATTTTGAGTGAGAACTAATCAATCATCCTCCATTCTCGCTTGACTTAGATCCATCAGATTATAATATTTTGAGGAGTTTAGCAAATCAAAGAACAGAATGATGATATGAGCAAAGGAAATTTCCTGAAACAACCTTAAAGAATCATTTAAAGGCAAACGTTATTGGAAAGATGGACACTAATAGTAGAAAATAGAGGTAATTATATTACAAATTAATTATGTAAATTAATAAATAATTACATACTTACTTATATATAAATGACTTCAAAGCTTTGTTTAATTCTAATTCATAAAATACTGCTAAAGAATAAAAAAAGCCGCATTGCTTCTTGGATGACTCTAAGGACCACAATGGATCAAATTTGACTCAGGATTAACTATACGGATAAGACCTGAATACATACGTACAGGTACGTCAATAAAACTACCATTCCCTACCACTCGCTTTATGCCCTATCAAGCACAAGGCCACATAACATTTTTTACACACCGAAGGCCCTTCATGCCCATGCGGCGCTGTACCCCTCCCCCCTCGTGAGGTATCATCCCTAGGCAAAAGGCCTCTACCAAGCGCACCCATAAACCCTTTTCATACACATCTAAAATACATTCCGCGTCACTCACCCTGTTCTCTCACACGAATTTATTCGAACAACCTATTACCCGGTTTTCCAACAATCTGACACGCTCGTCATAAGTCTATTTCAATCAAATCTTTTAACACTTTCAGTCAGACTCATTCATATACTTCTTTATACCATAATTTTCTTTTATTCAGTCGTTCCTCGCCTTGCCCTCTTTTGCACAGCAAGCATATATCTTACTTTGTCAAATGTACTGCTGTCGCTCGTAATCATTCCTTATCCTTCCAAACCAATCTCATTCTCACACCAAAATTGGAACCAGAATATCTCATGCAGCTTCCTGTCACAGTTTACACTGTCACCCGTGATTCGAAATAGCAAATCGAATTCGGTCAAAAATTATATGTTAAGCGTCGGATTCATTAATATTGCACTAAAATCGCTATAATTATTATACTTGGATCTGAAAAACAGGAATATCCGTCAATACCCTCGCAATCTCCGCAACTAAGAGTGTGGCCTTTAATTAAATTTGTCACTTCCTTGTTCTTTAAGAAAAACAATCTATGTAATTTATATCCGAATTTGAGTCATCTTTAAACAAAAAAATAAATTAAGTTTTTATGATGTAATTTGTTTGCGTAGATTAACAATGCTGAGATGACCCAAATAAAGGCGAGAGATGGGATTACTTCTTGTATTTCTATCTTTCCAATGCATCTGTCTGAAACTTTGCTAATCCGCCTCGCTTTGGTTTGATTGGTAAGATGTTCCAATTCAGTCGGGTCTCGGCACCGAAATAGGATTTCCCCTTTTATATCAAAGCAGGAGAGCAGTTGCCAAGCAATTCTGGCTCAGTGACCGGAGGCATAAAGAAGGTTTAAGCGAGCAATGTGATGCTCCCTCCTACGAAAGGCCATTTATTTCTTGCCTCAGCCTAGAATAATGCTTACATAAAAATGATAAATGGTTTTCGTAATTAAAAAAGTTTCTTCACATCATTTTGGCGAATATGAGTAACCATAATTAAACACATTTGAGCGTAAAATCACTAATGTATATATATATATATATATATATATATATATATATATATATATATATATATATATATATATATATATATATATATATATACATAAGGAGATAATTGTATATGTTTATATGGTAGGTATATATATATATATATATATATATATATATATATATATATATATATATATAGCCTATCAGATGATCAGTTATCTTTTATTGTTTTATAGTTTTGGCAGGGGATTATATAAAAAGTTTTGTGCGGTATATAAACGCCAATATTCTTTTAATTATGAGATTTCTATGGATACGGAGATTCGTTTGATCTATTGAAAGCTATCAGGCAAAACATTGCTTAGCTATTCTACATAAATGTATTTAATATGACAGGGTTAGGCTATGTAATCATTATTCATTACCTAAATAAAGCCAAAGAAGCCTTGTCGAAAATAATCAGCCTTTAAATTTGAAGGATAAAAATCAAACTGGACGAGTATACCCTCGCGTATCATTTAATCGCTATCGTTCTCTCAATTAAGAGATTACAATGAAATAAGAGATTAAGACTTGACATGAAGTTGATAAAAACTAAAAACATGAATGGTGACTTCCTAACTCCCCACTTATTTAAGATAAGGTTTCATAAGTGAACTCAAGAAACCATTTGGATTAGGAAACTCTTTCAGGTAGTACATCTGTGACAATTAATATTGTTCTACTTTAATTTATTTAACTTACTTATAAAAAGACGAATATAAATTTCCAAAGTGGAAACATTCTCTCGATGTATGGTGAGATGGGTTCACATCATCCTGATGCACATTTTTGTATACTATAGTGTTTACTTTGCTGCTTAAACAGACGATTGGCTAAACTCCAACCTTTACAAAAATGCACCACACCCTACCATGGGAACCTTCCTATTTCTTTTTCGGCGTCGGATTCAATCTTTCACCCGTACCACGCCTCATTGGCGGCTTTCCATTCGAGCCGAACCAATGAATTTTGCTTTCGTCACTGACAAAGACTTCTCAAAAATTAAGCTGTCCACAGGACATGTTCAGTAGTGAATGGCAAACCAGCTACTTTCTTCATTTATAATGAGTCGTTTCTTCCCTATACCCTCAGCGCTATTTATTATGCGTTAAATCACAGTTTTTGACCGATTGCATTTCCTCAAAATGTCAGACAGTATCATTTATTCGTTCTTCTACTGCATAGTCTGCGATCTGAATTATTTGAAGATCTTGTGCCAGATTCTGGGTATCAGATGTGGAGAGATCTTGATGCTAACTTTGTAGGCACCACTGTCATTGCTGTCACTAAATTTATACCAATATCACTACTCTCTGTCTGATTTGATTCACCTATGGCTGATTTACTTATGAGGATTGATGCCGAGAAAAGAATGGAATTTTTTACTTTATTCAAAGAAATAATTAATTTAATTATATTAATTATACTTGCGATATTTTTAAGTAAAAACTAAACGAGCGATTATTCGATTCGACGATATTTATTAATAAAATTAACTTTGTTTATGTCATTGAATTTAGTTGCTTGACTCAAGATACTGAAAAATGTAATTGTATTTAAATTGAAAGTTGTGCTTAAGTTTGGGAACGTGTGGAGTGTATTAAATCTGGTTTGAGTTCGGTGAAGTTAATGCAAACAAGAGTGAAGAGAATCTCTTCTTTAAACAAGTTTGCTTCCGGTGGAAATAAAGAGGAGATATGAGAGCTCTTATCTAGCGAAGCGAAAAGAAGGCTAGTTTAAGTCTTTTGCTCGCTAGAAGCAGGCGAAAGATCATCCGGAAGATTCCTTCGTAGCATGAACATATCCATGTAGTTGGATACAATTTGTACAGGAAAACCTCAGGCTCGGCGTCCCATGCACACTTAACCCTGAAACAGCATTGGGGGTTCACCTTACCCCACACTCTTTCAGCTTTAACTCGTTGTTCTGCCAACCCAGTCGATCGAAGTTAAAAAAACGAGAGTAGATAGCAAATCAACAGTGAGTGCACTTTGCAGAGGATGTTTAGTTTTGTTGGCCGAGTTTTAGTTTTTTTCAGTAACACAAGTTTTGGGGGTTAGGATGACACCAATGGACTATGTATTTGATCTTTATATGGGCTAGTTTACATATGGTTTGTGAGAATGTTCGTGTAGTTTTTTAATTTCGAGCCGAAATATAGATGAAATATGTATGTATGTAAGGAGTGTCGTGTTGTGCTTAAGTGACATGCTCATGCATATAATTTTACTTTGATCCGAGCTCCCATAAGTTTTATCCAAATATTTGTTTTAGTGAAACTGGAAATGGTGGAAAAATGATCATATTTGGTGTATATACACAATGTACCTGTGTTTTTATATCATTTTTTTCTAATTTATAGTTTACATACTAATTTAGGTGTTTATATTTTTCAAATGTGTATTCACCCTAAAATATAGAATGAAAAAAAGCCGGGTAGGTTAGAAGATGCTAACATCCTCTTTGTATTAGACTCGGATGAACAGCTAGAATATATTCTTGAGCATGAAGATGAAGAGGATAATGACGACAGGGATGATGTTTTTAATACTTTTCAAGCCTCCACGTCATCTAGGTCATCATTTAACAAAAAGAGCAAGAGAATACAAAATTAAACGTTTATCCACCCAACACATTAAGTTAACAAATACCAAAAAATAGGTACCGTGGGTGAAATATTTCATATATGGAGCTCCTGGTCACATGTAACTGAAGAACGCATACGTTAAATGGAATCAGCTACGCAGTACTAACGAAATCTGACAGATTTTGCTCACCATGTTGTGGCAGGTATTAATTGATTTCATTTAGATGTTGATGATCACTTAATACGCAAAATGGTATTTCATACAAATGCCTATATTGATCTGGTTAGCGCCAAGTTCAAAACACAACGCGATGCAATAATAAACAAGGCGTGACCTGTAATGAAAGTACTTCTTGAATATCTCATAATGAGATATCCAACGGGTAAAATGTTGTTGTGGACTTTATCAAGCAGCCATGTTTAAACAGAGATTCTGATTTCTGTTCAGGTGTCTCAGATTCGATGATGTAACAACCCCAGAAGATATTCCGTACCTAGGCGCACAAATCAGGGCTCCTAAGGGAAAGCTGATTGGTGACTATGAGACTAATAAGACCTTAGTTTGGCTCTCAGAGATCTGTATTGTTTTACTTCATACAAACTAGCTACATACATCTGTTTTAGACGAAAGACTCCTGACACTTTGCTTAGATAACTTTAACGAGAATACCCTATGTACCAGATGAAATAAATCAGACATCTCCAAGGGAAGTTAAAAGTCCTGGATTCTTTGCGATAACAAAAGTACGTTGTTGCCTAAAACAAAACAACTAAAAAAAACAAAGATTTTTCTCCTTTCAACTACATATCATGAAGCCAAACTTAGTAAAAAAAAACTCAGAAATAATAGTGGACTAAAACAAAACTAAAAAGGGTGTGGACTCACGCGACCAAATGTGTGCTACCTATACTTCTAATGCAGACACAATAAATTCCTATATCATGGATGACTAGTACAAGGAAAGAATTAAATACTTAAACTTTGCCGCGAATTCATGCAGAATTTGGTTGCTGATTATATCTTCCCACATGCGCTGGAAGAATTAATCATTCGGGAACACAGAGGCCCATCAAATAGCTTATCAGTTTCTTCTTCAATATAACCTTGTGCAGGTTCTGTCGATACCTATGAGGCCCAATACGTGCGTAGAATGCTCGCGTAAAAAAAGGATACGAAGACGAGGGATACTTGCGCAATTGGCAAGCAGCCCATTTGCGGTTAACACGGGACAGTTGTTTGTTACGACTGCATCTTAAGAAGGTAAACTGCATAATTCTATTTTATTTATACTAAACACATATAGTATAGTTATTTGTAATGTGATGTCTGGTGAGAGAAAAAAAATTGATTTTCCATTCTAACACGATTCGGTCCAACTCCAAATGTTGGTGAGGAAAGCTTTCATTGCTGCACTGTTCCTAAGAAACGAAACTTATAAAAATGAGATATTTAGCTATGATAAGTTTAAGTTTATTGATATGGTAATAGAATAAAATTAAAATCATTTACGCTAAAAGATGTATAAAGGCATAATTAATGTAATAAAATTCAATTCTTGTAATTCGGAGGAGTTTTTGACCCTTAGGGTGGACAGGCATTGATTAGAATGTCAGCAAAGATGATCAAATAGAAAAATAAAAACGTTTTTTGCTGATTCCATCTTTCTGATAGGAAAACTAAGACATTTATTCCTCCTTATTGTAGGAACCAATTTTAGATTGAACCTTGGTGAATAAAGTTATTTGCAGGAGAAAAGAGATGATGAAATAGGAAGCATACACCCAAGTTAATTCCCGGACGTTATGGTGCTAGACATGTATTAACAAACTATCAATGTCCTATTCTCCTCCTCGAGTTATTTATATACAAATATTTGGAGGCATCGTACTGAATTTATATGTATCATAACGTCACTATTGTTGTAATTAATATATCATTATTTAAAATATCATTTACTGTGAGCACTCACTTGAGCATAGGGACAGTATTTTCGTGAGATGGAGATTGTTTCAGTATATTTAGAATGATGTGCTTAAGCTTATATTTGTATGTGCTATGGATTATTGAGGAAATATTAGCTCCGGGCAACACAATGAATATATCAATAATGTTTGGTTAGTTGGTAATTTAACAATTAAATTATTAATTTATTTTCTGGAGCCCTGGAATGTTTTTCTTTTAATATTGTAAATATTGCGGTTACTGAGAGCGTACAAGGTGAAGCAAGTAGAATTACATTGTAATACATTTGTTTTTTTACCTAGGTTGGATGAAAACCAGTTAAGTAAGGAGAGAAAGGAGAGTTACCCTCCAATTCTGCTCCTGAAATTTGGTGGGAGGCTTTTATACAACCTTTACTAATTCCGCTTCCAAGAAGGAGAAAAGAAGCTGCAAGATGACAATCACTATACTCGCAGAGAATATCAGCCAATCAAGAAAGGAAAGGAGTTACGTGGACATTGTTTATCGGGATGTATCAAATGCATTTGATGAAGTGTGGCAAATGGCATCATAAGATCTTGCAGTTAAGACTAAATAAAACCGTAGAAGGCACTCTGTTACTGTCATGAAGATAACGGCGTACGCTAGTATAGGAACAGCGAAAGCACCACAGATCAACCTAAATGCAGGTCTCGCTCTAGGAGGCTGCTTGAGTTCAATCCTTTATTAGCTTTACACAGTAGAAGAACCAGAAAAAGGCAACCTCACTTGCCTAAATCCTTAATTTGATGATGATTTCAGCCAGATAATATAGTTTCCTTATCGTAACGTGCCTATTCAATTTTGTATGGCTGCTGCAGAAATAGAAACACGGCAAATATTTCGAGGCAAAATGAAAAATAAGCACAAATCAGGAAAATTCAAGGTGCTCCCGATTTGAATAACGCTATCGTTCAACTGAAAGAAGAATTATCCACACTTTAAAACTTAACACAAGAATAAAGCGTAAAGCGATAATGGAAAAATAAACCTGGTTACCACCAATAAAACTCCCGACTACGACAACCAGATAAAGGAAAAATAGGAAACACGAAAATACATACCAACTGACAACAAAGACAAAAAAACAAACAGATTAGGCATCATTAAAAGAATAGCAAATACACAATAATATCCACGTAAATTTAGAATAGAAAATGTTTGGGCGTCACCAAAACCCCAAAATAGCTTAGCAATACCAAAAACAGTAAAAACAATGATAGCGATGAGCCTGATCCTCACGTGCATTGGATCTAACTCCAAATAATTATTTTTTTCTTCTCGACACTATTTCGCTTCCTATCTACGCTACATATACTTTAACCGTCCCTTTCTCCCGCGCACACTCTCATGTACAAGCAAACCAAGCACTGTATATGGTTACTTCAAACCTGCTGAATTAAAAGCCAAACTCTAGTCATCACAAGGTACTGACATCTAGCGAAATCATCCGCAAGGCACCATTAGCAACAGTAAATGACCAAATGGTACCACTAACCTCTGAAACGACACCAAGACACCAGCAGTCAGACTTAAATAAGCAACCCATTTATAGAGGATTGATTTTCTAGGTAGACAAGCACAGTTGATACATTTTGGTAAGGCGGAATTCGTAGTTTGGTTTGGTTTTGTTAGACCCGACTCCAACCCGCCTTTTCATTGAAAGATGAATTTCACTTTCGCGTCTAAGACCGGGCGAGGGATCAAATATTTATATAAAACAAATATTCTGAGAAGTCAAAATCCATAAACGATAAGTAATGAAAGGCCAAATCCCGAAACTTTGCTAAATTAAGGATTTCTGTTCTATGGGATAATGGATTTTCCAAGTATTTGTTTTTCAAGATTTTCGTTTTTGAATTATGGCCCCGATTCTTCTGAGAAATATTTTAGAGAAACTTGAAACATAATGCAATAAAATTCATTCATTATCCAATAGGCAAAGATTGGGAACAGTTATACGACTATTAACCTTGTCCAAGCGTTGCATTCCTTGAAAATAAAAGACGCATGCAATTAAGAAGTATAATAAATATCTTATAAGTTATGAAGCCATTCAGAGCTGTATGATTGCTCTTTTTATAAAAATATCGTAGAAAGTGGGTTTAGATATACAAATATTTTTAAGAAAATTAAAATTTAATAACGAACCTCAGGCATGAGTTGCAGTGCAGCAGTACGTAGAAGAATAAATACCCCCGCCGTTTTGTTCAGTACCTGTGAATAGAACTTCAAAATTTTTACGTTTTGTAGTGAATAAATAATATTTTGACAATATTTTTATTAAAACATGGATTAGCAGAATAAAATGGAAGGAATCTCTAAATAAAGAACAAAATGATATAATTGTAAGTTGAACTGATACAGAATATTTGGATGGTATAATAATACGCTGCAGTGTACTTCAAAACAAGAAAGATATAAATAGTTTTAAAGTAGCTAAAGGAATGACAAGTCTACATAAAATAGGTAACTTTTATGTGAGGGATTTGTCTGTGCTGGAAAGATTGATTAATATATTTACATTTATTTTAATGACTTGAATAAAGAAAGGGTTCAAAAATAGGTTAAGAACATATATCGAGACCCCCCTGTATTTCGATTTTGCAGTTGTGAGAATTATTTTAATTTATTTGAGGCGTATTTGGGAAATATCTTTTCTGCTCAATCTAAAATCCTCTAAAAAAGCATGGAAACTGACTCTTAGCTCTTTCAAACAGTTACATATATTTTTATTGAATTTGTACCGTTTTCAGACAAGAACTATCACTTTCCTGTAGCCCTGCAGGGGATTACCCTGGCTAGTAAGTTACACCTGGTACCCCCAGAAGTAAAGGGTGTCTCCTTTAAACTATAGCCAATTTGTAGCACAATAAAAAATAGAGTTTTAGAGTGGTCGGTCATTTCCAAGCGGAT
This sequence comes from Ceratothoa steindachneri, assembly GCA_963969495.1. NCBI lineage: Eukaryota > Metazoa > Arthropoda > Malacostraca > Isopoda > Cymothoidae > Ceratothoa > Ceratothoa steindachneri. The sequence goes on along the minus strand of OZ018329.1, from coordinate 83,502,008 downwards.
ATGACATGACGACCACAGCTGGATGCAATCTTGGTGTGGGCCCCCCTCTTAGATGCCATCTGCGTGAGATTTAGCTGTACTTTTTAACTTCTTCATGAACAACTAGTAGCGCTGGGGTGTAGCTTCAAAATTCCCACAGCAGGCCATCCATCCACTCTTACCCAGTCATTCAAGAGAGTCCACAGAAGAAGGGCTCATCTTAAGTGAAGTAAGGTTGAAGGGATGGCCTAGAGCAGAGGCTGTAGGATCAAAGGCTTTCTACGTTGATCTCACAAGGGGTGGGGCGGAGCAGAGTTCATCTGCCCCTGGGAAGAAATGCAACAACTTTCAAGCATTGTTTGATGCTTAAGTCATGATGGGAGGGTTTATCACGGCGTGTCGAGACTTACTGCAACCCATTATGAATAAAAGTTCGTGAATCACGGATTAAGAATAAAATCAGTACCTCTTATAATGAGAGTAGTTGATATTCATCAAATTTCTAATATACATTACTCAATAACTTTGGTTTGTTGTCATTAGGTGACCATTGTGTTTAGAGCACCGCAGGCGGGTTTAATCATGGCAAAACATTCGAAAAATTGCCATCTTTATATTTCTTATGTTCACGTCCCCAGTGGGAGCCGGGCACATTAAAGCTCTCAATTGAAGAGCTCTAGTGTACAACTTCTCCATTCAATTTCCCGACCATTAGCTCTTTATGGTGACTATGTTCTAAATATAGTTGCTTTAAGCCCATCCACTGTTCAGGCCTTGGCACAAGACCTCCAAAGACCCCATCAATACAAACCTCTAAGTACACCTATCCAACTCATTATCACTCACTCATTTTTCTTCAACTCTTTATCACATCATTACGTGTTATTCTAATTACTTGTATATGATTGCATTCATGTATTCCTTAAAAAAGTCTCTTCTCATATATTCTTCTTATGCGCATTCATCGTCATGGCATATTCTTGGTCACAACCTCATTGTCATTATTTTTTCTAACATATATATATATATATATATATATATATATATATATATATATATATATTAAGACGGATCGCAGTTCGCAGTAAATATACATTGCCTCTTTCCACATTACTTTCAATCATCAATATATTGATGATTGAAAGTAGTGTTGAAAGAGGCAGAAAACTCAATATATATTTTGCTTCAATGTATATTTACTGCTAACTGCGATTCGTCTTAATGGAACACCCTTTATATATATATGTATATATATATATATATATATATATATATATATATATATATATATATATATATATATATATATATATATTATATATATATATATATATATATATATATATATATATATATATATATATATATATATATATATATATATATATATATATATATATATAGTCATATGAGTTGCTGCTGTCCAGTCTAATCTTCAATTTCACGGTGAAGGTAAGGACACATAGGAGGCTGAGGTACATGTGATTTATTTATCGAACAACGTTTCGGGCGTATCACCCATCTTCAGGTTCTAAAACATAAAGTAATCTAATACAGTTAAAGAATATTAAAAATATTAAAAATAATTAGGTTATGACTATGTAGGTAAATCAAAAATTAGAAAATAACTCAGGAATTTAAAAGTCAAGAGAATCAAATTATCAATCTAATATAACACTATTGAAACGAAAAAAACTCACAAAAAACAAAAGTTAATAATTACTGTATAATATTGCTTACCGATAATTCAGGAATTTAAAAAGCAAGAATTATCGGTAAGCAATATTATACAGTAATTATTTACTTTTGTTTTTTGTGAGTTTTTTTCGTTTCAATAGTGTTATATTAGATTGATAATTTGATTCTCTTGACTTTTAAATTCCTGAGTTATTTTCTAATTTTTGATTTACCTACATAGTCATAACCTAATTATTTTTAATATTTTTAATATTCTTCAACTGTATTAGATTACTTTATGTTTTAGAACCTGAAGATGGGTGATACGCCCGAAACGTTGTTCGATAAATAAATCACATGTACCTCAGCCTCCTATGTGTCCTTACCTTCACCATGAAATTATATATATATATATATATATATATATATATATATATATATATATATATATATATATATATATATATATATATATATATATATAATACCCACTCGTTCGTTACATCTCTTCTCTTTTATCATCCATTATTTTTTTTATAAATTCGTTTATGTGCACCACCTTACCTTCGATCTTTCCTTCTTCCTTCATAAATAATCCCCGCCCAAAGACAAACGTTGATACCATCCTTATGAGTCTCACGCAACCTTAGCAATATTCTATACTCAAATCCTTAGCAGTCACGGAAATTTGATTGCTCCTAAGACTTTCCTCCACCTTAGAACCATGTTATACTTATCTGCCTTATCTGTATCCGTATCATTGACGATACACCCTTGATACCCCAAATATCACGCAACCTGATTACACCCACCCAGGTGCGAAAATCATTCATTAACACTAAATGACTAATATAGAGAGCTGCGCCTCTCACCATCAACATTTTTCATCTTTTTCCTAATTTTTCTCGCTTATTCTCATTTCGTCTTCTTAAATCCATTAATACTCATCTACATGGCATGTTAATATATATTCAACCTCTGATCCTCTTAGAAAAGGCAAGTCGATTTATTGTTGTAAGAATGTAATTTATAAGCATTGTCCTGAAAAGACACTAGTTTTATTTACTTTTTTTACAAATCAGATCTCTTTATTTTTTTACAATAATGCATTGGGTGATAAGACAAAATTTTCTCTTGAAATTCTGCTTCACTTCCTCAGTATGACAAATAACTCAAGAGGCCAATATTTTGAAATTCTCTTGACTCATACACAAATGAATTTGAAAAAAAACAGGTATCATTAATTATTATAAAATAGTAATGCACAATCTCTTATTACCAAACTAAATGTGTGGTTAGTAAGCCTCATGCTTACTTGAAAGAATGTATAACTGAGTGAATAGCTTCACTGCTGTATGAACAAAAGGCATGAATTAGGATAAAATTTGATGAAGCGAATGGTTTCATGTACGCTGAGGTGTGTAGCAATTGTTGATGTTGTCGTTAGTTTAATTTTTGTCTATTAATATATGTGTAAAAGAACATATATAGTAACCTAAACGCCTGTTAAGTGAAGAATGACAAAATTAATCTTTGATCTTGCAAATTAATGAACAATTAATATCCTAAGATAACTTAGAGTACTTCCACCGAAAAATCCTCGTTTTTGCAGTCAGCTTATCAAAGTATTTAAAATATCAAACAGCTTTAGTGATATGAACTTTTTGTCGTTTTAGGGGGGCAGTCAACAATTTGGAAAAACCGATCATATTTCCTAGAAAAAAAGTTTAATTTGAGCATCAGCCATAAGCATTTGGGATTTTTAACGTATTTGAAACCATTGTTCAAAAACAATGGTTTCAAATACGTTAAAAATAATTTAGTACTAGGAAAACGCACATATTTATTAACTTTCAATTACCACTTGTTGAAAACACACGAGTAAATAGGTTTAAGAATAGAATAGATAAATATTACATCAATAACTATAGTTATTAAAAATCCCAAATGCTTATGGCTGATGCTCAAATTAAACTTTTTTTTAGGAAATATGATCGGTCCTTCCAAATCTTGGACTGCTAAAAAATTCACTTATATGTGAGGGAAATTATGCAGATTAGATCAAACCTCCTCTGTAGGTAGAAACATAATAAAGTAGAAGCGAAGTTGAGTATACAATTAGATACTTTTATATAGAGTTGTGTGCAAAAAGATCACAACGCCTGTACTTCTATTACATCTTCCAAAACCATTACTTGAGAAAATTCAAAGTTTCCAAAATTAATTTACGAAAACCTAAAGGAAGAAATTAAGTATGGGTAAATGTTTTGCAAATTATGAAGAAAAAATTAAAGTTATCAGCAGATTACCAGTTTACTATAAAAATTCAAGTAACCAAAATGATTCGAATGCTTGTTTCTTGTAGAGGAAACCTGCATTGTTTAAATGGCAACTAACTTCAGTTTAATCTTCTATACTTTAGTTCATTTTTTTGAAAGCTCTTGACAGTTAGCCTGCCTAATAAAACAGTCATTTTGATATTTGTCCGTGAGTCGATCGTAAAGATGTACCACCAAGATGGTCTTTCAACTATTACAAAGATTGTCAATCGATCCCCAAATTTCGTACATAATATTCTCTCAGCCTATGGAAAAACAGGTTTAGGAAGGCCACTAATCAACTGGTATGCCAACGAAAACCTAAAAAATGTAACAGCGACCTATTCCCTAATCTTTTAAAGGCCGTTTAGGACTGCTGCAGAAGTTTCTCGATTTATTAGTGAGAAATTAGGATCAATGAACCCAAGCAGACTTTGTCACGGCAACTCGAGGAAAATAATCTTCACACACGTTTTCAAGCCATTGATCAGGTTGAAGAATAAGAAGGCTCGTCCTGCATTTTTCACAAAGGACGGATAAACAATAGAGCCCGGGAGGTTCGTTTTTCTCAGAGAATTTCTGTCAATGGAACAAAAAGTACCTTTGTGGAGTTTGGTAGAGGAAGTGTGATGGTATGTGACGTGATTTTGCTAGAAGGAACTGTGTGCACTTAGAAGGTTAAGACCTTCCTGTTATGAAAAGCTATGTACAGATTCCGGGCCTAAATCGCATTTTAAATTTCGGAAGACACTCAAAGTGAGGTCTAACCCGAAAACAGTTCAAGAACTCTGAGAAATTCTTCAAGATTAATAGAGGAAGATTATTACGCAAAAGTGTAGTTTTTCAATCTTGTAGCAAGGTATGTTGAATCATTATCTTAAATAAAAGCTACCATACTATATTATAAGTACTTAAAACTTGTAAAAATATTTTCCACCGCTAATTAAATCGTTATTTTCCATTAGAATTTAGTTTAGTAAATTGCTTATCTACTGATAACTTTCGTTTTATTTATCGTAATTTGCATAACTTGTACCCCAGCGTAGTTTAGACCTGCAGGTCATCCTACACCAATTTTATAAACCTTCGATTTTTTCTGGCCAAATTTCTGAAAGAAATTGCGAAAGAATTACGACAGAACTGATCTTTTAGACCGCTACTGTACATATAGTACTACCTACTCAAAATTGTTGGTGCGAAAGTTTTCACTGAGAAATATAAAAATGCTTCTTTTTTCAATATTTTTCAGACAGATTTAATGGTGCGAATACAACTCAATAGGATTTAGAATACAAGTATGAACGAAAATAAGAGATATTTATAAAAGATTTTTCGAATATTTATTTTTTCTTATATTGGCACGAAAAGGACGTTGCCTGAAGATAGAGATAGTGATTCATCATATGTAAATTTTTCGCCGGAGTTAATGGTGCAGGATAGGTTAGGATAGGTTTGGTTTAGTTTTGCTAGGTTAAGATAAATTAAGTACAATTTAAAAATATCATTCAAACTCTCCTTAGAAATATCATACAGAGCTAACAAAAAAAAGAATAGTTGAGAATTATAAGTGAAGTAGAAACTCAGAATTGTTAAATAGAACGAGCAAGCCTAACCTGAACGCCGACCTGAACGAACCTACGTACACAGAGAAAAGAAATCAACCTTATATAAAGCCAAAGAACCGAAAGAACTGACCTAAAATCTCCTACACAACAACCAGCTTATAATCATAAAATTAACCAACCAATTTACACAGCTGATGTTAACTTAATGCAATTCAACCCGAATAGCTTCTGACATTTTGCTTCTAGATTGCAATCGGGATGACTTGCAAATTTGTGTGCAATGTCGGCAAGGCAATCTAATATCAAGCCTGGAAATTTACAGGGAGATAGATATTAGTCATTATTGTTAGCTGATTTCTCAAGATTTTTAACACTGTTTAACAAGTCTCTTTTATGGAGGCATAAAAAAGAATGAGATAAAAGGAATGTAAACATAAAGGGAATGAACAGAAGCAGAAAAAATGACTGAAGTTATACTAGGAGAGGACGCTTTTCCGAACAAGCTTTTTCAACCTAAAATGCTAGTAACAATGTTTAAGTGAACTTTATAATCATTTTTGATCAACTTACTTGGCACTCTCACCTAAAGATAGATGAACCTCTTCTTGAACTTTTAATTTAATACAGCAAAAGGTATTGGTAACAATCTATGTTCTTATTAATAATTTGAGGGGGAGATGATTAAAATAGTTATATTTTAGGCATAGTCTATTATACGCAAGTAATGATAGATAAAAAAAGAATATAGAGGATTGAGCGTTATTATAAATCCTGTTGATGATAGTGTGAGGTCGACGCAGCGAACCATTCTGCCCAGTCGAAATACTCTCGGCTCAAATGACGTACGAACAGCAGGAGAACCTTTTATTCTTCTTTGCCCCGACAGATGAACACAAAAATATTCTCTTGATTTGCTTGATTTCAGATGACCAAACCTCTTTTCTATTTTCCCATCCAACCATTTTTTTTTCTAGTATTTACCTTTTACTGCTCAAAAAATGCCCCTCGACGGACATGGCTTTGATGGTTTTCGAATTTTTAATTTTAAAATAATTGTCTCTATTATAAGTTAGTGTGTTAAAGAAGTATCAGATTTAAATTTAATGTGTTATTATTATTTCACTCCATGAGAAAAAAGATAGTAAGCCTTCTATAAACCCCGAAAGGGGGTGTTAGCTATAACACGGACACATCTGAAATTGATCGTGCCCTCCCGGCCTTACCCTCTAGAGGTGCATCTGAGATATATATTTGCCACTTATTTTTACTACCCCCATCTTCACCACTTTCTTTGTACGTCCCCCTTAAAACCTTCATGACAGGAATTCCCTCGTTGGTTTTCGCTTCTCATTTTTATGAAACATTATCAAGCCTATCTTAAAAAACTTCCTCAAATGGTCAAAAACGTACATTGGGATGTCTGTGGCATACAAGATAATTAGAGTAGCAGTGTCCTGCAAGATATTTTGGTTAGTCTGTGGCCTACCCTTTAATAGTAAGCCAAATATATTAGGAAATTTGAATAATATGTATAGATTAAATCCCATGGAAACAAAAACATTGTTCTTGGAAATAACAAAAATGAAAGTTTAATAAACATAATTGATAACTTTTAATAAATCATCCTCTATAAATGACTCTATGACGCATAATATCTTTAACAGGCCTGCAACTGAATAACCGTTCATGGATTCGTTGTAAACAACCCATCATGTCTAGAACACGCCTGCGATTATCTACCATTCATATAGGCGTTGTAAATGACTTTATATCTATAACAGGTCTGCAGCTAAATGACCGTTCATGTATCCGTTGGAAATGACTCTTATGATGTCATGACGGCAGAGTATTTTTCACCATAAACAAGGTGTCCCAGAAAAAAGTTAACCGTACTTGAATTTGTATAACTCAAAATATATTAGAGATTTTTGAGTTTCGCAAAACAAACCAAATTTACCAACTATTTATCTGTTGATTCTGGAAATTTCATTAAATTTCCTTTTACGATATTGATACACTAATGGGTTTAGTGGAGGCGATCGAAATTATGTTTGCGAAAGAAGTAAAATAAGGAAACTTCGAAGTTTAAAATAAACAAATATATTTAAATCCATGTTTAACAAAAACATCTCTTCGTATGAGTAATACAAATTCATTTTTAAATTTTCTAAGCACCGTTTCCTTCCACATGTCCTCCCTTTCTTTCCGAACACAGTTGCGCCTTTGATGGCATTGATTGAACAACTTTTAGGATTAACTTGTGATTTTCCTTAAATCTATTGACTCCACGTGTGATACTATCTCTTAACTGGTTGATGCTTTGTGGTGGAGTAGAATACACTTTATTCTTTAGATATCGCCATAAGAAATAATCGCACGGCGTTAAGTCAGGGGATCTTGGGGGGCCATTCAATTGCATGATTCAGCGCGCCAATGCGGTTGTCAAACGTTTTTCTTAGTTTTGTTCTTACAGCAAGCTGTCTATGAGCTGGAGGGCCATCCTGAATACACCAAAGTCTATTAAATTAATTGACATAAATTTGGCGGAGTTCCCAGAAGATCATTTCGTTGATCATGCTCAGGTATGCAGCAGCATTCAAGTTATTCTCGTAAAACAATGGACCGACAAGATAGCCATTCCCGCATATTCCGATCCACAAAGACACTTCCTGCTGACAAATACGTGCGTCAAAGATGAATGCTGGGGGGAGGGGGAGAATGGGGAAGCGGTGCATATTGCCGAATATTATGGCTAATTACCTTTCCATTCAGGAAAAAGGCTGCCTCATCACCAATCACAATGTTTCCAAGAAACGAGCAGGTTTATGGAGAACCCATTCGACAAATTGTCTACGACGTGGAACATCAGTTTCAAGGAGCTGGTTCTTGCATGCATCTTATAGGGATGCCATTTTAAGTCATGTTTATTAATGCGGCTAAATGATGACTTTAACAATTGTAATACATTCTTTCTGACTGATACATGTCGATTTTGAAGAAGCGTCATCTGAACATTTTCGATATTTTTTGTTGTTCTTATGGTTCTCATACGACCCGAACGACCATTATTTAAATTTAAACATGTTCCTAATGTTAGTATTTGCGAACATTTTTCCCGATTGTGGGCTTGCTTGGTGGGTGCCTACCTGGAAAACGTTGTTCAAATGAATCTTGTACTTGTTTAGTCCTGCCAGTCTTAATAAATTTTGTGACTACAAATACGCGTTGATCTTTTTGTTAACTGCATGACTAAAAAGTTCTACGAAAGTAAACTTTTGCCCAGAAAAGCTTTGATTTGCTTAGTAAGCAATAATGAAGAGACCCTACCACAGCTAGGCTGAAAAACTACTCTAAAATGGCCTAGGCTTTGCTTGAAGAATCGCACAGTGACCTAGGCTACCTAGGCTCCCTACGCTTCTCTTGAAAGTCCACGGTGGCCTAGACTTCCTAGGCTTCGTTTCATTATTTCACCTCCTTGCGCAAACATATTTTTGATAGCCTCCATTAAACCAATTAATATATCAACATCATAATAGGGAATTTGAAGAAATTTCCAGAATCAAGAGATTAATAGTTGATAAATAAAACACCTTTTACAATACGCAAATATCTCCAATAGTGTTTGAGTTATACTAATTCAAAGTACGGTCAACTTTTTTCTGGGACACCCGGTATATCGATCGAATTCTTTACATTTTTGACTTGTCATATCTGAAGATCAAATTTGCTAGTATTTTCAAGCAGTCGAGTGATCTTTAGCATATATTTTAATTTTGAGCTACATTAAAATTCACGTTTCATTAGAATCATCCTACTGAGCTAAAAAAAATATTTCTGAGACTTAAGTGCACGTTATTGGTTTACAAAAATGTAAGTTCATTCATATAAATACGTTTACTGGGAAAGGATTGAAAATCCTCCAGTTATTATAATGTACCAACATGCGAGTTTCAGGAAATGTTCATTATATTCAATTTTAAATAAAAAAATTTGATATATTTGATTGTATTTTTAAATGCAATGAAAGTTTTATTGAAGGGGTTTGCGATATTTTATATTCTTAACTGGTGTAAAATTTTGTCATTTAGGATGGAATATCATCGCAATTATTTTTGATTGCATAAACTCTTTTGCATACAGTCTAAGGTATTAAAATGATTATTGATAGAACATTTCAAAAACTTTCCTTCCTTTTATTTTTATTCTTACGTTTATCAACTAGTATATCCATTCTGTGTAAACCTAAAAAATCAGTTTCGTATCGCATGTAGTTTATCGATTGTCTACCTTCGAAAGCCTTTTCTCTTGATTCAAATTATATACATACTGTATCATTTTCACTGTTGCTTTTCTTTGAGATATCAAACAAAATTACCCCATCTTTTCTAAACAATTTCGTACATGCTCACGAAATATTACTCTCCATTAAAATTCTGTGTTCATTTCTCATGTTCGGAAAGTAATCATTTTAGTTATCGCGAATTTGGATCATATAAGAATAACACCTTAATCCTCATACAAAAAGGAGCTCAAATGTTTCTTTAGAATTAGCTTATGTGAAAATGAAAAATAATAAAATATGTACTGCTTTATATTTTACACTGAGTTGTTATTATCATAATAAAATTACACAAAAAAATTATAAAATAACCAAGCTCACAATAACGTAATTACAAAATAGGGCGTAATGGGTTATCACCCATTACGCCCTATTTTGTAATTACGTTATTGTGAGCTTGGTTATTTTATAATTTTTTTGTGTAATTGACTAAATGTATTATGAACACAAAGAGAGGTGAGAGAATATCTTCCAAGAAGAGCATTCGTCAAAGGCCTGCAGCTGAAAATGTGAGAAATTATGGAGTTATTGAAATGGTGAAAAGTGAATAATCTCTAAAAAAAGAGGTGAAGAAAGGACGATAGATATTTCCGTGAAAGAGGTTTGATTCTTAAGGAACACCTTTGTGTGGAGACCTCCGCTCTTTCTGTCCATATGAGAATCGAATTCTGAAAAAGTAAAAGCATCAATCTATTTCTTCTTAGTTGAATTTGTTCGAAATTAAGCACTTTTTTCCTAGAAGCGTCATCTCCCTTTTTAAATCAAAACCAAATGGAAATAAAAAAATGCAGCACTTAAATATAAAAACCTTTCTAGCGTTATTTCCATAATAGTTACCTAAATGAACTTAATTACCGTCCTATATATATATATATATATATATATATATATATATATATATATATATATATATATATATATATATATATATATTAAAACGAGGGGCGGTCAATAAGTTTCGCGATTTGGATATAAGGAAACGAGATATGAGGAAAAGTGTTTTATTATTTTTAAATATAACTACCCTCGACTTCAATGCACTTGCGCCACTTGTCCCTGAGGCGTCGAATTCCCGACAACCAGAAATCTGCCGACTGCTGTTCAATCCACTCCTGGACGGCGAGCTGGACATCTTCAGCGTCCCCAAACCAGCGTCCACGCAGTGCAGCCTTGAGCTGGCGGATTAAAAGTAGTCGCTAGGGGCCAGATCTGGACTGTAAGGGGGGTGGTCGAGCTTCTTGAATCCGCACTCGCGCAGGGCAGCTTGTGCAACTCTGGCTTTTGGACTTTGACGACGTTAAGGTCGATCAAGGGGCGTGAGGTTTCTAGGGCCTTAACGGGGAGAGACCTTGGTTATAGCCGAATTGTCGTGAAGAATGTTAATAACACTTCCATGTGATATTCTAAGTTGTCGCTCGATTTCTTCGTCCTTTACCCATCGATTTTCGAAGATCATCCTCTCCACACGGGCCACATTGTCCTCGTTGGTCTCGTCTGACGGGCGTCCTGGACGGGGGTCATCTTCAAAGTACTCACGACCATGGCGGAACTCCCTATTCCAGCGAGCAATGGTTGCATAGGAAGGGGCAGTGTCAGTGTACACTGCAACCATGCGTTCACGGATCTCTTTTGCTTTCTTGCCTTCCTTGGTCCAAAATTTGATGAGTGCGTGGTGCTCAACCTTCTCCATTGTTGAAAAATTTGTGACTGATGATCTGCGATCAGCTACTGCTTCTTAAAAAGATGAGGCAGGAGCATGTGGCTGCAGGTCCTGACTTGTCATAACTTGTCCTAACACCCCCACAAACAGCCATCCCCTTCCTCTGTTTTGCCCTACCGATTCGCAAAACTTATTTACCGCCCTTCGTATATATATGTATATATATATATATATATATATATATATATATATATATATATATATATATATATATATATATATATATATATATATATTGAATCTGTAAGGGAGCACATCCCTTCTTTCTACGACCGAAAACTATCGGCCAGTGTCGGTTGGCGTAAAACTAGTAAGCACCTCTCTCTCTCTCTCGCTATCTCTCTCTCTTTCTCTCTCTCTCTCGCTCTCTCTCTCTCTCTCTCTCTCTCTCTCTCTCTCTCTCTCTTTCTCTCTCTCTCTCTCTCTCTCTATATATATATATATATATATATATATATATATATATATATATATATATATATATATACATATCTATATATATATATATATATATATATATATATATATATATATATATATATATATATATATATATATATATATATATATATATATTAATATCTATATATATATATATATATATATATATATATATATATATATATAAATGTACAAGTCACTTGTAATTCTTTTCCTGTTGTCTAGGCAAAAACCTGAAATAAAATATATATAATATTGCATCGACTACCTTGAAAGAGATGGGAGTAAAAGCACACTCCACATTAAGAACATTAAGAGACCCCTCATAAGTAACGTGAATAAAGCAAGTTGGTTGACCTTTGCTCCTGAATATGTCCTGTTGAGTACTTGAAAGTGAGAAGGTGCATTTTTTAGCCACGGAAACAAATTGATTTTGCACAGATTGGATGTGAAGCAGCATAAAAGACATCGTGCATGTGGATGTTTGATGCCCATTATGCTCGAAGAGTCGGTTGAATTTCGAGTTGGAAATATCATGGTGAGTGGCATATTTTCATGAGCTCAAGTGTAGCCAGTAGTTAGTTTACGGAGCAAAGTAAGTGCTCCGGTATGCAGGAATCTGCTTCAGTAACATGTGATGCCCTCTCTCTTTGCATTGGGTTACCAGAACCTATTTGACTGAAATATAATATTCTGTGCCACACAGCACAAAAGTTTAGCTAAGCTTAATTACTGAAAATATTGCGTAAACAACGAGCCTGCTCAGAGCTTTAATTTGAGTCTGATACACACCGACGAATGCCGAAGAACTCAGTCCAAATTTTGAAAAAAATGTAGTAAAACTACCTGCAAAAAAAACATAATGTATCGAATTGCTAAAGCCCTGCGGCCCAAGATGTGTTCAAGTTATTTATAACAAGGGCTTGCGTACTTCCTTTTAATACTTTTTCCAACGTCTATGTGATAATAATGATGTTTCCGATTATGACTGCCTTTATACTTGTCGTTCTCTATTTTTGGATGCACAATTTCTTCAGATACACATTACTTTCTCATAACTTTTGGAAATCTGGTGTTATAGGAAATGAAACTTGAACACATTCAGAAATAAATTTTAAATAATATTTTGTATTTTTTTTTAGCGTGATTAAACTTATACTTTTAAAGAAAATGTACATATGGGTATTTTGTTCTCGAGTTGTGGACGTTGTATATACGATGCATAATCCTGAGTTACCTTGTCTTGTGATAATACAAAACCGTATGTAAAGATTTGTTTAGGGAATAAAAACAGATGTTCTTTTCACTACGAAGTCTCTATGGGTACGTTGCCTACGGAGTCCCTTTGGCTCCGGAAAGTCGGTTGATTTATTTAATATGGAAGGATAAGTGTAGACTTTGAAGTCTCAAGATCAATGAAAATTAAGTTCATTCATTAACTGCTAAATTTAGCAAGAGTCGTGGGGAAATTCTAGATTTAAAAAAAGAAAGTTCGAACCCACATGCATAAAGATATTTAATTCTAAAAACAGACTACAGCGAGCCCCCCAAAATTTTAGAACCAAGATGGATTCATTTTAGCTTTCAAGCTGAATTAAATGAGATATTCTACGTAATTTTTTGCAGGTGGCTGAAGAATAGGAAAAATTTGGTCGCAACAGGGAGATTTGTTCCATTTTATGATTATTTTTTATCCTCCTTCAGCAGTTTTATTAATATATAAATTCATTAATTTGTACTCTACCATTTAAATCTGCAACATATAATTTATAGTCATTTGTTTCCAAGCATTTACCTCCTCAACAAAATAGTAAATTATTTTTATATTGTACGCAGTTCTAATATAAATATATTAGTCATTCTAACTTACGTAAACCTTACAATGATTTTGGGGTAAATAAATAAATTAAAATTAAATTGAGAGCAAAACAACGAGCTGAAAATTTTTAACTCATTTAATAAAAAAATGCAGCTTAATTCTTAATTGTTTAAAGTAAATTAGGGATGTGATTTTTAATCTTATTCTAGAGCAAATTCGTGTTAGGAAACGTGGAGGATTATGGAGAGTAATGAACAAATAGACTATGCAGAAACACCAAAGACACCATCATGGTTAGTAGATAAAGGAAAGCAATGAAAAATCAAAGTCAAAATAGTGTCAATTTTATAGGAAACAAAGAGATACCAAAGAATACAAAATAATATAAACAAAAAAGCATGTAACAGACCATTTGATGCTTATAAATTTGCATGCAAATACTATCCAGGCTATGTTTACTAAACTTTGCCGCCTTGATCATTGATGTTCGATTTTGTAATGGAGGGTGAAAAAAGAAAGTATTGCCCTCTTATAAACGAGGTCAGTCTTATTTTGATCCATAATTTTTGTCTAGTTTCAGTTTAAACGAATCAACTTTGGTGCATTCAATTACGTTACGGGGGTGACCATTCAATAAATTGAATATTCGGTTAAAGAAACATTTTTTGACTCATGCGAGTTAAATGTTTTTCCCATACTTTTACAGCCGTTTCCACTGTTAAATTAGTTTTTTCGATGATAAAGTTCTTGTTTCAAATCATATTAACTATCCTCTTTGAGGATTTTAAATACTTAAATTGGTTTACCTCATAGTCTATGTAGGATTAATGGGAAGAGATTTAATACCTTAAGACAGACTTTGTATGGGTTGCTTTTGGACTAGTTATCATTTTGTACCTCTATGTTTAAATTGCTCTAGATTTTTTATAAATTTTTTGGCATTAAGAGCAGTGCGGCTTCAACACAATAAAAACGTTTTAAGAAAGATAAAACTTAAAAGCAGCTTCGAAAAATTTATTTCGATGCACTACCTTGTCAACTTTGATTTCACAACTTCTTTCACCAACAACGCGGTAGAATATGATGCCATCTTCCCTCTACGCACCTCTATGAATAAGAAACCTGTAGATACCTTTTTTTACACAGATATCAGTATTCAACTTGTCGAATTAGGCGTCTCGAGAAATATCTTCACCCCTCTGTCTTACAATTAGGCCTGCTCGAACTAACTATTACTCCGCTGTATAGACGATGTCTTCTCGGCATAGCCACTCACCAAACTCAAATCTGAACTATCTCAACTATCCATTTGATAGTTGAATGAGAATTTGATAATTTACCCTCATTTTTCTTGATGTCAAGTTGGATTGAAAAACTTAACACAAACGTTTATACTTCTGAACAATCCCGTCTGTTTAATTAATTCCTGCCACTTTAAAGACATGTGAACATTTTTATCTTCAATTAAGAAAGCCCTCAATTCCTACACTGAGTGATATAATTGCTACCCTTTTTGTAAAAATTTAAAAGCATCAAACAATTTGTACAACCCTCACAGATTGCTTATTTTTCCCTTTTATTCTTGAAAGATTTCTTCGTCTTAAGCCCCGCCCTCCTTCTCTCTCCCACAAGGCAGTTTAATTTAAAGAGAATAGTACTACCATGCTATGATATTTACAATGTTTAACTGCATCATTGATTCCATTCTTCTTCCAACAAAACTCCATTAATAATTTTATGTTTGACTCTTGATTAATAATATCCAGCTAGAATCAATTCTCATTTAAATCTTGCTTTTACGAGACATTCTAACTATGCTCAACAATTTCTCTAATTTGAATCATAAAAACTTATTGATCGATCCAAGATATATTTTTATAACGCCCAAGAAAAATATGTAAAAGAGCCAGATTTATTATTAATATGGTAATGTAATGAAGTAAACTACGATATAAAAAGTAGGCTGTCGAATGGTTGGAGAACGTGAATGAGAGAGCGAACGAGGGCGTATCCTTGCCTACTCTTTTCCTTTCCTACTTTCCTTCCTTCGTACTATTTTAAATGAGTAGAAATAACGTAGCTGACATGCAATCTTCTAAATTTCGAAGCTATTAAAAAGATTTCGAGGAATACTAATGAATGACTGGCATTTCGATTAAATGAAAAATTGTCAGGCTCTCCATAAAAGCAGACATGCAAAATGACACTATTATTTACTACTGTGGATTTCTACAAAGTTCGATAACCTCGCGTAATAAAAGAGAGTTCTTTGCATGGCAATCCGAGGTTAATTATGTACAACCACTAAATATAGTTGTACAGCAGGGGGTCACATTTCTAAATTTTGCTCTATACACTAACTTACTTGGTTGCAAATGATTCCGTGTAAATTAATATTGGAATCATTTATGTGAATTGTAAACGTTTGGGCGCATCCTTTATTCCTTTTTCGTTAAAAGAAATTAATTGGCTTGAAAGAAAAGACTAAAAACGTTGTCTTTTCGGTGCCCCTCAGTGTTTTGTCAATTGAATGTCACATATCACAGGATGTTTTACAAAGAGTTTTTGGTCGATAAACCAATAAAACCATAGGATTACTAGGCAATGGTTGCACCACTCCCCCTACGGGGGGAGTTTGCGCTTCGCTACTAAGATTTAAATTTAAAATCTAAAAAAAAGCAGCCATGGTTAAATTTTTATAAATTTTCTGAACTTCGCCAATTCTAATAATTTTAAAGAGGAACTCTAAACTAAATTTTCCCCCTTTCAAAATATCACGTTGCTAAAATATAGTTATAGAAGAAGATATATAAAAATAAATTTTCTGAACTTCACCATTTGTAATTCTTTTGGCTTTAGAAAACAAAATTTCGATTCTTATATTTATTTCTGAACTTCACCATTTTGATTTTTGATATTATAAATAAATTATTAGAAATAACTTTGATAAAAAACATGTCATAACCAAACAAAGATAAAATTATTATTCAAATACACAAAAAATTCCCTTCTTAAATTATAGATTTAGTGATGATGATGATGATGATGATGATACACGACGGGTATTATTATTATAGATAACATCATACTTAAGTTTTATGTTAATTAGTTAGTCAGTGCCAATCCTTCCATGATACTGGGAGAAACCCCAACCGGATAATGAAATCTATATAAGGTCAGTATGATAACCGCTGGTCGGCCCAGAGGGCCCCAGGGGTCGGTCCTCTTTTAGGGAGAGGTTCCAGGAAGTGTTATGTTTTGACACCCAACGGCGTTCGAGTAAAACCTTTGTCGCCACGGGAAAGAGGGATCTGTTCCGCGTTGGAGGTATGTGGATCTAGATACCCATTTGCAGGATTCCTTGGAACAGAAAGTGTGTGTGTGTTGCGATGTGAGGACAGGAGAGGTAAGAAAGCAGTGTTGTGATTGACTATGTGTGAGATGTAAGATCTACCTACCCGAAAACGGGGTGAGCACAACGCGTCCACCATCAGCGGACGTTTGTGTCCGCTGATGCCGGGATTCGGAATCGAACCCGGTTGACTTATAAAACTATGAGTACAGTATAGGCACTGCATATATGGATTATTTAGCACTGAAAATTTATTAATTTGGTTATCTTGAATAAATTTTACAATTATGTAAATGATGTACAAGAATCGGTGTAAAATATCCCCAATTCTTTCTAACTAAAGTTAATCAGATAGAAGTTATTGCTGGTAGTGATGCCTATTTATAAACTAGTTATATATATTTAATTCTAACTGCCCCATAAAATTAATAAGCCTTCTTTCTGTCCTAAACCATCGTAAAATCAGAATACAGTTATTTTTCTATGTGACACCATCCGGATTAATATTTTAGGGGGCTGTGAATTCGTATTCTATCACTCCCGGTCTAGATGTCTAATGCGCACTGTCATTACATTCTTTTTGATCGATGAGATGAACATTTCCTTACTTTATTGTTTATTTGGACTCATTTTCCTATCTTACTGACACACTAAGCCTCTTCAAGTTTTCAGAAAACGTCTTTTCTTCTATTTACATCCTCTCTTGGTAATTCTGATGGAAATTAAGTTAAATTTCTGGACCATTTTTCAAAAGCATTACTACCTTTATCTGATATTAAACTAAAATAATCAAGATATTTCGAAACTAATTAATCATTATATGACAATTGATATTTCCTGATATAAATTTAGGTTTGGAGAAATATCTTGTAACGGTATTCTATCATTCCAATTTCTAGCCTGCAACGATTTAGTAACAGATCGAAGACTGAGATTCACTAAATTTCTTGAAAAATATCTTACATGGAAGAAAAGCGATTGGAATTGTGGCAGCTTTTTAACTTTTCTAAATTCTAAATTGCTTTTGCAATGTTAGAATAAAAAATAATTAAACTGGGCCTAAACGACCGACCAGTTAGAAATCAGGGAGGATGTGTACATCAAGACTAGAAACAGATTTACTTAACTCAATATTATGGATTCGTCTAGCAAAAAACGAACAAAATAACATCTCCGAATGTTTCAAAAACGGTTCAAATATCTATTTTTAAATAGCTGGAATATAATCTTTTATTTATAATCAAGTAAGGATCTGCTGATATACATTTAACATTTTAAAAATTAAATTATATATGATAATAATTATTATGTCTTAAACAATCCTTTTGAATGATCTTCATTTTTTGCTTGATTTTTTATTTAGTATCTCGAGGATGTACGCTCAGTATTCATCTCCGTCGTAAACTATCCAACGCCGTTGGAAATTGAGTTCATTCACAAATATAATTAAAATAATAGTTAAAATAAAATCAACAGAAAAGATATTAGATAGGTCGTTAAGAATAGCAAGTAATAAATATACTGCCCTTGTATATATCCTGAATTTAATTGTAACATATTTTATGGAAACTATATAATCCAGTTTTGTATATACAGTAGTTTTACAGTAATCGTTGTACTAAGCACTGAATAAATAGCCCTGAGCAAATAAATACGGATAAATATTGTTTGAAATTCTTATATTGTGGGACAAAAATATCTTTACTTGCTGATCATTTTATTATTATTTGCGTACTCTCCTTATCATTTAATATACACACAATAAGTAAACGTTTCACTGCGAGCGCTCAGCAATTTACGCGCACACATAAATGATTGCTATTAATAAGCAATCAATGTTTTGGCCGCATGAACAGATCGAGCGTTATATGGATACAGATGCAATAATAATACGAAAGCCATTTAAATTATAAGTTTTTTTAATTCAAGCTTATTTAGAAAATTACATGCTAAAATGAATGCTAATATTTAATATTTTAATGTAATAAATATTGTTTTATTTCATATTATCCTTTTTATGAATAGGCGTAGTGTCTATCTTCTTTTTTAATTTAACCTTTTAATTTTTTTGGTTGTATATACTCATCTTTAGAAAAATATCAATTCATATCTTTTAGTAAACATCTAAGATCAAATTTTCATTTCTATTCAATAACCAATAGATGATTTGTGTTTAAAATTAATCTTACACTTTTGGAGTATTTTTTTATCTTGGTAATGAAAATTAAATTGCGGAAGTCAGATTATATTTAATAATAAATAATAATAAAAAAATATTGAGAATTTCTTTACATAATCATAGGAACAAAGTAAAACGAAATTACTTTTGGTTTTAGTAAATTCAACTGTTGAGAGAGCGCATGAAGATTTTTATTACTCTGTGTATACAATAAACAACTCCCTGCAATAATAAGCATGCAAATGATAAAAAAGATAAAAAGGAAAATGTATAACTAAAAATGGAGCTTGTAAAATAAATTAAATTGAAAACAGCGAAAAAATTCTAAAACCTTGAAGTCAACTGTTTTCATCCCATAAACGTGAGAAGTGAGGTTGTATTTCCTCGCCGAAATGGACTGAACTCGTTGTTAAATAAAACACTTGAAAGTGTGGCTTGCAAGTGATGAAGTAGTAAATAGTGAGAGAAAAATGTAAGCTTTTCTCTGGAAAAGACTTTAATGTGTTGAGAGAAAATTGTTTGGCTTCTTCTGCTGAACAAACAGTAAACTTGATTTTATAGAAAAAGAGGTGTTTACATTTCGTAGCAATGCCAGCAGATCCAACATATGTTTAATGTTTTAATAAAACAACAACCAGTTAGACACTTAGGGGTCAGTAGAATTGCTTTATACTTTATTATAGTCAATAAAAAATGTACCATACTTGTTGACGAGGGCAACGGAATCCTTTGCCTTGAAACATAAACTAAAAGTTATTCGATTTTTAAAACCCTACCGATCAACATATTTCAGTAAAGATAATTTTGTGTAAGCCAAGACATATTTTCGCTCTCACATAAACTTGATATGTTTAGGTTCATGGTATTTTATAGTATTATTAAATAAGGGTTTCATCGAATTTTGGGCTACCAGTGTATGGAAGCTAACCAGTGTTTTATGTTATCGTTTATCTTTGTTTACTGTATCCATATCTTCATATTTTTATATATATCTCTACCTAGAAGTTTGCTTGATGTTGACCAAATTTATGTTAATTAAGCTAATTGCAAATAATTATAGAATTATTATTTTTGGAAAGAGTGTTAGTATACCAAGGAATATTATTCAATCCTTTCGTTCTAATCCAATAACTAGATCTGAAAATACCAGATAACCTTTACCTTCTTCAGAATGTTTGAAGATATAGACAAGAGATTGTAGATGCGTCCTTAAATTAACCCTTTAGAGGGCTCACCTAGAAATACTTGAGATATCAAAATTTCCTCTGAGGATCATAAAGTAGATGTATTTCTGAGACACTTTTACTCTTGAACATATTTTATTTGAGGCATTGATTGCCTGTAATGTTCTGTTAATGAAGTATCCCATGCGAGCTACCCACCCGGCTCACGGGGAACCATGTTAGTCCCGTCCGGGCTACTTCGCCCGGTATGAGGTATAAATAATTTACCATATAACTCTTTTTGTATTATGTTATAACTGACTTCAATTATGTTAATATTATATGTTATTTACTATCAATAAATTTAATGAATACTTCTTAAAAATTAATGCTTATTGAAATAATACACAAGGAAAAATTCAATGTTTTACTTATAAAAAAGTATAAAAATACATGATTTTACATACCAACACATAGGAAACCAACCAGAGGACATCAGTAAATGGGAGACAAGCTCAGAGAGAGGTGGCAGAGGTCGAGGGCTGCTGCTCAGCTTCAGAGAGAGGGGTGTGGAACGGCCTGAAGCAGTTGCGGGTGTCCGAGAGGCAGAGCGCAATCTGGCAGACATCGCATATCTACCTGGAGCGGTGGATTGTGGCTTTGGTAGAGCAGTGCTTGCAGGTCTGCCTGTTATTGACGAAGATAGGCAGGTGTGGCTTTGAGTTGTCATAGTGCTGCTAGACACTGGGGAGTTGGCCCTGTACCCCCGACGTGGAAAGGACATTGGCTGGTCAGGTGATGTCCTCGTGATTCTGGGTCCCATGGTCTTCTGGCTGCGGGCAAAGCGGCTGATATCAAGCCAGAAGAGCTTAAGAGGCATTGGATTCCCTCCCATGGCCTGACAGTCCCGCTTGTAGAGGATTCAGGCGTTGTAAACACAGAGGTCTAGGGCATACCCAAAGAGCCTCATGTACCACCTCTTGGCTCGCATTGGGGCCTTGTAGAGGTGTTGGACTTTTCAATGCCACCCATCTTTCCGTTGTACTGTTTGATGACGTTGAAGCAGGGCACCCCCACCTTCTTCTTGGTGTTGCTGTCGTATTTCTTCACATTGCTAACGGGCTCGACACCGACGTCAAAAGACAGGACCGTAACGTTCTTGTTGTCCTTCCAGCGCAGGGCAAGGATCCCGTTGCTGGAGCAGTAGTTGTATTGGCCTCAAGGAGTCGTCTTATTGTCCAGCTTATTGGGAGAGATCAGAGGAGCACGCCCAACACGATTGACCCTCGCCTTCCCCACGTACCGGCAGCCCACCTTGTCCTTCAGATACTCCACGAGCTCGATGCTGGTGAAGTAGTTGTTGGCATATATAGCTGACTGAGAAGGTCTCTTCGGAGTGTTGGCCAACACAAGGACGGTCTTGGTGGAGACAAGCAGTTGTGACTCCTCCAGGGAAAGCTTGGTGTGGTGGCTGGTGAAGGTAGTCTCTCACTGGTACATGAGGATATCATGGATGAAGCCATCAATGCTTGCCCGGCAGAACAGCTTATACTCCTACTTTTCCGGCTTTATCTGGATGTACTGTCTCGGGGTCCCCGCTCTGGTGCCCTTGTAGGAAACCATGACTTCATCGATGGACTGCGTGGGGGTTGCTTTCACCTGCAGGAACTGCCTGGTCAGGAAAGCAAAAATGGGACGAATTCCGAAGAAGCGTTTAGTGGTGCCAGGGAGGTTTTCACTGTTGTTAAAGTGTAGAAGGGATCTGATCAGCCGAAACCGCTTAGAGGACATTACTTCAGCCACCTGCACCACCCTTGTGTATGTTCTCCAGTAGTCTTCAATTAAAGGCAAGATGGAGACCCCCATGTACATCAAAATGCCGATAAACACCATGAGTTCATGCTTGTCTATCTGGAAGGTGGTGTTGAGGTTTTTCTGCCGGGCATAGAGGTTTGTTTGGTTTACGATATCCTCCAGGAGGGCCGTGATGAACATGTCCTGGAAGCACTCGAAGGGTGACCTAAGAGCATGTGGGGCAGGGTGGGTAAAGTCAGGCAGTGGAGTGTAGTTGATCTCATCTTTCTTGCATGTCCATGGTGGCACATCTTTCTGGGCTCTCCTAGCCTTATTGGGAGCCGGTTCAGTTGCTTTATCGTCATCCTCACTGCCAATGGTGTCATCCTCTGGCATTGGCTGTGGCTTGACCCTAATGACAGCGCCTGTGGACAACAAAGATGTGGCCCTTCACATCACATGATTAGACTTTTCCCTTTAAAAATGGCGGCAAAACAATCACTGCAGCCATTTAAATGCTACCCATTCAAATGACTCACAGCAAAACATGAGTCTGTTTTGTCTTTCTCTTCAAGTCTGTGGATCACAAATTGAATGTCAATGACATCACAGTACTTGGCCTTCTAAACATAGCACCAAAACAAACACTCCTGCTCTTTAAAAGATTAGTTTCATTGCTTACCTGAGATGTGGAAGTGAGATCATCGGGGAGATTGAGGAGGAATACAGGATTAGGGTGTCGTAATCAAAGACCTCATCCAGGGCGTCATCTTCCACCTCCATGTGGCTGTCGAAACAGGTTGGGGGGAATCAGAAAGTGGGTGTGGGTATCCTTTTCCCTTTGATCCTGCTGCCTAGACCTCTCGGTCACAGAGTAGAATGCCAAAGGCTGAAATGAGGAAGGATGGCATTAGTTAACGCCATATTTATCTAAAAACACAATAATAATGCACCATAACCTTCATTAAAAGTAAATATAATGCCGGTAATAACAGAAAACACTAGTATTTTCAGGCCATATGCCACATAAGTCTCACACACAAACCAGATAAATGTTCCACATCACCATAAGTTCGTTTCAACATAAAAAAATTACCATACATTTTGTTACATAAGATGCCTATAGTGGGCAGAAAGTTCCGTGCAGGAATAATATGGTTCTCCGTAGACTGGGCACAGTATCCCGTACGGAACTGATATAGTTTCCCGTGAGCCGGGCAAAAGTTCCGCGCGGGACACCCTCTTATTTCACCATCATTTTTTGCCAATTTCTTTTCACATTTTAACCCTCACACCCATATCAAACGTGAACACATATATCTGGCTATGTGCTATTAGATTTCTATTCACCTACCCTTATAATTGCGTGCGTGGGCGGCGTGTGTGTCAGAGTAAGTCGAAGGAGATCTGGCTAGTACTGCGTCTGAACAGAGAATGCTTGCTTCTACATGCGCTGGCCAAGCTCCCACATGAGCAAGCGAGCTCTGGTTGGTGCAGAATAATAGCCAAGGAGTTCCATCATTGTCTGAAATCAACCATCAAAGTATTGCACCACGCTTCGTCAAAAACGTGGTATTAAGTATCTCGCGCGGGCTACCTGTCGCTTAAGGGTTAATATTCCAAGGTTTAATCTTTTCTACCCTTGAGATTTATCTCCGAAATCTTAGCTCTATACCGTAACATAAAGGCATTTGAGGTCGGAAAAATCCCCTAATGTCAATGTTGGTTTTATCCTAGTTTGTATTTCACATGAATCACCCCCAAATGTTTTCCCCTAACAGTCATAGATGGTAGATCACAGCGGTTCTCAATCTGTGGGCCATGGCAAGCTGTTAAAAATTATACATTTCTGAATAATTTTAGGATTCTGAATTTTTAAAAAAAGACGCATCACTCATTCTGTCCTGGGAAAAGAAAATTTTCCTTTTTAATTGCTTACATCGATAATAAAAGTTTGAAAGTTACCCATGACTGAATGGTTAATGTCCAAATTCGCCCATCATAGATGGTTGATCCATCATTTAGATTTGGTGGCGAAACCTTCCTTGATGAACCTTTCAAGAACCTAGACGTCTAGGTCAAATAAGTCAATTTTGTGAAAGCTGTAAATCTAAAGTCTGACTTTTACCAGAACCTTTGTAAGAAGATGGATTCAGAGTATGAAATTCTTAACTTTTAACCCAAAGGGCGCGGCTTTCAAAGAACTGTTTGAACTTAGAAATGAGGTTAGATTTATTTCAATGCGTTTTTGTGACATGAACGTCTTGCATAATTAGAAGATATATTGAAGTAGTTGAAGAGGGTGAATCTCAGGCTAGGAAAGAAATGTGGTTTACTTGATGGATTGTCTTCGTGCATTTCTTGCCAAGCTCTAGAACTGTCAAAGGAAAGGCGATGCCGTCAATGTTGCAATGCTTTAATATCTTTCAACTATTCTTGATGAGAATGAAGACGATCGTCTGCTCCAGCTATTACTTGGAAAGTGAACTCAAAATATACTTCTCAAATTTAGATAGGAAGAAGGGAAGTTCATGAAGTATCTATTTACTACTATTCCTAATGATATCCAATACAAATTCCTTGATCTCAAAAATGATTCTCCTGTCAAATGTCGGTATGAAGAAAAATCTCTGAATGTATTCTTTTTTTTCATTGTCCTACCCCAAAATTTGTAAGATGCACTTCGACTACTATTGTCTTTTTAAACTACCTATTTATGTGAGTCTAGTTTCTCCATTCTTCTATAAATCAAAATTAAGAGTGGGAACTGAATGGATGTGGACCCTGACATGAGATAAGCAATGTCAGTGACACAACGTCGGATTCGTCAACTGCCTAAAAATAAACAATATCACTCTTCTCATAGAGCTGTGATACAAATTTTGTGAGGTCAAATATAAATATGTGAGAAGATGCCTTTGAAGGACCAGCGTGAGAGAAAGCCTCCTTGAAATACCCCTTCCAGCCCCTTTGCTCTAAACCACGTGCTCCT
This sequence comes from Ceratothoa steindachneri, assembly GCA_963969495.1. Taxonomy (NCBI): domain Eukaryota; kingdom Metazoa; phylum Arthropoda; class Malacostraca; order Isopoda; family Cymothoidae; genus Ceratothoa; species Ceratothoa steindachneri. The sequence goes on along the minus strand of OZ018329.1, from coordinate 83,476,670 downwards.
TGGCGTGGGAAGTTTAGAATCTTCGAGAAGGAAGCAGTCCCGCGCTGAGTCACCGGACCCAGCTGTATTTGCATTCGGACGCTCCTCACCCTTCCTCCCCTGCAATAACGCCGAGCTCTCAGCCAAATGCTTCCCAGGTTTGTCTATTCCACACGAGCACAGCTGTACTAACCTTACCCCAATATCATGAGGCAAACTTTGCTGTTCGATCCGACTCGTTATCTCGAAGTAACTTTACATAGACTGACGTCGAGAATCTTCTAGGGATGGCCATCACCTGGAGCTATTTATGGGGCCATCCACCTGGATATTTAACTCTGAGTCCGCCAATCCTCGAGGAGATTGAGAGTCTGCCAGTCCCTCCGTTCAGACCGTTTTGTCTGTTTCCCCGCGAAGTCCCGCACCGCTGTTCGAGTCTCGTACCTCGTCGTTAAGACCTTGCAGCACATCTCCCTTCGTGAAGCTTTGGCCTTTGTTCAGAGGAAAGCTATCGAGCCACCTTCTCCCTGGAGAACTGTGCGGCCCCCCTCAACTCGGACCACCTTAAAGACTTCCGTTCCTTCGTGTTTGAGACTTACTGCTAATTTGCAGAACCGTCTCGTCTTTGAGATTCTATCTCTCTGGAGCCGAGAAAATCTCGTTCTTCAACAAGAAATAGTCAAAACTCCGATCTACTAGTTAGGACTCCCCGAAGTATGTTCACCAAGACCTGTGCCGTTGGTCTCCTCCCTCTTTCAGATCACCATCACGCTTCAAGTTAATCGTCACCCGCATTCACTTTTGAATTGACTTCCTACTCAATCGTAATCAATATCTCTTGTTCGAGTTAAGGTTAATTTTTCTCCTCCCGCTTAACTCTGTCATATTATAAATTGTCACAATCCAATTAACTATCTTTATCTAGTAATTTGTAACCCCATTTTGATATATATATATATATATATATATATATATATATATATATATATATATATATATATATATATATATATATATTTCCCTATTTATTATATATATTAAAATTATATTTTGGGGGTCTTGTTCTTTATATATCCTTTGAACTGCAACTTGGCGAGCCATTAGATAAATTCCGGTCAACCGTAAATCACACTCGTATATAAAAATCAAGGAGGCGGTTCTCCACTCCTTTAATTGCCCCAAAGCATATCGCAGGCGGCCTAGGGTGAGCTATCTACCCGTGCTTGTGTATGCGTCCTTGCGCCAAGCGAGTCTTGGCAGGCATACCTCGAAAAAATACTTTTGATTTTTATAAGCAAAAATACAATTACAGCTACAAATTAAAATGTTTTCTTTATTTCAAAAATACATTAATTGAACTTTCAAGAATATATCACAAAAACCTATCAAAATATAAGATATTTATAATAGTCAACTTTATAATAAACAATACAGCAAAGCTGCTCTCTTCCTATACATTTTTTACCTTGATGGCAGGGTCGTTTTGAATGAAAAATTAAGGAGAGCCACAAAGTTGTTGATAATTCATGAACGGGGATGTGGAGAGAAAAAGGTTGATAAACATTGTCTTAGGAATAACATAAAATTATTTCATTCACAAAAGATCTGTATAATTGAATCCCATCTTGGAGATTATGTTACTTCTATTTCTTCTAAACATCAAAATAACTTAGTAAAGAGATATATATGCATTATCAGTAATTGAACACGTTTATTACCCTTATCATAAATTCACCATCACTTCAATCCGTGATCTTCAAATACCACAAATTTCATGCGCATTTCCCTTTGTTTAGATGTATTTAATTATTAATTGATGATTTGGTTGGTAAAAGTTTGTTCGGAAAAACGTTTAATTTTTGCCTCACATATCTTAGCTAAATTTCGAAAAGTAAAAAACAAGATAAAAGAAATTTGAGATATTTCAAGCCGAGAAATAGGAGGTGGTGCCAAGAAAAGTAAAGAGGTGAAATTCAATAAAGAAGATATCTAAATAAATAGCTGGTGTCAGGTAGATGTCTTAAATTTTATTGTTGTTTAATAAATATAAATTATATGCGAGAGAACACTGTATCGAAGACGATAGACACTGAGTTGCGTCGATGAAAATCTTTGTTTTCATCAACAAACAGTGATATTGCTTATTGATCGAATAAAAGTGAATACTAGGGATTTTAAACTGCATTGAATACTAAAAATTATAAATCTACGTATGCAAGTTAATTTATTTGGACATATAAAGTGATATTACCGCATTACGTCGGAAATTCCCATGTTCCCACTGAGTCTGTTTGAAAGCCATTAGGCCTAAACTCGACTGAGTGATTAGAAGGGCAGCGCTGCCACATCCATCTTGTTTAACTAATCTCTTCACTCTTTCAATTAATAAATTAAAACAATCACTCATCAATCAAAACCTAACAACCTTCAAAGTAAAAATTTTAACAATTAAACATTACTGTTTCTCCCAGTAATTAAACAAAATCCATAGCACATAAGCACTGTTGTCACATTTCTCCATTTATCCTTAGAAAAAATAGCTCCTCCTACTCTCAGGGAGGCAGACAAAGAAAAAAATACTCCAATTACAAGAGGAAAAACCAAATTAAACGAACCAGTTAATTTTAATGAACTGCAGACTCATATTTCCTCATCTACGGTATCAGGTGATGCTAAAACATTATGAACGTTCTCTTTAAGTTTTTTAATCATATTTTGCCAACAAGAACAAAAAATCATCTCTCTCGAAAAATCTAACGAAGAAATGAGATCAAAAATCGAAAAATTAGAAGAAAAGGTTGATTCTTCCGACGCTTATGAAAGACGAGATACGATTATATTCTCCTGCAATATACCTGAAGCTACCAATAATGAAAACTGCAGCAATATCATCCGCAAACTTATTAAAGATAACTGCCACATACAATTGCAAGAAGCTGACATCTTTGTTGCTCATCGTCTAGGTCCCAAGCCTAAAGTACAAGGTCCCGACAAAAGAAACATAATTGTGAAGTTGCGCAGGAGTGATCTGAAGCGTGATATCTTCTCAGCATGCAAAGAATTCAAACCTTTATTCTATGTACACGAACAACTGACTCCAAATCGCAACAAAATATTTTTTGACCTCCACAAAGCTAAAAAGAAATTCTCCGCAAAGATCGCCGGCTGTACTACCAGAGATGGATCCATCAACATTTTCCTGCCATCACCCTCCGGTCGCCGTGACCTACGTATAGTTATCAATACCCCAGCTGCCCTCCAAAGATTTCTGTCGAAACACCTCAATTCGACGCTTGAAGACTTTAATGGTGAGAATCTCTGGAACGATCAGTAATAATACCTTCGGCGATATTACTGCTTTAGATGAGAAAAAACAAACAAACAAACCATGTTTTGACTTAGCATTCACTTAATTTTATTTCAATTGTATTACATACTTTATTCCTTTTTCTCTTATTAAAGTTATCATAAAAATAGTATTTTAACTGTTTATATATATGATATACGTAATTTCAATTTGTAACCTTTAATTTTTAAATTCCAATTGAACTACCTTTATGTTTGAACAACTCGATCACTTCAAGAATATCGATCCAGACATAAACCATTTTCATGAATTATATCCAAATTTTAAAGAAAATAACGTAAGAAACCAATATAAGATTGTGATAAATTTAACACTACATTTTCATTTGAAAAAACAGACCTGTCCATTTTAAATCTTAATATTCGATCATTCCACGCAAACATTGATGAATTTTCAATATTTTTGTCAACACTTAATTATATATTTTTCGTTTTGGCATTCACCGAGAGCTGGCTAAAAAATAATAATAATCACCTTATCAGTGTCCCAAACTATAGCTCTTTTCATTCACTACGCGACGTAAACAAGATAGGGGGAGGTATAAGCGTTTATATATCTGACAGACTCAATACTAAAAAAGTTGACGAAATTAGTATTTCCTTTAACTATATTGAAACTTTATTTATTGAAGTAAAATCAAATGGTATAACAATAATCATTGGAACCGTATATAGACCTCCTTCTGGTGACCCTTAGATGTTTATAGATAAGATTGCTGAATTAATCAATTACTTCAATGTTACAAACTATGACGACTTAATAATAACAGGAGATTTTAACTTCGATCTATTAAACTTTGAAAAACAAGCATCAACTCAGTCCTTCCTCAATACTTTTTATTCTCATTCCTTACTTCCAATTATAACAAAACAGACAAGAATAACCCAAAACTCAGCAACACTAATTGACAATATTTTTAGAGTTCACCCTGAAAATTACTCTTCCGGTATTCTCCTTTGTGACATATCGGACCATCTTCCTATATTCATTATCCAAAAGTCTTTTTTCAACTCGAATAATATTCATCAAAATCGTACAATAACCTACGGCATAATTAACGAAAATACCTTATCAAACTTCTATAACTATGTTCTAAATCAGAATCTATATGAAATTTCCAAAATAAATGACATCGATTATGCTACCAAAGAGTTAATTTCAAGGCTAGACGATGCTTTTAAACTTAATTGTCCTCTAAAATCTAAAACCATATCATATAAACATAAAACAAAACCTTGGATAACAAACGCAATTATAAATAACATTCAAAAAACGTCAAAAATACTTTTCTCTTTATTATCTTAGTCAAATTCAGGAAGACACATATAAAAATTTTCGGAATCAAGTTACTAACCAAATTAAAAAAGCCAAGAAAAATTATTACCATGAACGATTTAATCAAACGAAAAACAATATAACCAAACTTGGAAATTAATCAAATCTGTGATAAAACCTGAAATTACTAAAGGAACAAACCAAATTAAACAAATTATCATTGACGGCAAACCAGTTGATGACAATAAGGAAAAAGTGAATGAATTCAATAAATCTTTTGTCAACGTAGGTAAAAAAATCTTAGACTCCTGCAAAATAGTCGATAAATCTTTTCTTTCGTATTTTAATGAGATTAATGTACCAAATTCCTTGTTCTTTTCTCCTGTAAGCGTAGCCGATATAAAAAAAATCATTAGTTCAATAAAAAATAAAAAATCAGGTATTAATGCAATCTCCAGTAAAATTTTAAAATACATCTCTGATATAGTTGCTCCAATTTTAGCATCAATAATTAATAAATCATTTACGCAGGGTATATTCCAAAGTGTATTAAAAGTTGCTCGGGTAACGCCGTCACTAAAGGCCGGAGACCTCACAAACGTCAGCAATTACCGCTCTATTTCATGTCTTACAATGTTCAGTAAAATATTTGAAAAAATAGCATTCAATAAACTTTATAATTTTTTTAAATCTAATTCACTGTTGTTTAAATACCAATATGGTTTTAGACGTCAGAAATCAACGATTCATGCGATAATTAACCACCTTCAATATTTTTCTGTTCACTTCGAAAAAGGCCACATTGTATTCTCAATTTTTCTCGATTTTAAAAAAGCTTTCGATTGTGTCAACCATAATATTCTTACTGTCAAAATTAGCTATGTACGGAATTAGAGGCAACTGTCAAAACTGGTTCAAATCATATTTAACTGAAAGAAAGCAATTTGTCTCCGTCAATGGTCAAGACTCATCAAAATCTGAGTCTTGTTATTACGCATATCTCAACAAAACTATCAAAATCGATTGGAATATTATATAAATTCAATAAGTTTCTTCCTAAATCTATTCTCCACTCTTTATATATGGCAATGGTGCAACCTTACTTGACATATGGCATAGAGAGTTGGTATGGAAAATATCAAAATTATCTCAATAAATTAGTCATATTACAGGAAAAAGCAATTCGAGCCATCCATCAACTTGACTACAAAGAGCACACTAATCGATATTTTAAAGAATTCAGAATTCTAAAATTAAATGATCTCTTTTGTTTTTCAAACATCCTTATTCCTTTACAAAACAATAAATTGTTCCTATAATAACTATATATTTAATATGTTACAAACAGCTAATAATACCCATAATCACCAAACCCGCAATAGAACAAAATGTATTCAAAATCAAAATTACAATGTAGCTTTCTGTACAAATCTACCAAAATATGGAATGGCTTGGACGACAATATCAAATCCCAAACCAATTTAGCTCAATTCAAAAAACTCTTAAAAACAATATAATTTCGGCTTACTAAATTTCTATTTATTTTTTTTATTGTGTATTTATTTGTTGCCGTACACTATTATACTGTGTACTATTACTTTGATTTATACATTATAAATATGTTATTATTTATATAAGACTGTTGACTATGTTAACTACAGATCTTTTGAAATAATCACTAGAAATAAAATAGTTTTTTTAATTTATCTCTAAATTTAAATAATATCATTATTCGTTATTTGCAATCTTCACAATGGTTAGGTTCTTAATGTATACCAAGTTGTTTATATTTTTATAACAAAGGCGTTCTCTGTTCGTAAACATGAAGGGATTTTATTCTTGATAATGTTATGCTTAGTCTTAAGTTTTAAGTTTCTGCCCTACAAGTCACTGACTTATTTTGAGCCCATAACTAATCTTTGTATGTATATACATATATACGAGTATGTATAAGTACTTATTGTAACTTCTCATTAAGATCTAAAATGTAATTTTTTCATACTGTACATTGGATTAATATGGAATAAATAAATAAATGAATAAATAAATAAATAAAGATCGTAATAGAGTGCTGGTATTTTTTAGTTAAAGAGAAGTTTCAATAAAAATAGGGGCGTTTCTGTAACAAAAATTGTAATTATAGGCTTGAATAAAAAGTGGTGAGTTAGGGGAAATGAAAATGTACAGCCCGACTCCCTTAAAGAGGAGACTACTTGGAGTGGGTTGGTATGGCGCACAACTCTTCAAAACCTGTCCAGTCTATCCAAAATGAGTAGAGGCATATGTGGACTTTTGGGTAGGGAGAGTACGCATTCCTTGAGATTTTATCAGCAACATCCTGACACACTGTGGTGAGGGTCTGTAAATGCACCCTGCCCCGTCAAGAGAGGGAGGGGATATAACGCGCATTAGAATGAAAAAGACAGACTGCTGTTGCCCATAGGATTCCGAGGACGCCGGTCATTCTAGGCTGCCCTCAATTTTCACCGAATAACAGATTCACTTTATTCTTTTTAAAAAATAGGCAAAAGGGAATAAATTGCTGAATTTTAAAGAGGATTTTTGAAAAAAAATCGGTTAACTTCTTTCGTTTGATCGCTAATTAACGGAAATCCCCCGTGGCTCGATCCAATTAAAGAGGGTAAATGAGAGGGCGTTGGATCGGACCAAAAATGAAAAGAATTCAAGACTCATTTATTGGGGCTCACTTGACTCATCAAGGGAAAAGGAAAGAGAAAATGCAGATGGATTGAAGGGAAGTCGAAGTACCTCCATTCGCCAAAAGCCTTTTTTTAATAAAATTGGAATGAAATGTAGGAAAATTATAGTGCTCTATAGAAGTGAGCAAGAAGAGACTGACGATATACGGAAGTACGCACTTCTACTATTTTAATCCCTAAACTTCAACTACAGAAATTTGAGCTTTCTATTATTAGAAAAAGAAGGTGTGATAGGAAAGATGAATGTGATGGTAGGATTATTTTTTATTATAATTTTCAAAAACATATGAAAGTCATCTCTAAATATTGTCTTAAAAATATATTCTTATGGTTAGTGGTGAAGTTAGAAAAACGAAATTATGTTGAAGGCATATAATCAACATGGGAATATAAGGAGCGCATAGAATCTTAAATTTGCTTAAACCTGATTTTCAACCTTCCCTGCTTTCGCCTTAAGGTTTTCGTCTTTTATTGAAACTAGTATTTTTATTTTCAAAATCATTTGAAATGGTCTAAAATTTGCCAGGGATCCTAATAAACTCAAAATCCTTGCCTCAAAATCTGTCAAAAATGGGCCGAACTCTTATCTACGGTCGTTAAAGGGCCGAAATCTTAATTTCGGGCGTTATAAGGCCGAACTCTTACCTCCGGTCATTTCAGAGCCAAACTCTTACCTATGTTTATTAAAGAGGCGAGCTCTTAACTACGGTTGTTATAGGGCCAAACTCTTACCTACGGTCGTTATACTGCCAAATTCTTACTTACGGTCTTTATAGGGCCAAACTCTTATCTACGATCGTTAAAAGGCCGAACTCTTTCCTATTATCGTTAAAGGGCCGAAGACCTAATTACCGTCGTTAAAGGGCTGAACTCTTACCTACAGTCGTTAAAGGGCAGAACTCGTACCTGCGTTCTTTAAAGGGCCAAACTATTACCTCAGGTACTAAAGGGCCGAACTCTTACCTACGGTCGTTAAAGGTCCAAACTCTTAAGTTCGGGCTTTATAGGGCTGAACTCTTATCTACGGTCGTTATACGGCCGAACTCTTACTTACGGTCGTTATAGATCTGAACTCTTACCTACTATGGTTAAAGGGCCGAAGACCTAATTACCATAGTTAAAGGGTCGAACTTTTACCTACGGTCGTTGAGGGGAAGAACTCTTACCTACGGTCGTTAACGGGGCCAAACTCCTACATACGTTCGTTATAGGGCCGATTTCTTACCTAGTACACATTGTGATACTTTCAGGCACAAAATTAGACAAAGCCAACTAATAGAGTAATAAGTGGCGTACGATAGACTTTTAGACTGAACTATAAATATACGACGAGATGCAACAATTAGACAAAATATTTATTATAACAAATTCGTCATGGTTTCAAAACAATTCAGGGTAAAAAAATAGAACAAATAATTAGATTCTATTGAAGAAACTATTGTGAACATAAAACCAATAAAACAACGGAAATAATGCCTAGCCATTGGTATAGTGAAAATGACGAAACAAAAGAATAGACGGAGAAATTAAAGTAAAAACAGTGATCGCTTCACTGAAAGAGTGGACAAATTCAATGGTTACCATACGTCAAATGCCAACTTTTCAATAGAGGAGGAGGAAATCCTATTAGCAATGAATGGCAGGGTTTTATGAGCAATAAAGTGTATGAAAGAAACTAAATCGCCTCAGAAAGAGAAGGGTAACAAGCGACCAAAAAAACCTGGCGTAAGCTCCTGCTCAACTAGTTATAGATAATTTGTTTATGAAATACATGAGTATAAGTCGCATTCCAAAGGTATATTCCGATGCTTCTGTTCTCATTCTTCTAAAGAGAAAGAAAAGAAGAGCTAGTAACGAACAGAAAATGAGTCTCTTATCATCAAGATACATATATTAATTAAAATAATCATGCTCGTCTGTAATTTTCCTCCGGAACAACCAGGTTTCAGATGCAACTATAATGCATCTGATAGTGCCTTCAACTATAATGCCCTCATCCATAATATTCGTAGAATATTTAAAGCCTGTAACCAGTTAACACCTATATAGTGTTATGAGCACTGTGGAGAAATGGCTACATTAAGCCTCCTGGAGGAGTATAGATACATTCAAGCCCCCCTCCCTTCATGAGGAGAAGCGTGGGAAAGGTAGCCGGCGAAAATGCTTACCATGTGTGATCGCCTCGCCGCTGTGGGCAGTTGGAGCTAACATATGTTTGAAGGCGACCACCTAAGGTCCTTAAACGACGCTCTAACGATCGTATGACCTACGAGACCCATAAACCCGTGGTTAGAAAAAAAAACGGTGCGAGTCAGAAGGCACGCCAAGTAGCGGTGCGGTTACGAGCCTATAATTTGCGAGCTGACTTGGGCACCCCAGTGCCACCTCAGGAATTCTCGCTCTACCCAGATGCTAACTCACCATTCGCTCCCCCCCCCTTTTGCATCTGTGGCCTGGTTACTTCCCCCTTTAGATGGGGCGGCAATCCGCCTATAAATAAGCCCCGCAAAGAAAGAGAAGGGGATTATCTGAAGTCGATACGCCAGAGTAGGATTAGGTCGTGAAGATCGATCCATCGGCTAGACAAGAAGATTTTTAGAAGTCGATTCGCCAGAAGAAAGATTAATTCGTAAAGATCGATCCTTCAGCCATACAAGACTATTTCCGTGAGAAACGATAGGATCAGATTGAGAAAATCGATCCCCCCTCCTTTCAGGGCCGTATTAACCTAATTAGTCAAGTTTTATATCGGTGCCATACCGAAGAAGCCTTTTCCGTCTGCAAAGAAGTCCGACTAAAGAAAAGTAAAGCCGCTCACACTCGAGTGATTCTCACATCCCAAGCAACGTAAGAGTGAGAGGAGAAGAACCCTGCCCCAACGAGCTCCCGTTCTTTAATTACGTTTAAGAAGCATTTCCTCCTCGAAAATTCAAGAGCGACGAAGCAACACTTCAAAGCGAGAGATAAGTCCTCCAGCGACATCCGGCAATCCCTAATACCTACCTGTAAGTTAACAATAACATTTATTTCTCTATTGCAATAGTAGAAGTTTAGTACGTCCCACGTTTTAAAGGAGAGTAGAAACCATTATTCTTGAACCTAGGTCATATGTGTTTGTAGATGACAGTACATTAATTTAATGTTTTATGCTAAACAAATAGGTTCGTGATAAAAATACTAATTGGCAATTGGCATGTTTATTGAAAGCCTACTTGTTTATGTTTTGTCATTTAAAATTCTTTGAGGCCAAATATAGAAATGCTTTTACTGTTGGTTTGTAATATTTAATTTAAAATACACGTTTATTTTTTGGTAGATTCTGGTGTTTCCTCTTATCCTTATGTGTTTAAAAATAGCTCTTTCTTAAGGACTAAACCAATAAAATAGCACTCTTAGAACAAAGCCTACTTCATCATAGAAGTAACTCACGCCCCTTAAAGCATACCGCTACTAAAAGGGTGTCAAAGCGTAGAGTGATCAAAGCCAAGGGTCATTCTACGACATATTATAAAAGTGGTGTCAGGTCTAGAGGTTTTATATTAGAAAGAACCCAGCAGTGTTTATTTAAGGAAGAGCTAACACATAAAAGGAACACCAGGAATAATAGGATATTTGACGAGTGGGAAATTGGTAAAGTTAGAGGTGGATACCATCTAAAGGTAATTGTTAGGCCAAGTGGTAAGTTTCGGTGGTGGAGTAGGTCAGGCTTGAGTAAAAACAAGGTAGATGACTGACATAAGCGCGATGGCATTGTTTGACCTTTATCGGAAGCAAGGTCAAAGCCTCGGACTGGAAGGAACCGATCTGAGTTCGTTTATTCAGGAGAAAGAGAGAAGCTAAAGAGAAGAAAGAAGAGAAAAGATGAAAATGGAAGCAGAAAAGACGAAAATGGAAGCTGATGAAAGAGAGAAGATAAGGGCCCACGAAAGAGCTCTTAGTAAAGACCAGTTAGAGGTGCAGTCAGTGTGATCTAAAACAGGAGTGTCACCAGCGGCCAGCATGAAACTCCCGGAGTACAAGGACGAAGAAGATTTATGCTCATATCTCTCCCATTTTGAGAAAATATTTGAAGTCAATAATTGGGACCTAGAAGAAGATGGGGTCGCCAGACTGTTACCGCTACTCAATCGTAGGATGAGAGAGATATTCGTATCTTTACCCTCAGAAGCGACTGTGGACTATTCCACTCTCAAAGCCGAACTTCTCTCAGCAACAAACCTTAACCCGGAAGAATATAGGATGAAGTTCAGGCAGTCTCGTATAAGACCTGGACAAACGTACAAACATTTTGGCTTTGAGCTTCGTCGAAGCCTACAGTTTTGGATGGAGTCAGAAGGGGTAGAGAACGAAGTCGCTGCGGTCGTTGACTTCATGCTTAGAGATCAGTTACTAAGTACACTACCCCAGGAAATCCGTGCATTCGTTAAGGACCGAAAAGCTTCTACCTTCAACGAGTGCCTGGACGAGGCTGACCTCCACGCGGTAAATCATCGGTTATATCCTAGGGAGTACAAGAAAGAGAAGGCTCCCTCCCCAAAGAAAAATGGGCCACCACCCAGGCATTTACAGAAGAAGCCCTTTAAGTTCGCAGCAGCAAAAGGAACTTATAAACCAAATTTTGGAGGAGAAAAAAATCAAAAAGAAGTTAGGATTCCACAAGGATCATACCCTAATACCGGCACGTATCCCAGGAAGCCCGTCACTTGTTATACCTGCGGGATAATAGGTCACCTGAGTTTCCAGTGCCCACAGAACTCCCGACTGAGGGAGACCTCGAGACAACAGGTGCAAAACCTGACTGCCGCTATCCCAGCAGGACAAGCTGATTCGTCCTACGTCCCCGCGCCAACATCCGAAGGGCCCCAGCAACAGGTAAACTTTCTATTCAACAAAAGTTCGCCAGACGGCCTACAATTTGAAGAGGGCACTGTTAATGGGTGCCGAGTATCCACTTTAGTCAGAGACACCGGATGCACGTGCATAGTGGTATCCGACAAGTTGCTGCCCCCAGTAAACCCTGCCCATAAGAAATTCGCAATCGTCCACGACTTTTTAGGACGCGACAATCGATTCCCCGTCGTGAGATGTCATATACAATGCAGATATTTCACCGGTTGGACGGACGTGGTAGTAGCCCCGATTAAGTTCTGCGCAGTACTAATCGGACAAAACCCCCTAATTCCCCAGCAATTCCCCAAGTAGTCACCCGGGCACAAGAAGCCCAGAGGAAAGAGCAACCTGCTAAGTTGACCCCGAGGATTACCTTCGAAGACAATGGGTTCAAATTGACTTCCTTCGCCAGTGCTCAGAAGGAATGCCCCACTCTTAAACCTCTATGGGAGAAAGCTATTAAAGGTGAAATTCTCCAAGTGAAAGGAAAGAAGCCGATCCAGTATATCGTAGAAGACTCACTTCTCTACCGTACTATCAGCGAGGAGGATAAGGAGAACAAGAAAGCACTGTGTGTACCTCAAGAATACACGCAAAGAATTTTGAATACCGCGCATGATGGAATATTAGCCGGACACTTTGGGCACAACAAAACGGCGCAGCAGATATTCCGACACTTTTATTGGCCCCAGGCCGCCAGGGAAATTGTGGCCTATTGCCGATCATGCGACGTGTGTCAGAAGGATCCCTCCAGAGGACGGGTACCTCCCGCTCCCTTACAAAAGGTGCCCGTTATTACCGAACCTTTCTTTCGAGTGGCAATTGATTTGGTGGGACCAATTCACCCCCCTTCAAGTGGAGGACACTCCTACATCCTCACCCTAGTGGATTGTGCCACCCGGTTCCCAGATGCCGTGGCCCTACGGAAGATTGACACTATTTCCTGCGCGGAAGCATTAATTTCAATTTTTGCACGAGTAGGCCTGCCTAAAGAAATTCTATCTGATAGAGGGCGCCAATTCACCTCAGAATTGATGGAGTATTTTAACAAACTTCTGTTAGTCAAGCCAATTTTTACGAGTCCATTTCATCCAGCCGCTTACGGAATCTGCGAGAAATTAAACGGGACTCTCAAAAATATATTGAAGAAGTTGTGTCAAAACAACCCTACACAGTGGCACAGATACCTGCCTGCAGCCCTTTTCGCCTGCCGAGAAATACCTCATCGGACGTTGGGATTCTCGCCCTTTGAGCTATTATACGGGAGAAATGTGCGAGGTCCTATGAGTATTCTTAAGGAATTATTTTCCAACGCGAAGCTCGAGCAAGAAATCAAATCATCTTACGCCTACGTGATGGATATGCGCGAGCGCCTAGAATACTGCTCTGGCTTAGCTGGAGAGAACGCTGAGAAAAATTTAGCCAAATATCGGGACTATTTCGATATGAAAGCAAAGGCTCGAAAATTAAAGGCAGGAGATGAAGTCTTATTATTACTCCCGACCGAAAATAACAAGTTATGGGCCCAGTGGAAGGGACCGTTTGAAGTAATCGAGGCACGGGGTCCAGTCAAATACTTGATAGATACCCCAACAGGGCGAAGAACCTATCATATAAACATGCTAAAAAAATATCACCGCCGCGCGTGCATAAAGAATATTACCCTTCTAGACGAAGAAGAACCGATGGATGCCGTTTACCCGGGTACGCCCCTGCAAGTCATACACACCGTGTGTGTGGAACAAGACGAGGAATACGAACTTCCCTCGCTCTCACCTACCCCGGAAGACCCTCGGGTGGATTTAAAGATAAATCCCCACTTAGAAATTCAACAAAAAGCGGAAATGTTGAACTTGCTCATGGAATTCCCAGAAGTCATTTCTGAAAACCCCGGATGTGCCAAGGATTTTATCCATGAAATAAAACTAAAAAATAATTCAGTGGTTCGGAGCAAACCATATCCTTTACCAATCCACCTACGAGAAGCCTTTAATAAGGAAGTCCGGAATTTACTAAAATTGGGAATTTTAGAGCCATCGGAGTCCGATTATTGCTCCCCCATAGTAATGGTTAAGAAACCTGATCAATCATTTCGGATGTGCGTGGACTTCCGAAAATTGAATTCAGTTACCGTTTTCGACGCCGAGCCCATCCCACTAATAGATCAAAATCTCCATTTATTTGAAGACGCTAAATTCATCACCGAATTGGATTTGTGTAAAGCGTACTATCAAATACCTCTCGCTAAGGAGTCCAAAAAACTGACGGCTTTTGCGACCGAGAGAGGTCTGTTACAGTTTACCAGGCTACCCTTCGGACTACTTACAGCCGGTAGCAATTATAATAGGATGATGAGGTGTATTATCACTGGACTAAGCGACGTGTCGTTTTACTTCGACAACGTGTACGTAGCTACCCGTACATGGGAGTCACACTTACACGCCCTACGCTCATTGCTGGAGAAATTGAAGGAGCAAGGTCTAACCGCCGGGCCGACCAAGTGTTATTTTGCCTACGAATCCATTGACTACCTGGGATTCAAAATAGGACAAAAACACTTGACTACCCAGCAAGAAAAAGTGGACGCCATAGTCAAGATGCCCCGGCCGAAAACCAAGAAACAACTCCGATCGTTTATGGGAGCGGCCTCGTTCTATAGGCGTTTTGTACCACACTTCGCTTCCATTGCGGCCCCACTAAATGATTTGTTAAAAAAGACAGCGTCAGACCCTGTCACGTGGAACCCCCATGCAATAACTCAGTTGAAGATTCTAAAAGGAAAACTCGTAACTGCGCCCATTCTTCGCTTACCAAATCCCAACAAGATCTTCGGTCTTCGCACGGACGCTAGTCGGGACGGGCTAGGCGGAGTATTGCTTCAATACGAAGATGACGAAACAGCCTATCCCATAGCTTATGTCAGTAGGAAACTGTTGAGTAGAGAAAAAGCCTACGCTACTATCGAAATCGAAGCTTTGGCCATAATATGGTCCATAGGTAAATTCAAATATTATCTAATAGGGCGCGAGTTCAAGTTGGAATGCGACCATAAACCGTTGTCATACTTAGGTAAAAATAAGTGTAAGAATGGAAGACTCCTGAGATGGAGTTTACTCTTGATGGAGTACCAGTACTCCATTCACTACATAAAAGGGTCCAACAATTGTATGGCCGACTCGTTAAGTCGGAACCCTGTCGACGATTAAGGAGCAGCCCAACTATTGTATTATAGCAAAGTTAAGTGTAAATCAGTAGAATTGTAAGTAAGTAGGGGCGAGTAACCCGAGTGGTAGGTAGGAAAATCCTAAGATGGCACAGTAATATAGGAATTAATGTAAGGTCAGGTGAAATGTTATCGAGGCATTCCCGAGTTAACTAGAATTTATTGTATAATATAATGTTCCGTAAGTTACCCATGTATATTATTGTAAGCGTCGGATTGGAACCCCCCCCCTCCCGTTATTTTCTTAAGAATGGAGGTAGATGTGGAGAAATGGCTACATTAAGCCTCCTGGAGGAGTATAGATACATTCAAGCCCCCCTCCCTTCATGAGGAGAAGCGTGGGAAAGGTAGCCGGCGAAAATGCTTACCATGTGTGATCGCCTCGCCGCTGTGGGCAGTTGGAGCTAACATATGTTTGAAGGCGACCACCTAAGGTCCTTAAACGACGCTCTAACGATCGTATGACCTACGAGACCCATAAACCCGTGGTTAGAAAAAAAAACGGTGCGAGTCAGAAGGCACGCCAAGTAGCGGTGCGGTTACGAGCCTATAATTTGCGAGCTGACTTGGGCACCCCAGTGCCACCTCAGGAATTCTCGCTCTACCCAGATGCTAACTCACCATTCGCTCCCCCCCCCCTTTTGCATCTGTGGCCTGGTTACTTCCCCCTTTAGATGGGGCGGCAATCCGCCTATAAATAAGCCCCGCAAAGAAAGAGAAGGGGATTATCTGAAGTCGATACGCCAGAGTAGGATTAGGTCGTGAAGATCGATCCATCGGCTAGACAAGAAGATTTTTAGAAGTCGATTCGCCAGAAGAAAGATTAATTCGTAAAGATCGATCCTTCAGCCATACAAGACTATTTCCGTGAGAAACGATAGGATCAGATTGAGAAAATCGATCCCCCCTCCTTTCAGGGCCGTATTAACCTAATTAGTCAAGTTTTATATCGGTGCCATACCGAAGAAGCCTTTTCCGTCTGCAAAGAAGTCCGACTAAAGAAAAGTAAAGCCGCTCACACTCGAGTGATTCTCACATCCCAAGCAACGTAAGAGTGAGAGGAGAAGAACCCTGCCCCAACGAGCTCCCGTTCTTTAATTACGTTTAAGAAGCATTTCCTCCTCGAAAATTCAAGCAGTGACGAAGCAACACTTCAAAGCGAGAGATAAGTCCTCCAGCGACATCCGGCAATCCCTAATACCTACCTGTAAGTTAACTATAACATTTATATCTCTATTTCAATAGTAGAAGTTTAGTACGTCCCACGTTTTAAAGGAGAGTAGAAACCATTATTCTTGAACCTAGGTCATATGTGTTTGTAGATGACAGTACATTAATTTAATGTTTTATGCTAAACAAATAGGTTCGTGATAAAAATACTAATTGGCAATTGGTTTGTTTATTGAAAGCCTACTTGTTTATGTTTTGTCATTTAAAATTCTTTGAGGCCAAATATAGAAATGCTTTTACTGTTGGTTTGTAATATTTAATTTAAAATACACGTTTATTTTTTGGTAGATTCTGGTGTTTCCTCTTATCCTTATGTGTTTAAAAATAGCTCTTTCTTAAGGACTAAACCAATAAAATAGCACTCTTAGAACAAAGCCTACTTCATCATAGAAGTAACTCACGCCCCTTAAAGCATACCGCTACTAAAAGGGTGTCAAAGCGTAGAGTGATCAAAGCCAAGGGTCATTCTACGACAAGCACTATAGAAACAAAGAATTAACAAAAACTTTATACATTTCCCCCAAATTATGAAAACAGATTATAAAACTGGTTTTCGATATTAATTTAACTTTGTTGCTGGTATTGTATCACTTGCCATGAAGTCACAAAAATACAAATAAATGATAAAAGAATTATCAAAATAGGCTCAACGAGAATACTTACTCCCATTAATAGCGTTGAGGAAAATAAAGAAATAGAATTTAAAATAACATTTTAGATCATGCAAGAATGCGCCTAGTTACAAGATGATTTTTGAGTCTTTGGATTTCTTATAATCTCGCGTTTACCTCTGCATTCAATTTGTGTGTAAAGCTTTTTATCTTTAAACAGAAAACACAAAAAAACTAAGGAAACTTAACACATAGTTTTTTACACTGACTTATATCATCATAAAAAAGAAAGTGAAGATATTACTAAAAAAATTGGTTTATATGTGCATTTCAATAAAAAAAGGTTACATATGTAAAGAGTGGTTCAAATGTGAGTGATATATTAAATAAAATAGATCTTGAAAAATTATATTTTAATATAATATCCTTCAAATGTTCTACATTATTTTGAAAACAAGGGCGGATTCTTTGTATCAAATTTTCCATGACATTCTCTAAAACATTGAAATTTGATTTCTAGAAATCAATATTTAGAGGTTGTTTAAATATTAAACATTTAAGAGGTAAACAAATATATATATATAGGCTCAAATCTTTGACTCAATTCATGGATATGATTCTATTTACAATTGCTTCAACTATAATAGCCTCCGTGAATGTCGACTCATTGTTTACAAACCTCTCACTTGTCGGAACCATAAAAATATTATAAGAACGAGTTTGCGATGAAAACGATTATCCCCTCATGGCATACCCAGAGCCTCTCTAAAAACGCATTCAAACCTGCAAACACAAACAAAGCCCATTTCTATGAACTCAATAGTGACATGTGCCTTTAAGAGAATAGAGTTGCTAGGGCTTCTCTTCTTGCAGTTCTTTTTTTAATCTCTAAATGAAAGCACCGAAGAATGAATAAGGCTAAAACAATCAATCCCAAAATTTAGTCATCCTAACCACAACGACAAAAGAGGGCCCATGAATATAGCACGGGCACCAATCCCGCCCTTTACATGAATGTAAAAAAGCGAAGCCCCAGAAGCCTATAAGAAAGGTGTGATCAACGCCTTTAATAAGCGTGACTTTGCCCCTGCTCTGAAGGGAAAGATTAACGCATAATGATTTCAAATGAGCTAAGTACTATGAAAAAACGGGATTTATAAAGATGATAGAAACAAGTAATTCATCGCTCTTCATAATGTTTGAAATAGAGATAGAGAAAAGATCATAAATTATTCTATAAGAACAGAATGACCGCAACCTAAACAACATAAAAAGGAATAAAAGAAGAAACTTTAACAAATGAATAAAGCTAGACAGTTCCTGAATTTGCAGCGTTTTATTCGCCACCCCCACCCCCCGTAGTAGAAGCGACGAAACACGAGATGAAAACCGCCAAAAGAATTCCGTTCCCCCAATGAGGTATGAGACCGTGTGAATGAGATTTTTTCACCTGGCCAATTATTACATCCTTCACCTTAACATAAACTTAGATGCTTTATTGTCACTGAGAAATGCCTCCCTGGTGGCATCGGATTCTCAACCTGGCCGGAAACAGTGAGAGCAAACATGCATCCAACCACAAATACACATGTCTATCATGATATAAAACTTTCCTACGAGTCAACACACTAAAGGATCCATACAATGTAGCTCTTGCAAAAGTGGTACCCACCTAAACTGTACGAAATATGACTTCAGAATACTACACAAACACTTAAATCCACCTCTCACGAGCCAGGTTTCTTCTCCGATACTCTAACTCAACTGCCCCATTTCTTACATGTATTCTATAACCCCAACTTACAATATCTAAGCCCATCCGCATCCATCTTCTTCCCACCTAAACCTACACTGCCACGCAGAACCAATTACAGAAAAGGGGCGTAGGTTTACCTTGGTCTAAATGTAACGGAGACGAAAACGTCAAGGCCAAAAGGAATAGGATCTAGGTACCGTTAGAACGCTGTCTGTGCTTTTAATTCTTTCTTCTTCAAGCATTCGAACTGTTATCCTAGCCAGAGTCCGGTCTTTCTCTGCGAATGTGTTTGCAAGTAAGAGCCGAGGAAGATTGCGACTAGAGAAGGGCAGGTTAACCTACGATGGAAGGAGCCGAATCCCACGCTATCCTCCCTCGAGGAACATGCGTTCACGCACGAGCAGACACATGTTTAAGAAGTATTCAAGAATCTGAAATCTTAACAACATTACCACTAAAAATTATGAACTCACAAACTTCGTAATACAACACAATAAAAATATTATCATCCTACAAGAAGCAAAGTTCAGCACAACGGAAAATATATCTTATTGGCCAGAATTCACAATAAACTTCATAGGCACACATGATTTCCTCTTTCTTCCTCATGTTTACTTGCTTAATGTTGTCCATCGTTGTCAAGGGGGAAATTAGATGAGTCCAGAGGCAAGGAAATTATCTAGGACGATTGGATCGGGTTTGAGGGGCAGTGCTCTGCACGAGCACCGTGCAGATTTGATCTCCTAGTTTGCTCCTGAAACCTTGGCCCTTCCAAGGGCTCCCACAAGGCAGTAGGATTGGCCAGGTTATACGTTGGATGTACCTTCAGTTAAAGGCAGAAGGACCACTAGCAGGTAGTGCGCCAACAGTGGCGAGGGAGAGGCTAAATAACCTTATCTTCCATGACTTAAGATTAAGAGTTAAGCCTAGGACCTAAGTTTTTATATTGCGCATACACTACCATTGGTAGCCAAGCTCACATTACAATAGTAAATTCTTTCATTACTACCCTTCCTACAGGATCTTGCAAAGGTTCTGTTACACTAGGTTTGTGGATCTTTTCAAAGGATTATGTATCTGATAGAAAAAGTTCCGTCTAACAAACTTAAAGTTCTACTTTTCCACTACGTATCATTAACGCGTCTTTTCTATTGTGTTCAGGTGTGTCGAGATGCAATTAAAAAAAATCAAGATCTTTGCTGTCCTGTGCACAGGAAAGGCCTTTGAAAGTGCTTGGAAGCTCAAGCTGAATGCCCTCTCTCTAAGAAAAACATTTAGGTGGCCATGGTGGCCAGAGCTGTTAAGAAGAAGTACAGTAAGACCCAAAGATGCGTGGAAATGCCTCTGCTCACCAAGTGCACGAAAGAACAACGTTGAGAGCGGTGTAGTTACCTTTTCAACGAATTGAAAACTCATGACAACCGAATTCTTATTTTTTCTAATGAAAAAAACCTTTACGGTCCATTTGCTCATCAACAAGCAGAACGACCGTATGGTGAACTTTGGGCAGAACGTCTGCGAAACACCAGTGTGGTTCGCGGACAAGTACATCAAGATCTTGGCCATGAAAGTCCTGCCCTGGTTGAGAAATATCACGAAGAAGTCGGAGTTAGTCGTTCATTAGGATGGTGCCGTGGCCCACAGGGGCAGAATCGTTCAAGAGTAGTTTGGATTGAACCTGAACTTCTTGGCTAGTGCAAGACTGCAAGGTCCCTCCAGAGCAACTTGACGATCTTACTACTTCCATCAACCCCGCATGGGCTAGCATAAGGAAGGACTTCGCCTGAAACGTATGCGCGGCTTTCAGGTCTAGCCTGGAGAGTGTTCAAGATTAATATTACAAATTAAACACATATTTCTATGCTAAAACAATAAAAACGAGTCTAAATGCATCAAAACTATCTTTGTGTCCTTTGTTGAGAGCCTAGTAACTATGAAGTGTAATTGGACTTTTGCAATACGCAGTAACATGCTACTATGCAGATGCAGAATTGCTAGTTAATACGATTTTTTGCATATATCTTGCAATTTTTAAAAACCTATGCTATTATAATTATAATTATTTGATGTTGCAAAAAGTTATTTCAATATGATAAGTAATTATTAAATTCCAAACGATGGGCTATTCTTTGTTACTTTTTGATACCCGCTTACTCTTTTAGGTCAGAAATTTATGGCATCTCTGTGCAGTTTCAGGGCTGTTTATTAAGTGCTATGATAACGCTTGTTATACATTGCACGTGTAATATATATTTTTTTAATTCTGCATCTCGGTATCCATCAAAATGCTGGAAGGAAACGCTGAATAATCAGGATCATAGTCGTCAAATTCATAATAAATGGGAAAACAAATGGCCATCATTCCTAGTCCGTCAGCAGTATAAAATAGAAAATAAACTTAAATTCATGCTAGGCTTAAAGACGCGAGAAAATTATTTTCTCTAACACTATATTTTAAGAATGGGATTTTATCTTTGATGGTTTGAATAATTTTTTTCTCTTACTTGTTATGTACAAATTGAGAAAAAGCAAATGTAACGTTCAGAAAAAATAAATATAATTATATTTTTTTTTTAATTTTTAAAAAACTACGTATTACCAAAGGTAAATTTCATAAAATTTATTAAGGTTAAGATATACCTGATTTTTGGTTGTTTTTTTCGTATATTCAAACCTTTTATCGAATTTCTTTCTAAAATAGCTTTTTCGATTTTAATTCTCAGCGGGATGAAATAGCTTCCCTTCCCTAAAAATCACTGCTTGCTTTTGCTTGGTTGTTTTGGGAAGTCCATCGAGGTCGATGATGACGGATGCCTTCATATCGAGAGCATCAAACTTGCACTAGGTTTAAACGGGTAGGAATGTGTGCCGTCTTCTGACGACGACCAGGATTCATCCTTGGCTGCAGAGAGTTGCCGAGACACCGGTCTGTTGATGCTAGCCTAGAGGCACTCCCGATCCTGGTGTGTAATCGAGGTATCCTTCCTCTAGATTTTTGACTAAAAAGGCAGAGCCCACAAGGCAGTAGGAGAGGTGCAGTGGTTCGTAGGGGCCAGGGCGTGACTATACACAGGTAGGCCTACACGCCGTACATCTGGGTCCCACTGCCTCAAAGAGATCCCCTACTAATGAGTGAACATCGGTATTTGGTTTGCTCTATAAAGCTGCAGTTGTATTTCTTGAATTGGCTCGTGAAACAGGAGGGAGTAAGTCGGATTTAGGTTTTTGTATGAGGTTTTCTTGGGAGTTTGGGAAACATTTAACTTTGCCGTTTAGTTGAGTGTTTTGTGTTTTGTATTTGAAACTATTAAATAAAAATTAGATTGGAAAAAATGAATATGAGGATTCTTTTTTCAGGATTTAGAAAGAATTCCTATTTTTCCCATTGACCTCAGGGCTAAAAAATAAAGATGGATCTAAAAAATACAGACGAAGAGTAAATTATTAGGAGACCAGGCAATGGCTTCGCTGATATCCCCTACGGGGGGAGCTTGCGCTTCACTAATAAGATTAAAATTTAAAATCTCAAAAAAAGCAGCGAAGATTGAATTTTTAGAAATTTTTTGAACTTCGCTAATTATAATAATTTTAAAAAAGAACTCGAAACTAAATTTCTTCCCTTTCAAAATATCACTTTGCTAAAATATAGAGTTATAGAAGATATATAAAAATAATTTTTTTTTAAAAACAAAATTTTGATACTTATATTTATTTCTGAACCTCACCATTTTGATTTTTGATATTATAAATGTATTATTAGAAATAACTTTGATAAAAAACATAAGTCATAACCAAACTAAGATGAAATTATTATTCAAATACTCCCAAAAATCCTCTTCTTAAATTAGAGAGTTAGTGATGATGATGATGATGAAAAGAAAATTAGATGAAAAAAAGTGATGAGGATTGTTTTTATGGTATATGAAAACAATTCAGCTAAAAAAAATTCCTGAATTTAGGCCTTGAAAATAAGTATGGATATGGAAAGAAAAGATATATGCAATGAAAATATTTCATTTTCTTAACCAAAACCCTGCTGCTAGAGCGAGATAGGCTGTGTAGGCCACAGACTGATGGTCAGTTTGAGAAGCACAAGTTCATCCTGTAAGGAGGAGTGGCGAAGCCGCTACTCTTGTGATCTCAAGAATAAACTAATGGAAAGGAGGGCAAAATGTAGTTTTAAAAATATAAAAGAAAATATTTTGCCACAAAAATTATTAATAAGGTGGTTGAAGTTCGAAGTTACTTTTTTTGAAACAAACGTTAACCAGACTGATGGAAAATCTCTCTCAGAATGTATTTGAGCAAAAGGAACATCTCATCGTTTTTTCCCTTTCACTTTGGTTGAATCAACTGATATTTGTACGATTGATGAATCAACACTAATTTCAATGTTTTTGGAAGCCCAAAATGGCAAAACCAAAAGATCTTATATAGTTAAAAAGAAAAATATATTTAGAATTAAATATAAACAAACTACATAGTTAGTATTTGTATTAACCGCGTTGCTTCAATGTTTGGCAGTAATTTTGGCACTACAGCTTTGCTAGAAAACTTCTTAAGTCACCTTTGTTTGAAATACCATTGTATTATTCACCAAGAATCCTTGTTCGGAAAATTTATTCGCTACATGTGCTACCAACTGTTATGAAATGTATCAATAATATTAAAGCAAGATCTGTAAACTAACCACAATATTGATATTACTGTAAAGTTGTAAAATTTGAATATTGCAATCTCCTTCTTCATGGAGAACGTTTCAAATTAAATCCATTGTTTAGGATTTTTAGTGAGAATATGACTTGCTTGAGGGGAGAGACTTACTATTTGATAGTTCCTGGTTATTTGTTTTAGAATTCTTAGTAGACTTAACTTATCATTTTAATGATGTGGGCATAAAATTCAAGATGAAAATCAACCCTTCTCCAACTTAGTAAGTGATATTACTGCATTTAAAACGCAGCTATGAATGAAAATCTTAATGAGTTCCCACATACGTAAGTGAAAATTCAGTGTCTATGCTTGTGAAATTGAACTTATCCATAACATGAAATTTAAGGCACTTGAATTTTTGGAGGTTTTGAATAATAATTGGTATTTTGTATTTTAGTTTATTTATGACCTAGGTATATTTTAAATCTTATCCAAGTTCAAGTTTGAAAAAACAAAATGGCGAAGTTCAGAAGAAATAAATATGATTGTCGAATGTTTGGGAATTTATTTAAAAGAAAAGAATTACAGTTTGTAAAATTTATTAAAATCTAGGCATCGCTGCTATTTCTTTCGTATATTCGAATATTTTATCGGTTATTTCTAAAATAGTTTTTTAATTTTAATCTTTATCAGGAGGAAATAGCTACTGGATCCTAAAAAAGAGTAAAGCAAAATGAAATTATGAGGCCAAATTTAGATGGAGAAAAAAAAGAATCGTGAGGATTGTTTTTTTCATCTTTCGAAAGAATTCCGAAAATGTTTTTACTGTCCTTTAGGCCTAAAAAT
Source organism: Ceratothoa steindachneri (assembly GCA_963969495.1). Taxonomy (NCBI): domain Eukaryota; kingdom Metazoa; phylum Arthropoda; class Malacostraca; order Isopoda; family Cymothoidae; genus Ceratothoa; species Ceratothoa steindachneri. The sequence continues at coordinate 83,452,120 of OZ018329.1, read as the reverse complement.
AAGTATCTATGTACAAAAAAGACCAATAGTAAATTATTTAGAGATAAGATATGTACGGGAAACTTTTTAAAAATATTTAAACTAAAAGGCCGATGACAAAGCTTAAATAGAATAACCTTGAGGCAAACTTGGTAATTGGTTAAGTTTAGTAGCGCACGATTCTGTTACCGATTTTTGCTATAGTTTTGCTATTGTTTTTAATGCTTTTAAGCAACCATTATAGCCAATCAGCGATGTGTATTACTCATCGTCATTGGCCAATCATAAGCGTTATGAAGAGAGTTTTTTTATTTTCGATGATTTTTTTAGTTTATTGTCGAAGTCTCAATAATCTATGTTTAACTCTATCTAATCTTTTGCTTTAGTCTTCCATTGTTTTATTTTCAATGAAATCACTTGTTTGCTGTGTTTAATCGTTTGGGTGAAACCGTAATTTTTTTTTACGTTACTTCAAAATTGTTTTCCTTTTTTACAAACTGTGTTGTACGGCACTAACTCATGTAATGGTCGCAAAACAATCCATTCAGTATAGGCTGGTATATTACGAATGGTTTGTCATATAAAAACACACTTTCTCGTTGTTTCGACTTTTTAAATCGATGCTTCTTTTCCGTACGCTTGGGTCATATACTCGAGGGAATGCATATTCAGGCAGAACTTTTCACAATGGTAACTTCGTGTGTTCTATTTCAGTCCACCATTTATGTTTGGTTTTAGCCAAACACAAAAAAAACATATTTTTTTGTTTACCATCAACAAATAAAAGCCAAAATTGAGTGCCCGACATGTAAGTCAGAGCTTAGTGTTAAAAAAATATCTTCTTTTCCGATGTGACAAATTTTTCGTTGGTGAAGATAAAAGAGAAAGGTGCAGATTTAAATCTTCCGCTCGAAAAGGGACTTTTTCGCAGGCCTGACGTAAGTAAATTATCTAATAAAGGGACCTAACTTAACAGAACAGAACAAAATAAGACCTAAATTAACCTAACCTCTGGTTAGGTTAATCGTGCGCCTCTAAAAAACAATTATCGTAAACTTACACATTCAGAAATTTGAACTCCAGTGATTTGTCAATTAAAGGAAAAGTAAATTATCATCTAACAGACGAAAATTAAACATATGCAAACTTCACACAAACATTACTGTTTGACGAAACTTGATTGCCCTTAAAGAGAACTGCATAAAGCTTTAATATAAAGGTAACCTCAATGTTACTTCCAAAGATCCAAAGTTTTAAGGTAGATAGACACTCAGGAGAAAAGAACGAGATCTGTCAAAGAGCGGATGAGTTCTTGTGTGACGCAAAGGCCACCTAGTCCTCACTGCCTTGTGGGTGTCCTTGGGTGGACAAATGCTATGAGGAGGAAAACCCGAATTCAACCCCAATAGTCCTCAACGTCGGAAATGTGAAAGTGGTTGAAAAACCAAAGTGCTATGAAGGCGGAAGAAGGCTGCAGCAAAGTCAGAGGTGCCAAATGTCCAGGCTTTCCTATCCAACAGGGCCAACTTCTGATCTTGTCAAGGAATGTGTGTTGCGTAGGGTGCAACACCACGTAGACATTAAACAAATGCACGCAAAGCTGTACGACGTCCGCCCACACCTTCACCACCATCATCATCAGGATCATTTCTATCACCACAAACTGACGGACGTCGGACCCAAATCTTCTGCAAAGAAGTGGAGCCAAAAACGACAGACCAAATGTCTGCCTGCGAAGCGGCATTTATAAACGCATTAGTGAGCAACAAATCAATAAACTACAAATGACCTACAAATGAAAACGTTCATTTGTAAAGTATCTCCATTTAAAAATCAAAATTTGAAAAGCTGGTTCCGGTTCCAAGTGATCCTGATTTGATAAATCCTTGGAACATCTTGCCTTGTGAAGAGTTTGCAAATCTCTTAAAATTTGCAATGCAAAAATTTCCAAATTCGAAATCAATTATGGATGTGAACAAGCTTTTAGTACCATGAAATTCTTCAAAAGTAAGCAGAGATCAAGTATAATTGTTCCATTTGACAGCAAAATTAGACCCAGATATAAAAAAAATGACCAACACAAAACTCATTAAAAGGTGTTATTAAAATGTAGGTAAAATTGTAATATGTTTTATAATCTATAGTTTATAAGAATTTGCATGGATTGATATTAACGGTTCTGCAATCTGCTTTTGTTTTCTACGCTCAAAATTGCAGTAAAAACTTACTTTTCATTTTGCATAATAATTCTGTCCATAAATGGCGCACAGGCTTTTTTACTCAATAGAATTTAAGCAAAATCACCACATTTTAAACGTTTTCCTGTAGAACAGTTCTTATGGCAAAATGCCAAGCTTTTGTGGATTTTTTCTCTTTTTATAAGATGTTAACGAATTGTTTAATGACACATTTAGCTTAAAAACATTACCAAGTTTATCATTGAAATGCTTGCAGTAAATTTCGAACAATTAATAGCAACTCTAGGGGGTATTTTTAAGTAATGTAAAAACGCAATTAAATTCTGACTACTTTATAATATTGTTTCTTACTGCTTAAGTAATCATTTACATTTCTGAATTATCAACCAATTTTCTCTGGCTATAATATTACTTCGTCGATGCATTAAGTTATTTCGAAACGCATTAGTTTAATAAATTTCTGTTTTCTATTTCCTTACAAATATAAAAATCTTAGTTTTCATTGAATATGGGTCAATTTGATGAAGGATTGAATCAACACGAAATAGCCAACATAAGCCAAATCGAGAGATTTGTAAAGAAAGTTATCAATACGAAATTTCCGTCACTTTTAACGATATATTTTATCATGATAGACTACTACCCAAGGTTATTCGTATGCATATACATGCATGGGTACAATTAATCAAGAAATAAAATTAAAAAAATATTAAACGTCCAAAAATTTCTTACTCTGCGAGTTGTAAATGTTAAAACATTAAAATAAAGAATAAATACATAATTTGCTTTCATTCTATAAAAAACGCTCCTTAGTGTGTCAGTATGCAAGTGTTGAATATGCATTGTGCAATAAATTAACTTTTTAAGCCGGACTCTATTATATATTCTACATATATGTATGTATTTGTGGAATGAATGTATGTAGCCTTCTTTGATGATAGGAGATTTCGGGTTTGGTGTGAAACATTCTATTTTAATCAAAACCTATTTCCAATTTTGTCTCACTCATTAAATTTAGAGTAAATGGGCACGACTGAGTAAATCCTGCGGAACAGATTGTGGCTGCATTGATATTCAAAATGGAATATTGCATAACTGAGTATATTATTATTATTCATTCCTTCGATATATTTAAAATCCTTCTGAGAGTGAAGGCTACAATAATATTTCACTTTGTCAAGAATCTGGATTTCGATTTCCTCTAGAAATTTCTTATGAGAAAATGGGGATTCAACACATTCATTAATGAAGCTAGGGTCTTGTACAATCATGAAGGAGGATGGAGTTCCTGAATAGAAAATGGGAAATTTATTCATTTATAGAGGAAGATATGTTTCCTAATTCTTAGGTATAAGGAGTAATAGGGTTAAGGAAAGAGGAGACTACAGTAAGGAATAACAAACTACATAGAAGAAGATAGTTTTTCGTATACTCTTAACAGGGAGAGATGATTCAGAAGATGAGAGTTCTATACACTCATCAAAGAAGATAGGAGTTCCGTACAACCACACAAGAGAATATTAGGACTCCGTTCAATTATAAAAATCATTTTAGGTTCAATTTATTCCTAGAGAAAAGGGCTGGTATCGTACTATCATAAAAGATGATGGTAGTTCTTCACAATTTATAAGGAAGATGAGGGTGCACTACATTCATAGAAGAAAATCTGGGTCCCTTATTTAGGGGATTTTCGTGTATTTATTTGAGTATCCATGTATTAAGCGGCAATTATAATTAGGGTAAATGCAATATTTTTTCTATAAAACAAATAGATTGAATAAGGAAAGTAGCTTCTATAATTATTTAAAAGGCTTTCACGTCGATTAACTAAGAGCAGCGGATATCTGATTTGAAGAATTAATTCCGATTTGATGAAGTATAGGATTTTACATCATATTCACCATATCGGAGTAAACTTTGGCATATGAGTAATCCATAGAGGTCAGGAAAAGAAGGAAAATTAAAACAAAAATCTAAACTTATAGAATAGCAAGCCTGGAAAAGGTAGGGGCGTGAAGGAGAGAGCGTGAGAAGGTGAGGAAATAAAAAAAGCAAGTAAAAGTCAAACGTAAAACAAAGAAAATAATAGACTATGTAACATAGGTTTACGATTGGAAATAATTTCATTTTATATGAGTTATTTTGTTAAAGCATCGAGTTTCAACAGACCATTTGAAATATTCCTCTTGAGAAAGGTACTAATTCGGGAACATTCTACGTTATTTCTTTCTATAGAATCTTTGGAATGATGAATGAATTTAGCAGAATTCCAATTAACGTGATGTTTATTAGCTTAAATTGTTAAGAGAGAGCTTAAAATTCTTAGATCAAAGAGAAATAAGTTCGATAAAAGTATTAACAGGTACGGGAAAATCTACATACGGTATATATACATTAATTTATCATAAGGTGTAGAATAAGATCGTTCATAGGTACTTTTGTAAGCAGTGATAAAAGATCAATACCTACAATTTTAAAATTATTCGATTAAATAATATATACCTATTTGTCCAAAATGACAACCATACCTGATTTATCAGCTCATGTAGGAGTGGCCTGTGCCACTTCTCCGTATGTTATGTTTTTTTTGTTTTCTGTGATGTTTTTTTCCTCGCAGGTGAGGCATTTCGTTTTCGTGGGTTAAGTACATTTTTTCTAAAATAACTCTCATTTGCCGTATTGAGAACAGCTTTGTTCTCTTTGTGTATGTACATTGATTTGTAGTGTGAGTGTATATCTTGTAACAGTTAAAGTACATCCCTATGTCCATGGTCCTCTCTTTTTACATGTTTCCTAGTGGAATTCTCATGCTGATCAAGAATAACCCATTCTGGCAGATCTTGTAAACTATTTCCGTTTTCTAGTACCCTGTTTTGAAAACGTGTGTATGTTTTCCGAAATTTGCTACTTCAGGAATTTTGACTCATGAGCGATTATTTGGGATTCCTATTTGCACTGATTTGGGTATGAATTCTGAGAAAGAGTCCAATCTTTTAGCGTTTTATTCCTTGAGTGAAGACAACTTATCTATGTACGTCTCACTCAGAGTGGTGGATTACTATGTATCCATTTGAGACGTCTCGGAATCGAATAAAAGCGACATTGAGATATCCATAGAGTCTCGTTGAGTTAGCCCTTCTCCGGCTTGTTTTCATTCTTGATGGTGCTTTAGGGTACACAAAGGCATTTGAAACTACCTATTTTCTTTGTTGCGAGAGGAGCTCTCACCATATCTTTATTTGCCGAGCGCCCAAAGCGCTTTGTTTAGTAATTGTCTCCCTTCGATTAAAATTTTTGCCTTTCCTCCTTCCGTAAGAAATCTAGAAAAAATAGTGTGTCAAGATAGGCATTTTATTCTTTTAATATGCCTTTGAGTCCCTATTTACCCGCCTATTTTAGAAGCACTCCTCAACCTCACTACTTCTATTAGACGGCTACAATAAATTTTTGGCTCATGTTACTAAGGACCTCTTTTAATCTCTCACCCTAACAGGGCATCCGTTCCTGAGTCATTTTGCGCTAAATTAAAGTAGTTATAGCGTTTTGGTGGTCGAATTGTTGTTATTATGTAGGTATTTTAAAAGGTGCAGAACTTTACTGATTTGGTAGTCAAAAATAAGGATAGATCCCTCTTTAGGGTCACTACCACTTCCACTGAAAACAATAGGAATCCTCAATCAATCCAGTGGACGCAGTATTTTTCTTCTATTGGGTTGAAGAATAAGTTCTTGCGGTTTTATCAAATGAATTCATTACCATTAACAATTTTGGAAAAACTTCATTTTTAATTGATAACAATATGCAATTTAATCAATAATGTATTCTCCGTTGTTATATACTACTTCTTCCCAATATTCAACTAGTTTATCGATGCCCCTGCAATAAAAATCTCTGGCTTTTGACTCGAAGAATTCGTCTAACCAGGTTCTTAATTCCACATCAGTTTTGAACGAAACGCCGCGCAATTTGTTGGAGAGCGATCAGAACAGATGGAAATCTGATGGAGCCAAGTCTGGCGAATATGGAGGATGCGGCAGGATGTCCCAATTAAGCGTTTGGATGGTGGCTTTTGTCATATTGGCAATGGGAAGGACAGCATTGTCGTCTTGCAGAAAGACTCCATAATGTCGATGAAGTCGCTTTTCACGATTAACTTCGGCGAGTCGATACATTTGTTGAACGTAGAGTTCTGCATTGACAATTTCGTTGTTTGCAAGGAACTCATACAGAATGATGCCTTCACAATCCTACCACACACACAACATCGTCTTTCGTGGATGAAGTCCTTGCTTTAATCACGGAAGTGTTTTTTTTATTGGGGCTAAGCCATTGTTTTCGATGGTTTATGTTGACATAAACACACCATTTTTCGTCGCTAGTGATGATGCGGTGAAGAAATCTGTCTTTATATCCACGAGTAGCCTTGTAACGAGCAAGCAAACCTGCAGCAATCGTGGAGCGTTGAAGTTTGTTGCTTTCGCTCAAAGCGTGCGGAACCCATGCACCGAGTTTTTTTAACTTTCCCTATTGAATGAAGGTGATTCACTACAGTTTTCTGATCACACGCAAATTGTACAGCCAATTACGTAGTCGATAGACGAGGATTTTCATGAAGAAGGTCGTTCAATCGATCTTCATTCAACTTAATAGGGCGACCAGAACGTTCTTCGTCATTAAGATTGAAATTACCGTTTTTTAAACGTGAAAACCACCATTAATCTGTGCTTTCTGATAAAGCATTTTCTCCATACACAGCACAAATATCGCGACGAGCTTTTGCTGCGTTTGCATTGTTCCCGTTTCGATTGAAAATGAATAACAATAAGTGTCGAAAATGCTCCTTTCTTTCAACTTCACATTCCATTTTGAGGGTACAGAACAAAAATCTAAATTAACACAACTTTTAAATAAACCGCAATGACTTATTACTCAACTTCAAGACGTAGCCTAAGCAAAAGCCTAATAGTCTACGCTGTTAAGAGACGTAACCTAACCTTTGCAAATTTTTCTCTCATTATTTATTATTGTTTCTTAATATGTGCACAAATCACGTCAACAAAACTTAAATCAACACAACATTAAAAAAACGCAAGAACTTATTCCCCAACCTAATAGTTTCAGAGTGCGTAACAAGCATACTGATTGTGAAAATGCCAGACTAGAAATCATTAGAAGACAAAGATGAATCGTCGGCATGTTTCCCTTCGTCCTTCTCCCGTTCGAGAGACATTCCCTAGTAGAGTAGACCCCATTTTTCCTTCTCTTCACTATAGTTGAGCACTTTTTAGTGTGCGTGTGAGTATAGTCACGGGCGACTCTACATCTAAACTATGTCGGTCGGTCGGTCCCCGTTTGCCGTTTTTTTTTTTTTTGTAATAACATTGTAACAACTTGGAAGATTTTAATGAAGTTTAAAACCCTTATGTTGTTTTTCATTTTCTTCAGAATTATATAATTGCTAAAGTCCTCCCAAGATTATCCTGGGAATTATTTCTTTTTCGCAATAGCATTATAACTATTCTGCCGATTCTAACGAAATTTGAAACCATTATGTTGTTTAACATTTTCTTTCGAATGATATAATTGCCAAAGTTCTCCTAAGGTTAGCACGGGAATTATTTTGTTTTGATAATAATATGTATCATAACTATTCGTCGATTGTAACGAAATTTAATCCATTCTGTTGTTTTACATACTTTACCGAATGCTTTATTTGTCAAGGTCATCCCAAGGTTAGTCCTAGGTTTATTGAAGGTTTTGAAGATCGCAAGGTCTTAATTCATAATGAGTGAAGGCATACGGCTTTTTGGCCAGCAGAGCTTGTTTTGTTTCACTTCAATATCGTAGAATTGTGCTTCAATATTTTTTTTGTCACTAAAGTACACTTCACTATAAAGTTCCTACTCTGTTTAACTTCGGATATGTCCAATTTTCGTTTTTGTCACCTAAGTTGTCTTATTCCTTTAGTCAATTTTGTGGTCACTTTCTTATGAGACTTACTATAGTTATGGCCAAAGTTGTGATAATATTATATTTTTGTATCAAACTTTATTGGTGATATATAAAAACAAATTAGAGCCTAAACCAGTGATATCCCATCTTCTTCAGGATTGTGTAAATTCATTTTGGCATGCTGGAGACCAAATTTTTTGATGATATCTTAACTTATATTGCGCTATTATTGTTTAGTATGTACCCGCATTGAATCACAATTCGATTGCTTCCGTTTATCGCTACAAATTCTCTATTTGGTGCTAATCTGGGGAATTTGAGCCCAATGTTCTAAATGTTGATGTTATTTTCAACTAAGAATATTTTTATTGCTTATTCTTTGGGACAATGTACGCCATCATGAAGAAACATAAAGTTAGTTTCCCAAACTTAGTCCTTAATCGTTTGGAAATGGTTCAGATGTAGCAATTTTTTGTACTATTTTGAGTTCATAACAGTGTCTTTGGGCAAAATTGTTAGTGCTCAAGTTCCCTTAGATCAGAAGCAGCCCAGGACATGGAGAGTGCCCAGGTGCTTCTCAGTAGGCACGATCCAGGACTTGTGAAAGCGCTGCTATTTTCTTTTCCTAAAGCAGAATCTTCCAGAAGCTCCAAAAGAGTGAAGGAAGATTGATCAAAGCATATTACTTTGCCCCAGTCTTCAACACTCAATTCTTAATATTTTCTACAAAGATTAATCCATCCGCAAAGCTCTTCTTCCTGAAATGAGTCTTTTTATAGCTCTTCTCATCTTGGAATATTTGTTGAAAAGTTTTCGCCTCAATGTACGATATAAAGAGTTCCACAGCTTAACAGAAGGCGATTTTGCCGTTCATTTGATGTTCTTTGGGGCCTAAAAAAAGTCTTTACCGGAGCTTAACTGTTCTTCCAAACTCTTTAATGATCTTATAGATGGTGCTCTTTCTTGTAATACACTTGGCAACTATCTTCTTGCAGGTTAGGACACTTTGATGCAGAGTAACTATTATTTCGCGTGTTCCTTTGGAAATAACTATTTCTGGAAGTGAAACGCTTTCCACAGGACCAGAGCGTGATTTTTTAAGTGCTCAATTTTTCTTAAACCTAAAATAATTTAAATATAAGAAAAACAATTTGTATCTCGTAAATTTTAAAAACTAATAAAAAAATAAATATGTATATTAATCTCAAAACATTTCGCCAAAGACTGAAGGTTGTTTTTATTATGTTTGTTAGGGGGCGTCAATTTCGATAGAACTTCTAAAGAGCTCGTTACTGTTATTGATTGTTTTTAGGCATTGGTTATATGTACAATAGGGAGGATCGAAAAAGGGGGGTTTGCAAAGATTTGTAAATTTCCCCACCCTGATTATCTGATGGATCCAACATCAAACCCTATTGTGTTGAAATTATAGACTTCTAGATTAATATTTTGAAGTTCCTCAGAGCAATTGAAATATTTTTTAAAAAGCAAAAATGTCAGAAAATTACGAAGGGCGGTCAATAAGTTTTGCTAATCGGTAGAGCAAATAGAGGAAGGACGATGGTTGTTTGTGGGGATGTCAGAACCTGCAGCCGCACGCTTCAACTTCGTCTATTTAGGAATCAGTAGCTGATCGCAGATCGTCAGTCACAATTTCCAACAATGGAGAAGGTTGAGCACCGCGCAGTGATCAAATCTTTGACCAAGGAAGGCAAGAATGAAAAGGAGATCCATGAACGCATGGATGCAGTGTACACCGACACCGCCCCTTCCTATGCAACCATTGCTCGCTAGAACACGGAGTGCCGCCATGGTCGTGAGTCCCTTGAACATCACCGCCGTCCAGGACACCCGTCAGACGTGACCAACGAGGACAATGTGGCCCATGTGGAGAGGATGATCTCGAAAATCAACGGGTGAAGGTCGAAGAAATTGAGCGAGAACTTGGAATATTACATAGAAGTGTTATCAACATCATCCACGACAATTTGGCAATGACCAAGGTGTCCCTAGAAACCTCACACCCCATGATCGACTTCAAGGTCGTCGAAGTTCCAAAGAGCTGCTGCTCCTGTACAACCAACACCCGGCGATGAAACTTGAGTCCATCACTGGGATCCCGAGACCAAGCTCAAAAGCATTGGCTAGAAGCACAGGGGCTCTCCGACCCCCATCAAGTTCCGGACCCAATACTTAGTCGAGAAAATCATGGACACGATCTTCTGGGATTCTGAGTGAGGGTTAATCGTGGACTATGCCCCTCGTGGAAGGACCATCATACGGCAATATTACGCCGAGGAACTGGCTGGGTTGAAGAAGTGCATCCGTCAAAAGCGGCGAGGCAAGTTGACACGCGCTGTCCTGCTCCTCCACGTCAATGCCCCTGTCTACAAGGCCAGAGTTGCACAAGCTGCCATGCGCGAGTGCGGATTCGAGGAGCTCAACCATCCGCCCTACAGTCCAGATCTTCCCCCTAGCGACTACCTTTTATTCCGCCAGCTCAAGGCTGCACTGTGTGGACGCTGATTTGGGGACGATGAAGATGTCCAGCTCGCCGTCTAGGAGTCGATTGAATAGCAGTCGGGAGATTTTTGGTTGTCGGGAATTCGAAGCCTCAGGGACTTGTGGCGCAAGTGCATTGAAGTCGAAGGTAGTTATATTAAAAAATAATAAAACACTTTTCCTCATATCTCGTTTCCCTATATCCGAATTGCAAAACTTATTGATCGCTCCTCGTATATCTATCTTTTTTCAAATTTCAAGTTGTTCCATCAAATTTATGTCCTATACAGGGTATATTATTTCTAGAAACCTTTCAAAAATATGTTACCATAAACTTTACAATCAATACTTCTACTTCCATTTTATTGATTAAAATTAATCTATTAACTACTCGATAAGTTTTCCTTCCTTTTCTTCCGTTTGTTTCCATGCTACCTGTAGATTTTTATCATCATCACTATGAAATAGAAGAAATTAAACAATTAAAATTCGCATATTTAAATTTTCACTATTATTCAATACCTATTTATTCAATATAGTTAGATTAAATGAGGGTACTTTTCTCCCGGACTCAATTCTACTCCTTATATAGCCGTCCAGTTTGTCTTCTCCACAAACTGCTCGTGAGGCTTCTGTGACCAGTTTGATGCATCTTTCAACTGCTTGTCCGTGACAAAAAAACTTCGGAATATCTAATTTGGTTGTTGACGGATAAATTCTTTAAGATGATCATCAGAGAGCGTCCTCGTCAGCGGAGGTTAGGTCACAACGGTCTGCTTCCAATTAAGTAGGTAGATGTAGTCGTCAGCTTCAAAGTTTATGTCTGGGATCTTAAAAGCGCGTATTGATTTCGCTTTATAATCTTTTCGTGCTTTCATAATTCTTCTCCATGTTAGTTCCCGTATATGAGTTCTTTCATCTTAAGGCATACAGAGAAGAATGTTTTCCTTTGAATCACTGGGGGAAATATATCTTTAGTCTGTTTGTTCATACCTTGCAGTGATTGCACTCTCTTGAAAAGGTTGGTTAAGTGTTCCATCTTTCGAAGAAGAGTTAGCCTCAATTTTAAAACAGCATGGTGCATACATCATCATGATGAACAAGACAATTGATTTCAGCGTGTCAGTAGGGTCGGAAGTCGAAACATATAACTTTTGTATCCGATTTGCTGCTGTAACTCCTCGTGCATGCAACCTTTTTCTAGGACTCTTACGAGCTATTTCAGCACAACATTTACCTTGTAAGATAGATAGAAGGATACCAAACAGAGACTTTTGATCGGTGCTCAAATTTCCCCTTTAAGCCAACGGCAAGTTATTCGCAATTGGCTCGAATTCAACAACACTTAGAGTCTCACATTTATCCATTTGTTTCCCTATAGGTCCGACAATTCCACGAGGCCCTGTTGTTTTCCCATTCAAATTTTGATGCAGTGGTCTATTAAGTTTTTCTTCTAACATTCTGATCACACCTCTTTTTCTTCCTGTATTCACTGCCGTTCCATCGCATCCTACAGCAACGAGTTTATCAGTTGCGATGCTTTTTGCTTCTAGATACAAGAATATTGCATCGCATATAGTTTTGCAGAACCTGTCTTCATTGTCAGGTGTCCAAGTTTTTCTGAACCAGGTTCTAAAATTATAGAGATGTGCTTTTCCATCATCGTCTTCTTGTGATGAGTTCCCTCAATCGTCTCAACATCAAATGTGCTATCTTGTCTACCATCAAAATAAATAGAATACAATGGCTTATCCGCTCTAATTTCTTGCTATAGTGTAGTACGTTCTTTGACACGCTTCCTTCTAACTTTTGACTTGTCAACTACTACAGAAGTTTCTTTGCCTTCAAATGACGATAATTCCTTAAAGATTGAACTTGTTATTAAAGCTGCAGCTCGATCAGATACACCAGTGCGATCACATGCCAACGCAAATTCTGACAATTTTATTCGTTTATATAGAGTGTGGATGCAAATATTTTGCTTACTTCTTTGCGTTTCACGGATGAAGGAAGCTCATAATCGCTACCTTCGTCCCAGATTCTGTTTCTGTGCTGGATGAAGAAAGAATCACTTCGATATTATCTGTCGAAGTAGATACTTGATTTAAGAGACAATACTTACGATTCTTCATAACTGCACTGTGAATATTATTCTTTGATTGAATTTGATCGATTCCCATTTTCTTGGTTGTTCGTTGGTCTTCCAGTAACATTTGTCCCAATGGCAGAACCTTATTTTTTTTGCTACAAGAAATGTTTTCAAAGCTATCGCATTTACAACACAAAGTATCAACCTGTCGTGGTATGACATTATATTATATCAATACCATATTATATCTATGGGAAAGGGACCAATAACTTAAAGGCGAACCTACAAAGGGACGGCACGCCACGAGTTTCGAAGGGCTGAATAACGAGAAAGAGTGCAACGATAAATAACTTTGCTCCTAGAGCTAGAGAGAGCTTTATCTTGTTATTGTTGCTTGAGTTTCTTAGTAAAAATAAAAGGCTTACCACAAGGGTTATTGTTATTATTTTTTTAGGCTACGTGTCTCATGTAGCCTTTTGATGTTATACTTTGCCTTCCTAAAGATATCAGTAGAGCTGTACTTCTACTTTAATATGCATTACCTTAGGTCTCGTTACAGGAACTAGAAAATATTTTCTCTTTTTCATTTTTATTTTTTAGTTGGTCTCGAATTGATTGAAGCTTTTAATCTCTAGAACTATTGTCCGTGCTTAAGTTCTCATATTCTTGTATTGAGATATTCAGGATTTCTAGATGTTGGCAGATAGGCGATAAAATTAGAATATAGCACTGGGGCTTAGAAAGCCCCCCTCATGGGAGTCCAGCTTCCATTTCAAGCTCAAGTCCCTTGTACTCGTTGACTACAAAATATGCTATTCAATCTAATAAATAGTCGCAGAGTATTTATTCTCTGCATATTATTATTTATCTGAACCACACTTTGTCAAATGCTTTTTCTTTATCTCTTTTGACCAAATTACTATATTTATTTCAGCTTTGCCCATGACAGTTTTTTCCTTGATGATGCTAAGATACATTAAGGTAGCTCTGCCTTTACGAAATCTGAACTGGTATTCATTATAAAGATTGATCAAAGTGATATCTTCTATATTTCCTCTGTTGTTGATCTTCTGGAAGAATTTTCCTATGAAATTCAGAAGTGATATAAGTTTGGATATGGAGAAGAGATAAGGTAGTTTGTCTGGTTTTAGAATGAAGATCATTTGGCTATAATTAGGTCATCTACGAATTATCTAGTGTTAAGGTATGCATTGAATATGTTCTTCTTCGATTTAATGATGCTGCATGGTGCCTTGTTAAGTAGCAATCTGTTTATTTCTGAAGGCCTAAAAGAGAATGTATAACCAGCTTATTTCTTCCTTGTTTGTTTTGACCCCTAGTTCCCGATTCTTTTGCCTTTCATGTTCAACCACAGGCGCTGAAGATATTTTTCTGGTTATTGTAAAGATTTTCGTTTCTAACCTATTCTAGTACTATATTAAAATCTAAATTTTCTTCTGGAGTTATTGAAAAGATAGACGTGCATTGGTGTCTGTATTTTTGTTTCATGATTTTCTTCTCTTTCCTCGTGCTCATTTCGTAGCAATTTTGTTTGCTAATTAAAGGCCTACCTTTGATTCTCTTGATAAGAATACAGTTTTCCTTTGGTGATTTTTCTTAGTCATCCCCATTTAGTAGGCCATGCCATATGTTATCTTGTCCTTCTATTATGTGTCTTATTTCTTCTTTTCTATTTTTAAGTGACGTTTGTCTTTCTATAGTTGATCCGAGTATCGCTATTTGGTCATAGACGCTGCTTAGTCGTCCGTTTTTTCTGCATAAATGAGAGCTGATTTCATTCGTTCATTTAATTCATCTATTTCTTGCAGGCTAGATTTTTGAGATAGATTGGAACGAAGCTTCAAAGATCCTATTTGTCTTCGTTTCAGTTCGACCTATTGTAGCTGTTCCTTTCTGGACATGTACATGTATCGAGTTCTAAACGATGTCATATATTGTTCCCACATGATCAGTACATACAATGTTAAAGGTTGAAGGACTGCATGTAAATGTTGTAAAGCATGGAATGGCTGCTTACTGAAACTTCTGTTTTGTAGCATCATTGTGTACCTAGAAAAATAGGAAACGATTCTTTTGAATTTGTTCCATTATACCAATATTTTGAAGTTCTCTCCATTTCAATTCCTATTTAGTTCTGTATTTTGCATTAAGGTCTACCATAAATATCGTTGGGATCCCTCTGCTGAAGATAGTCATGAAATTGTGCATATGAATGAAGTTACCCCTTTGTAGTTGATAGCCTTAAGCTATTATAATTGGTGATACTGTATCGTGCGAGAAGTTCAGGCGAGCGTCTTAAATGCTTTGCTTGAATAACTCTTTTTGGGTGACTCAGGCTGGCCGATTGGTTTAAGGCTCTCTCTAATGGCCTTCCAGCGACGCGAAAAACGCGTTCAAAACTCGTTTTGCTACTTTTCTTTCTTTATTTTTCTTTGCACTCTACCCTACACAAAGCTATCTACAATGGTGCCCAAGACCCGGGAGGCCGGGGAGTGATAACTTTAGTCCTCTAATAACATTTCCAGACTCCGTTCTTCTTAATCCCTTAAAATAAGCTTCGCTTCTAGGAGGGGGCCTGTCTATCATGAGAGAAGCTCAGGAGAGCATCTTAAATGCTTTGTTTAAATAAGTCTTTTGGGGGGACTCAGGATGGCCGAGTGGTTTAAGGCTCTCGCTAACGGCTGTCCAGCGACGCGGGAAGCGCGTTCGAAACTCGTTTCGCTACTTACCTTTTTTTATTTTTCTTTGCCCCCTTTCATACGCAAAGCTATCTACAATACATCTGTTTCAATTTTAACGGGAAAATATGCCCCTTTTAAGGCATCGATTTCTTTGTATTCTAGGCTTTATATTATTACTTTACTATAACGCATCACCTGTTAGAATAGGTATAATGGTACTATAATTGAATATTTTCATAGCTCTTCTCTTTCAGATTACTCCATGTTCTTATACTAGTATAATGTCTAGATCAATTTTCCTAAAGATGTTGCTTTGTGGTCATTTGTAGAATTCTTTTCTTTCGTTCTTCTACTTTCTTTGCTCACTTGTGGTTTTGTAGAGGTATTTTTGTTTATCTTGCGAGTATTTCGTTTGGACGTGTCTATCTCATTTACAATTATGTCATTTCTTAGCCCGGTAAAAGTGTTGTGGTTGCTCGTCTCCCGGCTAGTTTCCTAAATATATTTAGTATGAAAAGAGTTAAGTTAGTTAATCATTATTCCCTACTCTGATTCACTCCTGGATAAGCATTTTACCGACCTCTGGTTTTTCTTCTTTCTCAGTGTTTCCCATGAAGGCCATTTGCAAATGACTTCCCTCAGTGATTTAAATATAACGGCTAATTTCTTTCCTCAGTGTAAGGGAAAGTCACCATCGACCGATAATTTAAGGGAAAGCTAAGCTACCTTAATCCTTTTGGTGGCATTGACGGTATTCTTTGATTCTTCATTTGAATTTTCCTGTAAAGGTAGCGCTTGATTCTTCTGCAGTTATAGTTCTTCTGGTGGCTGTCTTTTCTGAGACATTCTGCCCTAGAGTTTTCTCAGTCAACCATATCTTCTTTATACCGTTTTACTCAATCATGCCCTTTAGCGTTGTTTTAAGCTTCTAGGTTTTCCGATTTCATGAAGTGGGTTTATAGGATAAATCCTAGCAGCTCCATTGGTGCCCATCTGTGCATTATTACATGCATAATAGCCTCTCCTATTTCGTTGACTGTAGCTTTTTCAAATGTGGCATAGGTGACGTTTCTCTTCTATTTATGAATTTCTTTTACTTTTTTAACATTTAATTCAATATTTTCTTTTAGGTAACGCCATTGCCAAGGTTCTGTTTGGCCCTCCGCAGTTGAGACATTGCACTATTTCCAGCATTGTTTTTTGTTGTGTGGCCATCCATTTGGCAACGGTTTAAACATATGTGAATGTTGATGTACTTCTCATTTTCAATGTGTTCTGTGGGAATTATCATATGTCTAATAATAAGAGTCATTTTTGCGATATTTTGTTACGCTATCTTGAATACATGTGTGGCTCTTGAATTTATTGACCTCATATATTTTTATTTTCTCATGGTTTCTCTCTATTTAGGCTTTGATCTCTTCTTTTGTAAGGTAGCGTACTCATATGTCGATCTTTCTTCATACTATGCTTCTGTTAGCTCTTAACTAATTAGCATTCTTGGTGCTAGTCCGATCTTTTGTAGCATTTCTACTCGTTCAACTTAGAGAGGCTTTCCCAGGTCACTCTCTTTTTTGAAGATCACGGCATATCCCTTTGCAAGTTTATATATCCTATCAAAGCAACCTTTAGTTCTCCTTAGATTGTTTCGCATAATGTTCTCTTGTCCAATCCTGATGATCCTTGCTCGATGTTCTGTAGTAGTGCTAGTCTGATCCTTTATAGCATTTCTGCTCGTTTGATTGAGAGTAGATTTTCATGTCGCTTTCTTTTAGCATATCATGATACATCCATTTGCGACGTCTATCATTCTAAGGAAAGTAACGTTCAACCGTTCGTAGTTTGTTTTTCATAATATAATTTTCCCTTGCTTTTTAAAAGAAAATTGATTATTTCACCAAAGCTACTTTCTCAGTTATCTTTCAAAGAAATATAGACAGGTCCTATTCAGTTGAACGGCCTATAGATCCTTGTTTACGATCGTATTATGGAAGCAGTCCTTGATTGCCCTACATAAATAGTCCTAATACTATTTGGCACTTCAACAAAATCTCTGGTTCTAAGTTCTAAGGACTCTCTTTCTTTGGATTTCCTAACTGTGTTACCTTCCGGGTTTATTACGCCCTCTTTTACAGTACTTCTGAGTGCATTAGTTGTCGGGTTATGTTGTTTTTCTAGTATGAAACCTATGTATGATTAGTAGAAAAGTAGTCGAAATAATAGAAATAGTTTCCCCTTTACGGGTGCCTAATCCGTCCACTCAAATCATGACGAATCTTCAATCAATCTAGTGGAGACATATATTTCCTCTCTCTTGAAGTGACCTTCGGAATACTTGCCACATTTTCCTTCTTTACGTGAAGGGAAACCTTAAACAGCTTATGCGTGAAAGGCGAATCAATTAGAGGAGTATTTTTGCCGTTTAGATGAGAAAAATGAAGCTGATACATATCCTCCTCTCCTGCACCATCAGGAACAGGAGATAAGGAAAAGACTCCCGATCCTTTGACGCGATGATAGATGGTAAAAAGTAAAGTAATATAGGGGAGAAGAGTCATGGCAATATAACTGATTTTTTCTGTTAAAAAAGATTTCAAGGTCAATCCGGTCATCGACAAGCAGAGCGACGACGTGGTAAGGTTCGGCCAGGGTGTCTCCCAGGACCGCTACGTATCTATGGCCAAGCATCAGGCCTCCTAGATATTGTTCGGCGTCGTAGCTTCGAATGGCGAAAACATATCACAGATGTAGTTTGCGGCCGATTATAGGCGCATTTTGGTCACCAAACTCATTGCCTGCATGAGAAAGATCAGGAATGAGGCGCGCTAAGTCTTTAGCAGGACTGTATCGGCCTACACGGCTAAGATCGTGCAGGAGTGATTGGGTACTAACATAAACTTCTGTTCAAAGAAACTTTACAGCCGCAGTCACTCGACCTCAATTCTCTACACCGTGTGGACGCATGTCTATACTAAGGCTTGCAAAGTCTACCACAGCAACATGGACGAGCAGAAGTCCTCCGTCACCTGCGTGTGGGCCAGTATGAGGAAGGACTTCGTCAGCAACGTGTGTGTGGCCTTTAGGTCTCACCCGAAGCTCGTGCTCGACGCCCAGTGTGGCTACATTGATTAATATTGCAAAAAAACCCATATTTATATGTTGAAACAATAAAAACGTGTCTAAATGCATCAAATCTATTATTGTGCCCTTTACTAAGAGAGTCGTAACAAGGCAAAACAGGACTTTTGCACTACCCGGTACATCAGAAAAACATTTGAAAATTTATCCATATGATTTGTGAAAACTGAACAAATTTGTTCAGATACCCGATATTATTACTCGTTGTTGGACCTAATTTCCAAGAAATTGTTACTCTTTACTAACAATACGGGAAGATATCATGTAAATGATAGATGTGGCTATAAATGGATAGTCAGTAAATGTATTTACGGTCTTCTGCGCAAATTTCGTAAATAGCACATTGCGCCCAACCGTTATGTATGAACCATGGTTAGAAGAAAACGGACAGAAGAATCTGTGTTTCATAAACCATTGAAAAGCGGGGTGTGAATGGCAGTGTCTTTTGGCTTGATGCAGCCCCACTCATTTATATATTTCTATGGGCGAGTGATGATTCTAATTACAAAGCTCTGTCAGCATATGTTCATTTTATATGTTACATGACAAGTATCATTGTCCTATTTCTTGATTATTTATAATTTAATTTAATAATCTTATTAATTTTCACCATTTACTTAATTGTCTCTGCAAATAATATTAGTTAAAACAGAAATGCCGCCACACTATTTTCTACAAACCTATTCTTTTTTTAGCAGTTTTTACAAATCAAGGATTTTGCCAATTTTACCCTTGGTGAATAATTACGAGTAGTTTTGCAGTCCCTAACTCATATCATAATTAAAAAAAAGACAAATATTTTTCGATCTATTCCCATTCATTGATATGGAGCAAAAATGAAGCAAATTAAAAAGTTAATGAAAATCAAAATACTGAATTTAACTAAATTAGGGAGGCGGCGAGAAGGTTGACGGTCATTGAATCGAGAGTTGCAGCGGCAAAGTTTAGAAAGTTTTGTCTTAAGAATGGATTAGAGCCTGATGGCTTTTCTAAGAGCAGGAATGGTTGGAGGATATAAAGAAATCATTGAACGATGTATGTATGGTTAAAAGCTCGTTCTTGATTCAAAGCGATATACAGGTTGTCTCATCTAAGACACTTTTGAATTACTTATACCTTTAATAATATTTATCCCAATATATGTGAAAATTGCATAATCTATAGGTGTTAATAAAACAGTTAGCAGGATTTAAACTATCTATAATTAAGATGTAGATCAGAGAAAAGTGAAACACATTCACTGAATTAAGTCAAAGGGTGAGCAAACTATTGCTCAGATTTCTTTAAACCAGCAAAGTTTGGTTTCCTGAAAGAAATTCATATTCAGTTGATGTTTGCCCAAATTCAAAGTAAATTTGAGCTAGATTTATTGCCGATTTGTCCTATTTTATGCTTTTGGAATAACAATGTTTGGCTTTCCTAATAGTTTATGCTTACAAAACAATTATATCTTGATTTCTTCATATTTTATGCTTACGGTGAAAATATATGCTGCTTTCCTAATGTTTTATACTTACAGAGCAACTAAAACAGGATTAGCGAAAACTTTAAAATGGCGAAGTAAAAGATATCACGTTACTTAACATTTTTACTCACCCAGCAAGTGTAAAATTAAAGAATCGAGACCGGCAAAGACCCTTAGGTCCGCTATATGGCTAGTGCCCGAAAAAGTGGGGAAGGTAAAGTAAGGAGGTATTTGGAAGTAGTTTAGAATAAAATAAACATGTAAGACATGTGCATATAGTATGGTTTTATTGCATGAGCTTTAATAATCAAATAGGTGTTGGTCCAATTTATTTTTAATCATGCTGAATGACGTACTATAAAAGAAACAAAGCTGGAAGAGAATTACAAGTTGAAAAGTTCTTATAAGTGAAATAGTTCCCAGCAATATTCGTGTGATAGCGCGTTAATTTGAATTTGTGACCGTTTATTTGCAATATGATTTTAACAAGTTAAAAAATGAATCAAAGTTTATATTATCAGAACCATTCATGTTTAGAGAGATTTTCAAACCCTTAATTCTACTTTAGAAGACTTTTCACATAATTAAATGGCATTTAGAGCGATTTTCAAATTTATCACCATGATGTATTTTTACACACAGAATTTTCACTTAGAAGGGTTTCACTCAGTTAATTGCCACTTAGAGGGATTTGTGACACATAATTCTCAGCTAGAGGAAATTGCACACACTAAATTCTTAATTTAAGCGCTTTCAAGCACCGATTTCTCAGTTAGATGGATTTTTACGAACAGAGTTTTCATTATGATGAATTTTCACAAACAGTATTGCTACGTAGAGGGAGTTTTATCATTATGAATTCTACCTCAGAGGCATTTTCACAGACTGACTTACCAGATAGAGATAACCAAACGCTGAATTCTTACTTGAAGGAATTTTACACACTGAATTCTCACATACAGGGATTCTCACACAGATAATTCTCACTTAAAGGGATTTTCAAAAAAAAGTTCGGAGTTAGAGCGATTTTCACTCTGAATTCTTACTTAGAGGAATTTTTACAATTTTAATCTCACCTAGAGGATTTTTCACATACTCCTCCCTCGATTAGAAGGATTTTCCAACAGAATTCTCACTTAAAGAGATTTTTACACAAAGAACTCATACATTAAAGACTTACACAAACTAAACTCTCAACTAGAAGTATTTTCACACAGTAAATTCTCAGCTAGATGGATTTTCACACCCAGAATTCCCAAGAAGAGTGATTTATATAGCCTAATTTCTCAATTAGAATGAGAACTTCTGAATTAGATGGATTTATACCTACTCGTATCTCCCCTACATGACTTTTTACACACATAATTCTCAATTATAGTGAGTTTTACACACTAGATTCTCACTGATAGGGATTTTAAACACTGAAATCTTAATTAGAAGGACTTTTTAGACTAAATTCTAAATTAGAGTAATTTTTAAACACTTATATCTGACGTAGAGGAATTTTCACCCAATGACATGTCACTTGGACCAAATTTACAAAAAAAAATATCAAAATGATAGGTTTTTATGTAGAGAATTCTCACCTAAAAGGATTTGACTCAGTGAATTCTTACTTAGAGAGATTTCTAACTCTAAATTCTTAACTAGAAAGAATTTGACAAACTAAATTCTCAATTAGATTTTCACACACAAAATCTTCGATTATAGAAATTTTCACGGCTTAAATTCTCAATTAGATTAATTTTCACACACCAATTACTCAATTAAAAGGATTTATACAGCCTACTTTCTCATTCACGGGACTTTTTAAACATAATTCTCATTTATATGGATTATGCACACTAAACTCTCACTTTAAAAGATATGCACACACTGAAAGCTCGAAAAGAAGGATTTTCCAGACTGAATTCTCACTTAGAGGGCTTTTTCCATAATGAAATTTCACTTAAAGTGAATCTCACAGAGATCATTATCACCTAGATGGATCTTTAGGTACAGAATTCTAACCTAAAAGGATTTCACTCAGTAGATTTTTACTTAAAGGGATTTCTAATACTGAATCCTCACCAAAGCAAATTTTAAACACTTTATACCCAACTAAATGGCTTTTTAGATAGAGAATTCTAATTTAAAGGGATTTATAAATCCATAATCATCATTAAGACTGATTTGTTCGCAAAAAATTGTAGCTTAGAGGGATTTTCTTTCATTGAGATCTACTTAGAGGGAGTTTCCTACGCTAGATTCATTTTTAGAACGATTTTGACACATTTAAATCTCAATTAGTTGGTTTTATAGCCTGAATTCTTACTTAGAAAGATTCCCAAACAGTTGAATCTCACTTAGAGGACTTGTAACTTAATGAACTGTCACTTAGAACGATTTTCACACACATAATTATCACTTAAATGGATATGTACCCACAGAATTCTCACATAGAAGGATTTTACATAGTATATTCTCAGTTAGAAAGAAATTCGCACAGTAAATTCTCAAATAAAGGATTTTATACACACATTTTTCTCTTAAAGGGAATTTTACACACAGAATTATCATTCAGAGGGCCTTAATGAACATAAATCTAAATTAGTTGAATTTTTACCTAATGAATTCTCACTTACAGTGAATTTCACGAACATAATGCTCCCTTAGATGGAGTTACACACATAGAAATACCACTTAACAGAATTATCACCAAAATTAATTTTGACCCACAGAATTTGACTTAGAATGATTTTATATAGTTTCATCTCACTTAAAATGATTTCCAACACAGAATTATCAACTTAAGTGGATTTTACACACTGAATTCTCAATTCAAGAGTTCTCACTTAGAGAGATTTTTAAACACTAAAATCCATCATTCGAAACTCCTGATGGGAACGCTTTCCTTGGTCCTCTCTTCCTTCTCCTCAATTCTCAGGAAAGTTGCCTAGATGCAATTTGAGTTAATGCTTCTTCAAAAATTTGCGCGCACTAAGAGACAAAGTTAACCAGAAACTTAGATACAACACTTTCATAGTCTGGCATTGATTTTTGCACAGTGACTATCCAAAAAGTGTGTAACGCTACAGTTCAATGAAAGTCATTCCTACCTCTAATTGCACATTTTTTTTGGAGTGCTCTGATATGCATCATAACAAAAATACCTAATTCCAGTTAGAATATCTAAGAATCTGGCAGAATATTTGATTAATCATAATTTTATGTGTAATAGTTTAAGTAGAATCTTCTTTGTTGACAGGGAGAAAGAATATAACTTTGATAAGCTTAGGCCCAGTTCATATCTTGTTATCCAGCCATGTTATTTCCAATGCTGCATGTCTTCTGTTTTGCCACACAAATGCCACAATAAACAGCACTGTTTGGTGTGGCAACCATGTAAATCCAGTTCATTAGATTCAACCTGTAAAAAATAGAGAGTTCAATAAATTTAGTGATCTCATTGTTTAGTATCATAGCTAAAGCCTTGATTTCATCACAAATATGTTATATCTTTTAATTAAATGTGAAAAAAACTCAACCTTAGAAATAAAATAGACCCATATAATCTCTGTTACTGAAAATAAACTTGAGAATCAACCACAAATTATGTGCTATCTACTTTTTTTCCATATTATTATGGTTCAACCACTTAATGTTAATTTTAAAATCTGTCTTTAAGTTTATTTGTCTTGTTATATTTAGCTAGTTTTCTAGCACAAATCTTCCAAACTACCATTTCATTTTCGAACAGAATACATTTGATGTTTGTCAAGTGTGTAATTGCATTTTGGTAAGTACTACATACTATCCTTATTCTCGTGCATAAATGATATGTCAGACTACAACGTGAATTATGACGACCAGAATTTTCCATTTCCTTTAATGTCAACTAATGGAGATGAAGACACTTTTGAACTCGAATTTCTTGTTTGCTGCCTAATTACTATATATTATTTCTTAGGTGTTATTTGTACCAATTTACAGTTTGTTACAGTATTTCAGCACATTCATCTTTTTTCTACCTGGCCTTTATATGCTTTCCTCTGTGGGACATTGCCTTGCGTAGTTTCTACGCATTAAAACAAGCAAACAATTCCCTACTACACTTGTTCCTATTTATTATACTGGTCAAGACCAATTTAATTGTCAAAGGTTCTTTTTTTGCTGATTTGAAACAATTTTGATGTGTTAAATCCAAAAATTCACATTTGTTTGCCCTATCAGGTCGACTTTTTTATTTATCGCCACATGATGGGTTTTTTACGTTTTTTACATGTACCGTTATTTTCTAACTATATGATGATAAAATCTTTCTTATTTTCTTAAGTAAACGAATTCTGAAAAGTTTACATGCGGCACTTTTTGTCTAACTTATAATTTACTTTTGCCGGTAAATGAAATGGATTCGATGACAAGATCTTGGCAAATGTACGCCGGAGGTATCCTGCTACATTAAATCTCAAATTTCATAACGCGGTGCTTAGCTTGCTTATTTTGGAATAAAACTTGGTGTGACCAGGATAAAGCTTGGGTGTTATACATGGGTATTCAATATATGCACTGAATATCCACATCGTTGTCCGAGGGCGAGTATAGTTATCTGAAGTTTGGAATTCACACAATAGAGGGAGAGGACAAACCATGGCACTGACTGCCCCTTTTGCGTTATTGATTTGAGTGAGATCAACAGAAAGAACCGGAACAGCCTCTAGTAGCCCGATCTTGAATCAGCACTTTGTCCGGTAGCTGATTGTGATGAAATTCCAGTATGATTCTTTTGGCTAACTTCGTGATATTAGGGACGAAGCTTCCTCCAGTTTTGAGAAAATGAAGAGAAAGTGATTTTTGACAATGATGCTCCAGATCCTTCTCTTTAGAGGAGCAAACGATTTAATTCGCGATTTCAGCTTCTAAAAGTCCACAACCGAACTGTTAGGATCCAGACTGAAGGAAAAAAAACCTTTCGCTATGACAATGCTCGCATCACCTTCTAGGGAACCAGAAATCAAGAGTACTTCCGGGTTCTTTTTCTCTGAAGAGAAGGAATTGGCGTACTGTACAGATATTGCGCAGCTTCTGCACAAGCTTGCAGTGCAAATGTACCAGCCCGAAAATGGTGACTGTTCATTTCAAACGATCGCTGAAATGTATTCTCCTGCACAGCAGCAACCAGATTCCCTCTGTACCCATCGCGCACATGACTACACTTAAGAAATAGTATGCAGCGGTGAAGTACGTGCTGGAGAAGCTTCTTTATTAACAAGATGAGTGCTTGATTTATGTTGACGTGAAGATAGTGAAATTTTGTGCATGTGTGATAGTAATGATCGAGCTCAGGATTAAATTAAAAAGTACTGGTCATTCGGGGATGAATTAGTGCCTTGTAGAGCACCGCTGTATGTCAAGTTTGGCTTATCAAATAGTTCTCAAAAGCACTGGGCAACGATGGTGGCTCTTTCAGTTTCTTATGCTACACTTTTCTATGATTGACCATGAAGAAGTTGAAAGATGGAGGCTTTGACGGCACTGAACTCCGTTAGCTCGTCAACGATAGAGAATTTGAAAAGATAAATAAACGAGGTGCAACTGGAATATTGGAAAGCTTTTGGTCTGGTTGTGAAGAACTTTTTGACAACAAGAGGGCCAGGAACTACACAGAACCTGTTACCAATATGCTGACTGCTTTCAGAAACCTTGAATGCAACATGAGCACTAAAATGCATTTATATGTTCACAAATGGATCGGTTTCATGATAATTTGGGAACAAAGAGCAACGAGCAGTCATGATGGCTGATTATATTGTTGGACTCTGCAAAGAGACTTCAGTAACGGTGGTTGCTTTAGGAGTTTGAAGAAACGAATGTTTATGCTCTGAATTCTAAAAAAAAGATGACGTAATATCCAATTTACATGAACTGACCTTTATTACTGTCTTCTATTCAATGTACACTAATTAATATTTTATATTTAATCAAAAAATTGATTAAGAAAACAATGTTTTATAGCTTGGAAACCTATTTCAGATGAGAAATATGAACAAAACGCAACCTAAAATGTTAAAAAAACTGGAATAGAATTTTATAAAGATCGATTATCACAAAAATCTGACCTAATCGGAGAAAACGGAGATTACTTTTGGATCTAGCCGAGCAACATTGTCCAATATCATTTGGAAAACTAAACCAGTAGCAAAGATTTGGAGGGGTAACCCAGTGAAATAGTTAATACTCATCGTAAGGAAACCACGTTCATCATCGCAACCAATATCATAAGCTATTATTATCTTTGAAATAATTCCTCACCGCACCTACACTTTCCACTTCATCTAACTTTACCTCTTTCTATACTAACCTCTAAACCTTCTGAAAAATGTCCCACCTGTTTTATATTTTTAGAAATAGACGCTTTAACAACCCTTTAGATTAACAGCAATAATGTCAAAATAAGTGAATAATTGGTTAAGAATAAATAAAATCTTACCAAATCGAGATGGAAAACTCTTCTCACTTTGTCTTCAAATACTACCATTTTCATAAAACCAATGATAGTAATGTATCAACGCCATCAACCTAACTAACCCAGCACCCTTGTCACCTTACCAAATACAGAGTTTCAGTATTTTTTTTCTGTAAAATTGGCTCTCTAAAGCCTGTAAGACAAAATGCTGTAGCATTGTGGTTAGTCAATGTTTAGTCATGAGGGGGAGAAAACAACTACTTTGCCCAAAACTATTATCTACATTATCATTGGCTTTTCCCAATGTGATAATTTCTTTTGTACTCTCGTATAATTCGACTTATATTTGCTTTTCCACCACACCTCTACTCCATTTTCAACAAAATTATATTCCTCATTTCGATTATGCAATCTTCAGGATTCTAGGGAATTTGAAATTTTGCAAGGAATTGTAGAAGATTGAGTTTTTGGCGGATTAACATCAAGTTTAAAGATATGTACATATTTCTTTAAATGAAATAATAAAAACCAACTATGTTAATAAGTTTAAAGCTATGAAAATTGTATGAACTTTGTAGTACAAATAACTTGATATTAAGTTCTGAAAGACTTTCTTAAAACAAAAAGAAATACTGGGAGACATAAATTTTAGTATTTATATCTTGAGTTTCAACGGAATTACCTAATTTAATAATGACCGTGGTTATGGTCCTATATATTTTACTGCTACTGTCCTTTAGTGGTCTACGTCTGGACAGTTAATATCATGATATCATATGTAATAAGTTTTAAATACTTTCAAACTGAAAAAAACTATTATTTTTATTTTTAACAAGTCTTGGGGGGTAGTAAAAAGACCGGAAACAATGTTAGGGATGTTTTTATTTCAGTTCAAGTTATTTTGTATAATAAATACCAGGATTTGCCAAAGTATCTTTCTAGTGGTTTAGGTGCGTGATAAAGTTCCATGAAACAGACCTAAAATTCTACTTCTCCAGCATGCGTCATTAAAACGTCTTTTCCAGTTGTGACGAGATGGAAGTAAAAAGAATCGAGATATCTGCTTTCCCCTGCGCGGTCCACAATAAAACCAACCTCGCTAAGGGGCTCAACACCAGCCGGATACCGTCCACAGAGTCGCGGAGAGCCTGAAGAACGGGCAAGTTCTTAAAAATCGAATTACTTTTGACATACTTCAAGTTGTCAATCAATTGGCTGTGAAAAGGATTTCAAACGTGTCCCGAAGAAGAACATCTCAGTGGCTACGGTGTACAGGGCCGTCTAGAAGAAGGGTAGCATGAGTTTGAGGCATGTGGAACGTCCTTTGTTCACCGACCTTATGTGAGAACAACGTCAGGAGCGCTGTCGTCACCTTCTCGATGACTTGAAGAGTCATGACATTTGAATTCTCTTTGTTTCTGATAAAAAACATTCATGGTGATGAGCTTATCAACAAACAGAAAGAGCGCGTTATATGCTTCGGCCATAGGGGCTCAGAGGTACGCTACTTTCCATGGCCAAGCCCTCGGCCTCCGTGATGCTGTTCGGCGACGTGGCTTCGAATGGCGAGAAATGCCGCCAATTTGGTTTGTGGCTGGTTACAGGCTCACTGTGGATGATTACTGGAACATTTTGACCACTAAACTCCTGCCCTGGGTGTGAAAGATCACGAAGAAGGCAAACCCTGTGCTTCAGCAGAACGGCGCCCATGTCCACACGGCCAGTGCGTGCAAGAGTGGTTAGGATCGAACATGAACTTCTAGTCGAAGGTCTTTTGCCCACCTCAATCCCATCGACTACTACGTTTAGGCGCCTTTTGAGTCAAGGGCTGCAAGTTCCGCCCCTGCAATGTCGCGAGCTAAATTTCTCCATCAACCGCATGTGGACCAGCATGAGAAAGGGCTTCGTCTTTCACATATGCACGGCCTTCGGGTCTCGTTTGGAGCGCGTGCTCGCTAGCGAGGGTGGCCACATTTATTAAAATTACAATTTAAATAAAAATTATAATTTACAACAATAAACCGTGTCTAACTTCATCAAAACTATGATTGTATCTTTTGTTGAGAGCGTTGCAACAAGTGTGAGAGGACTTTTGAAATACCCGATAAAGGCCATTCCAATTCATCTTTGCACCTCTGATTGTGCATAAAGGTTTGCAAACATTTAATGGCTCTTTGGCCTACTGTGATTCAATTCATTTTACTTTATCCTAAAATAAAATATAAATGTTATCATTTTTTACAAATAATTAAATTTTAGGAGGGTCGTTCCGAAAGTAATGCCTCGTATTTTTTTATTCCGACCTGCTATAGCATTGTAATGATAATTAAAACTCTGCGCTAATAACCGGAAATTTTTATTTTATCTGTAGCAGATATTTACGGTATAACAGTCTAAGAAAGCAGCACCTGTCATCTACATACGTTAGAAGCATAGATGGGTCATTAAATTCGTCCATGCAGAATAAATCAACCAATCGACATTTACCAACGCTTAGTGAACGTTTACGGAGCCAAGGCAGTTGATGTCAGCCTGGGTAGAAGAGGGGTTGGCCGACATGTGAATGACAAACCGCACTTCGGACGCTCATGTATAGCCGCCACGAGGGAACATGAAGCCTGCCTCCATCAGCTCATCTGCGCTAATCAGCGGAGAAGAGTACAGCAAAGTGTGTGCCAGGTGGCTGCCACGGATATTCATGCATCATCAAAAAGATCACCGGCTGGTTGTCAGTCAGGAGTTGTTGGACCGGTACAAGGCAGTAGGCGATCGATATTTGGACCGCATCGTCACTGGTGACGAGACGTGGTGTCACAACAATGAGTTTAAGTCCAAACGGCAGTCGATGTAATAGCACCTCTCAGGTTCCTCATCGAAGAAGAAGTTCAAGACGCAGGCATCAGCAGGCAAAGAAAGTGATGTGCACTGTCTTGTGGGAGAGAAAGGACGTCATCCTCTTGGATTTCTTGGAACCAGGAGCAACTGTTAACTCTGACCATTACGTTAAAACGTTGATTAAGCTGATTGTCAGGATTGCCCGTAAAAGGCCAGAGAAGAAAGAAACATTTCGTTTGTAACACAATAACGCCAGACTGTTAGCACACCTAACTATATATTTTGGTGTTCTCCCAATTATCTAGCCTTTGAAGTTTTCAGCATTGAGATAATCGAATTATTTTAATGGTTTATGCCTTTAGTATATACATAGAAACTGAGTGGGAAATTTAATAGGCGAAATATTTTTAGGACCATCCTATTCTCTCAACAAACAATACTCCGAAATGGTTCGACGAGAAATGAATATTTCAAAATCTTCAAAGAGTTGCTTACATAAAACAGGAAACTTTTTTGTTGTTACTTAGCGGAGAATCTCTTACTCCCGTAACATTTTGGAAACTTTTAAGAAGGGTTCAAATGCCTATTTTTTCTCAACTCAACCACGCACTTCTCCTGGGATTTATCGCCTACTCACGGTTTGGGGCGGGGGAGGATATGTTATACTGGTCAGCTTAAGAGCAATGTAAAGGATATCTATTCCTTGCTTTAGAGATACTACAGAAGTGTTAAGAAGATTCAAACTTAAAATTTATTTAAAGGTTGTCCTAGAAGTCGTTATACATAGTTAATTCTTTAAAAAATAGATACAACTATTTCTTAGTTAATGGAAAAACCCATATGTTAATTTCATATGTCCATAGATTACTTATCAGTTATAAGTCCCTCTAAATATTTTTCTATTGTACACAGTGGAAACAGTTATTTTCACAAAACAATATAATATTGGATAATGCTTAGACTAAAATAAAAAAAAGGTATAAGAGGATGTAATTAATACTGAATTGAATCTCCTTTGCGTGGATTAACGATATTTTTCCTAGTATTTTTTTCTAGTTTACAATTAAGAATATGAATACATTAATTTGATAAGGGCGTTTGTTCAAGGTGTTGGGGATTTAAAGCTAGTGAAAGGGGTGAAAGGCAAAGTTCCTTTGATCCAAACCACTCAAAACTTGCCTGATCCCAGTTTTGAAATATTTTGTGTGTATGAGGTTGCTTCAACTTAATGAAAGGTTACTTTGCTATTTACTATAGTGCCATACACGTATGGAATGACTTTCTCTTCCAAACTGTCCAAACTACCAGGGTGATCTATCTTGACTCTCATCCAATAAATATGAAAGGTATGTTTTGCCCCAATGATTTTACGTCCGTCCACACCATAAGTGAATGTGGCTTCCGTCTCTTGAAATATATGTGCTGTTCTAGCGGTCATTCTGTGAATGACGAGCAACTTTATTGTTTCTTCTATCTTCGTTTTGCTGGTGTTGGGAAGCCAATGTTTTTGGGCTTGTGTGAATGGATGAAGTTTCAGATCATCATTCTGAAATTTTGTATCGTCACATGACTCACTTTGGCCTACAATGAAAGTTGTCTGGCGGTCCTCCTTGGATTTCTCCTGATCTTTTTCAGCGTGTATTCGATGAGGTTTCGTGCTCTTTAAATTGTTTTAGAACTCAAAATTTCACAAAACTGTTCACAATTAAATTCAACATTTCAAAGATAGCGCCGCAGTTAACCCGATTCTTTATTGGTAGTCGATTCTCATATAAAGGATGGGGAATGGAATGATAGTGGCATGGGAACAGGTTAGTCTGAGAGTGAGTTTGGGCAGTGGTGTGAATGTGAAGCATGACTTTGTGATTCTGAAAGATGAGCACATGCCATATTGTTTCTTCTTAGTGTAGACTTTATGAGATTGACTGATTTGTCTTTGGATGCTGATAAGTATTGTGTTATGAAAGGTGAATGTGAGGTGATGAGGTTGAATGAGTGTGCGAGTAATGTTGTAAATTTTTGCGGTATGATTGAATCGGCCATGGATGATGAGAATGAGATTATGTGTAATAATGATATTCTAGAGATGCAAGAGATGTGTCTTTTTACCAGTGAGTTGAAGAGGTGTGTAATGACGCCTGCTGATTTGAATGAATGGCCTGAGTGTTTTAGGGATTTTAAAAGGTATACTAAGGATTTTGTTGTTTGTATAGATGTTGTATATTTTGTGAGACATATGAAGGATGGAGATATGTATGTACCTTTGATGTCCTTGGTTGGTATGATTGGTCTGGTTAAAATTGTGCATGATAATTATGGGCATATGGGTAAGTTAAGTTGTGAAAGTGTATGAAGGAGCGTGTGTTCCATCCGTTTCTGAGAATTGTTGTGAATGATGTTGCGACTACGTGTGAAAGGTATCAAAAGTGAAATGTGTGCAAGTAAAGCCGCCTATGTTGAAAGTTGATGCGAAAGCATCGTTTGGATTAGTAGTAATTGATTGTGTGTCTTTACCGCGTACGCGTGCTGCGGATGTTGGTATGGTTGTTATGATGGATCATAAAAGCAAGTTTGTGTATGCAGCGCCTCTGAGAGATAAAAATAGTGTGAGTGTTGCGTGGGTGGTTGAGCAGTTGTTTTTTCTATGTGTGTATGGAAGCCTAGGAGATGTCTGTGTGATAATGCGCCTGAGTTTACGAGCAAAGTGTTTGAGCGAATGTTGAGAGAGAATGATGTGGAGCACATGAGGACGACTCCGCATGTACCATCTTCGAATGGGTTGGCTGAACGTACAATTAGGACCTTGTGTGAGATGTTGAGAATGATGAGTATGACTTTGAATGATTGGGATGAATGGTTGAGTAGAGTGTTATGGGCGCATAATTCGACGGTGCATAGTGCAACTATGCGAGTGAAAGATAGGTCTCGTTTGAGTGAAAGTGAGCAGAGTGTATGGTGTGAAGCACTTGAAAGATTTCGTTCGTTTGAAATAAGTGAAAAGTATTGAGGGTAAAAGAAGTAAAAGGGATGTTGAATGTGTCAAAGATGAATAAAACGTTTGAAGGAGTGTATACATTTGTGAGATTCTGGGAGAATGGTGTAGCGTATGTTTTAGAGAGTTTGAATGAAGGTTCGACTGAGAGAGTGCGAGCACATCAGGGTCAGTTGAGGATTTGGAGTGAACCTCCTGAATACCTGGTAAGCCATTCGGTGTATGAACTGTGCAGAAAGAAAGTGATAGTATGGGTGTGTCTACAAAAAGAGTTTGTCTTGGTCTCTAGGAGTAGAAGACGTAAAAAGAAGAGTGAAAGGAAGAATGCAAGTACGAATCAAAGTAAGTCTGAACAGAGTCTTTCAGGTATGGGGGAGCTTGAAAGAGAGATTGAGTGTATGCATAAACAGGTGAGTGATTTGGCTGGTGCAAGTATACTGGGAACAGTATGAATGATAGCGTGTTTGGGCAGAATGAATCTAATGTGGCTGATTTTTTTGGTTTGGCAAATGGTAAGGGTAAAGGTGAGTTTGATGTGGAGAATGAGGAGGTGACTGAATTGTATGGCTTCTCGTGGGGACCAGTTAAACGCGTTTCTCGTGTAGCCACTGATAGTAGAGGGGATGTTAGTGATTTGTCTGTTTCGAAAAAGTGTACCTTGAGTTGGATGAGAGCTGTGAGTAATGAACTGAGGGGTGGGGGCATGAAGAGTCAAGGTTCTGAACGGAAGAGTATGAAAGAGTTCTGTTGAGAGCTGGGGAGAACTAATGATGAAGGCTAAAAGTATGGTGGACGACATAATCAATAGTGACGAAAAGACTAACAGGACGACTGACGAACAAACCCGACAGATTGCTACGCGTGGCCAAGGATCAGTAGACGAGTGTAAATGGGTGCAGAAGGGTGCGATTGAGTATAAAAAGTACCGTGAGAAAGGATTGACAGTGTATTGTGAATGACTGTGGTTGTATGGCCAAAGAAAAGAAGTGTGTGGTGGGACGAATGTGAGAGTGTTTGTAGGGCCATTCTCCCACCCCTTTTTCAATACCCTGTCCCTCGCTCTGTGTGAGCATGTGTGTGTGAATAACTGGCATTTAAATTTTGTTTGGCTTTTTCCCCAAATTTGAATGGTTTGTTTTCTCCTTTCAGAGAAAAGAATTAAAGATAATAAAAGGTTGAAAGCCTAATATTTGTGTAATTTTTTTTAATTTTGAGCATTGGTTGTCCAGAAGATTTACTGAGTTCGAAAAAAGAGGGAAACCATGTGAACGCAACCATGGGACAACGAACTTCTAGCGGAAGTTGGAAAGAGGCAGAGAGTGCTTCTACCCCAGCTCTGATAGGAGGGTTTACACGACCTCTCATTGGAAACCACTTCCGCACCTGGTTTCCCCACTCCTCATCTTGAACCAATAACTATACAGCACTGGCTAGCCTTGCCCTAACTCGCGAGTGATACCCCCGTACCACCTTTTGTTTTAAAAGCATCGTGAAGTGTTGATTGGAGTATCTCGTACCGTTCAGTTTTTCTTTTCATTTTTTAGGGCGCACATCGTTTGACCCAGTACTGATCGGTGTTATTGTACAAATTTTTTCTTTTTGCCCATCGTAGGGTTTTTTTTCATCCTGTTTTTTTGATTGAGGAATGTTGGCCTTGTTTTGTTGTGTGCACACATTTTTTTTAATTGAATTCTTATATGGAAATTTAATTATCTCTTGTAGATATTCTTGTAATTTATTTGTGAATACAGGACTGTACATACAATCCATTTCATTTCTCCCTCGATTTTTCATGTCCGAATTAGTGTAGGAAGAGGGTTGTATCGATTGGAGTAAGAGCGTAGATTCGTGGCCCGCTACAATACTAATTTTTCTATCTTTGCAGAGAAATGAATATCCTGAAAAAAAGACTCTTGTTAGTTGTTGTCGAGTAAATGATACTATAGGAAAACTTGAAGTAGCGGTACTTAATCAGAGAACAAAAAGGGAAAGTTCTTCTCAGCACATTTCCATAAAACATTTTAATTTATTTTAAGATAAGTTATATATTAATTATGAGACTCAAAGTGATATTTAATATTTTGTCAAAACTTTATTTGCCGCTGAAAATACTTACATCACTAAAAATAAGAAAATTTATATTCATTATTTTTAGGTTTATACAGATAACTTCAGTTTAATCACTCTTTTTATAGGCAAGAAGTAAAAATAATGGTAATTGATCATTATTTAACAGTCTTGAATGACCTTGAGCTTAAAAGTTAAGAAGCACCCTGGTCTCCAAGAAAATTTTAATTGGGAAAATATTTTTCGCACTATGCTTTTTTCCATAGGTTTCTTATGTAACCTCCTTGAATATTATGTACCACTACCTCGAGTGTCATGTTCTACCTCATTGAATGTCATCTACCTCTTTAGTGCCATGTGCAACCTCTGTGATTATTGTGCGACCTCCTTCAATGTATTAGAGCACCTCATTGTGTGTTACTTAGCACCTCTTTGCCTTTCCTAATTTATCTCTTTGACTCTCATTTAGCACTTTTGGCTTGACTGATACTAGCTACTTTCGTACCTATGAGTAGATGTGATTGTTTTTGCAGAAGCAGAGTGGATAGCACGTTAAAGAGGTATTGGCAGAGCAACTAGAATTGAGAATTGTTCTCTCCACATACACGTCTTCCACGAAAATGAATCTTTTTTTGGATAAGTGCATCTGGTATCGACTGACGAAAGTACAGCACATCTGGATTCCACCAACGAAAGCACAGTACAGCTGGCATCCACTGACGAGTGATAAGACTTCTGCAATCAACTGATGGAGGCACAAATTATCTGGCATCTACTGACAAAAGCGCAGACCACATGGCATATACGGAAAAATACAGAGCTCATCTGGCTTTCATCGACGAAGACACAAAGCATCTGGCATCGACCGACAAAGGCACAACACATCTGGTATTTACCGATGAAGATACAACATATTTGGCAGCTACCGACAAAGGCATAGTACACCTGGAATACAACAATGGAGGCAAAGCACATCTGGCTTTTACCACTGAAAGTACAGCACATCTAACATCGGCCGACGAAAACACAGCACATCTGGCATGAGCCAATGAAACACAGCATATCAGGGATTCACCCAAGAAGAAACAGCATATTTTAAAGGCGCAGCAATCTGCCATCCACCAATGAAGGTAGAGAACATGTGGCCTACACCGACGAAAGCAGAGCACATAGAGGAACCACCGACGAAGACGCAAACCATCTGCTACTCAACGACGAAGCCACCGCGAATCTACCATCCACCGATGAAGTCACATAACATCTGGCATACACCGACGGAAGCATAGCACATAAGGAAACCACCGACGAAGGCGCCAACCCTATGCCACTCAACGATGAAGGCACTACGAATCTACCATCCACCGACGAAGGCAGAGAACAACTAGCATCTATCGACGAATGTATAACACATCTGGCAATTATCAGCCAAAGCACAGCACATGTGGCATCCATGAACGAAGGTATAGAACATCAAGCATCTACTGAAGAATTGACAATCCTTCTAGCATTCATCTTCGAAGTCACAGCACATCTGTTATGTACCGATGAAGGCACAAAACATCTGGGAATCACCGACCAAGATCACACATAGGGCATATATAGAGAAAAGCACAGTATATTGGACTTCTAGCGGCAAAGGCACAAAATATCTGGCAATCACCATTCCGGGCATAGCCCATTTGACATACAACGCCTAAGGCACAGTAAATCTCGCAGCCACCGATGAAGACAGCAAATGTGGCATCCAGCATGAAAGACACAGCACATTTGGCATCCAAATACGATGATACAGATGCCAATACAAACACCCTTCTGCAATTAGAGGAGTTTAATAAGAAATTAACTCTAACTAACTATATATTACGCTTTGGAGGCTACAGAATGGCATATCTAAAATATTGATAATTTATATATTATTCTTACTCTTAGTCAATCTGAATTGAAAATGATAATGAATTTTACGGCGAAGTAAGTAAGCATGAGAAACTCATAATTCGTAACAGAAAATCAAACTGAAAAATCTGGTATACTCTCATATATAATTACCACGATTTGGAGGTGATTAGTTAAGAGGGATGATCGCTACAGAAGAGAAGTTTATAAATCTAACTAATTATGTGAATTATTAAGATAAGATTGGATTATTATATATCCTTTAATATCGTTGTAAAAATAAAATTCGCTATGCTACCAAGAATTCTATGCTACTTTTATGTATAACTAGAAATCATTTACAAACTTAAACGAAGTGACGAATCTAAAACAATTTTCACCTAAGATAAGGGAGGAGCGGTTTCGCCACTCATCCTTACAGGTGGAGCTTCCGCTTCACAGGCGAACCTACGTTATATGGCCTACAGCCTATCTGGCTCTAGCAACAAGGTTTCGGTGTTAAAGATATTAAAAGGTTTACAGTACATATCTCCTAATAATTTACCCATGGTCTAATAGTTTTAAGATCCATGCTTATTTTCTAAGCCTTTAATTTCAAAAAGTTTCATGTTAATCTTCTTACTAAAATTACAATAACATAAAAGTCTCACTTGAACTATGAATTTTTTTAATAAAAAATTGACTTTCTAAAATATAGTGTTAGGTGCTATTGCATTATTTCTCTAAATTTAAAAAAACAACACATGAATGAGAAATCCAAGAATGATAGCTGAATTTTCTCCTTACGTCTGTAATGTTGGATAATTTATCCATCTGCGTCTTTGTTTAAAATTAAAAGTAAATATTTATTGTTTTACTATAGGAAACTTTTAGTGCATCTTTGAGTACCTTTTTTGTGAAGAACAAATGTATTATAGAAGAGAAATTTCGGAATAGTATGTAGATAATTTTGTTAACTTTATCTTCTAAAGCAGACATGATATTCCACTGTTCCATTCTTTAACATACTGCTTATGAATATTTTAAATTTCTTTTCAAGGCATTATTCCCATCTTTTTTACCGTTTAAAAGGGATAACGAGTTTTCTAATGAAATATAATAATATATGCAAACTGAATATTTAATTCATCTATCTATTTAAAAATATTTAAGAAAATAATTTATCCGATTAGAGAAGGCCAAAGTTTGTCCCTTTAGTGGGAAAAAATGAGTGAGTGGACGAATCACCTGCTCGATTTCCATCTGCACCGCTATCACTTGCAAGAACAAATAGTGGGAAATGCGAAAGGGAGATGAGGTGTTTCCTTTGCGAGACTTTGACAAATGGGATCCCCAATTCGAATGCGTACGACGGTTTCTTGAGAGGAAAAACTAAGAAGGGTCGTATTTCTTCTTTTTTTTACCTAACTCAATCCACTTTTTAAATTGTTTCGTTTGCTTCTTTGGCTACGAATATGGTAAATTAGCGAAACGTTCACGTGATTCTTAGTTACAATATGCTTTAGGGGCTTTATCATGAGTAAATTTAAGACAATTCACTTGTTTAAGAAAAAAAGAATTCTTGACTCACTCATATTTTTAATATATTCTTAGTCATTTTTAAGTAATATCAAGTAATAATATCTTGCTCAATCAGTGGGGTAAATCAGCCTGTGTATAAATATTAATGCTCTTTCAAAGGAAAATTTTCTTATAATAAAAATTAAAAAGAATAATTTGGTGTTTGAAACGAAACACCATATATATATATATATATATATATATATATATATATATATATATATATATATATATATATATATATATATATATAAATTTGCCAAGATTCGAGTATGATTATGCATGGGGAAATAAAAATACATGAATATAACTATCTTGTAAGAAAATAGTATGGATTGATTTTCTTTCAACTGTTCGTAACCTTTTCCGCAAGGCTGAAGTTTGACGATCAAATGCAAATACAGAGACTGCATTTAAGGCAGTACCAAGCGAATGAAACTTACCGTACCCAAACTTGATTACATTTCCAAAAATGGATTCTAATTGCACGATATTTTCAGATATTGATGAAAATACCATTGTGGCGTGGCGTTGTGTCTAAAATTAGTTTATGATTTGGAATTCGCCTTGAAAATGCTTCTTGTAGTCAATGACGGTAAATAAAAAGAAAAGCCTGAAGACATTAAATCTAAACTAATTCCAACATTTTAAGACCAAAAACATTTGATCTAAAAATTCATTTGTTTGAAAGAACAACGGATTTTCATAAAATGGGGATCCAGTTATTGTAATACACAGTTCGATTTCTAACTTAGCCTTTTAGATAGAAATAAGGCCTTATGAGGTTAAGGAATACCTAATGAAGTGACTGGGCAAAATGTACATTAATATATTTTAGTTTCCTTATCACTATGTTTAAGTAAATGCAATGAACAATCTCTGAGGCAATTAGTACTTTTGGTTATGCTTATTTTCAGCTACTCAAATAACTAGCAGGATAAATACGTTGTTATATTCTATGCCTCATAAATCACATAAAATATGTAGACGAGGCAAATAGTTTGTATCATAGCCACGATGGACAAACCAGATTTCTGAGAGATTTTTCTCTGATTCAGATCATCTAAGAGTTATTTCGTTAAGGAGCAACTCTGTTCCAATCCTGGGATTAGACAGGAGGTATCTGAGGTACGGCTCATTGTACCATTGAAAGATTGTTTCATGAAACTGTCTGCTTGTGAAAATTTACAGTACTTTTCTAAGCTGTTCTTCTAGATTTAAATCTGATGTACGGAAAGGTTTAATCAATATAAAGTATGAGTTCCACTTGAGTTAAATAATTAAAATAATTTGGAATTTTTATGAAAAAATATATATGTCATGGAAAAGGATTTACGGCATCATCAAAGACATCGATTAAACTAGAAAACTACTCGGGTATTGCGATGAATGCACACAGGTTTTGGTATATGTCTCATGGATGTAATATTTGAGAATCAACTTTTAATTATATCAGTGGAATCATCCCAGTCTCATCATCATTATTTCCATCTTCACAATAATCCTCAGCACAAATACATTTCACAATGAATGTATTTGTAAGCCTCTGTTGCATAGGATAGCAAAGATTGTAGAATTGAGGTAGAATGGAAGTCATCTTTACCCTCAGACACAGGATAGGTTATGGCATGTATTTTCGAAGATTCATCGTGCTTTCAAACATGATATGTTGAAGTCTCTCTATATTTGACCCTTCACAATTCTTCCCTATCACCCTGACAAAGGGTCCCCAAAGGTGTGACAGGTGTATTATTTGAATCCCTTACTGAACTTATCATCATTTCCTCTAACATCACCTTTTCTTTATTTCTCTTCACAAACTTCTGGTGACCTCACATACTTTCTGGTGGAGTCATTCACTTTGGTTTCTGCTACATATAATTAGGTAAGTAGGTAACGACCACAACTACCAATTCTATGGGTATCTTTAGTTTTCAATATATTATATATTTTTTACCACCATTATCATTTATATTACCATTTACAC
The DNA here is from genome assembly GCA_963969495.1 of Ceratothoa steindachneri. NCBI lineage: Eukaryota > Metazoa > Arthropoda > Malacostraca > Isopoda > Cymothoidae > Ceratothoa > Ceratothoa steindachneri. The sequence goes on along the minus strand of OZ018329.1, from coordinate 83,412,316 downwards.
AATATCTTGTTTATTTCCTAGCTATCCAATTAAATAAACTCCACTTACTGACCATATCCACTCTCCAATTCAGAATTCATGTCATTAAACCTATTTTTTTTGTTACATTCTACTTAACACTTGTAAAATTTAATCCCTCTATAATATGAAACTCACACGTCTATACATTACAAGACTAGAGCAACATTTCTCGCCATTTTTCATTCACTAAGAGAGTAACATCGTGTAATCCCTTCCTTCTAGTCTCATCTCCATTTTACTACCCACACCATTCCAGCTACCTCTATCTATTTTCATATTTGTGCTGTGACGGCGGAAGGATTACATGATGCAAGAATTTAATGTAAGTTTGGAAGAAAAATAAGGGTTTAGGAGCAATTTCTATCACAGAAGTTTATAAATAAGAGACTTTATTTCGGTTTTGAAACCCATCTTCATGGAGCTAGAGAAAATAAGAACAGTGATTGATATAGAATGTAGGCACCATTTTGAGGTAGTTCTATAACGTAAGGAAATTTGATTCACTATTATGAAACGAATGTAATAAGAAATAATTTAAATGCAAGCGTATTCTCCCTTGACCAGAATTATAAGTCACTCTATGGAATCATTCGTATAATGTAATTAGTAATTTGTGTTAAATGAATTCAGTATATATGTATATATTATATACTAAGTTGTTGTTGACCTCCGATATGCATGGCTTTTTTCTCGCCTTGCATCCTTTTAGCCCTTATCACTTCCTAACTCTACTGGGTGATATTTTCGAATTTGAAGATATAATGTATTAAACTTCAAACATTGTCTAAAGATATTTTCTGCGATTCAGTGGTGAAGCTCGATGGATAGATTTGTATTCTACTGGTGTTTTAAGACGCTCTCTGCCACTTTTCATTCTTGATACAAACTTCTTGGTCTATTGATATCGTTTTGCAGTGGTTTGGAAAGCATACATTGAATTTAGTTTTTTATGCAATTTCTATTTGTGATAACTCTTGGCTATGAAGAAGTTTCATTTGTGTTTCATGTGTTTCTGCATATTCTTTAGTTTTAGTCATATTACTTAATTCGAACGATATTTAATACAAAATAGTTATAAATTTAAGCTGAAACATAATAAATATTAATTATCTTCCTATCGCCTAAATCGTGCTATTTTATTAATTACTACATACCATTTAGTAAAATACTAAGTAATTCAAACATATTAACAAAATATTCTAACATATTAGCAAAATACATAATATTACTAAGTAAGGGAAAGGGACGCCAAGAAGAATACCCTCTTCATTTGTTTCATGAATTCCTTCTCTCTCTCTCTCTCTCCTAATTATAACTCCACGTGGTGTAATCTTTTAACCTAAAGAGAAAAAAAAGGAGAAAGAATTTGAACATCTGTCAGCCCCTCAAAGGTGCCGTTAATTAAGCTGGGCGTGTTAAAAGCTTTTACCTCGCCAAGGAAGCGCTAATCTCCGTAGTTGGGAAACTGATAGCCGAAAGTTTCCCGCCCACATCTTAAAGGCCATCAAGACTTGGGTCAGGCGACAAACGCTAATCCATCTGGACGCCGGAAGTGGTCAGCCAGTCGTCTGAGTCTGCCAACGAGGAGAAACCAAAAAAATAGCCGTCATATAAATACCCTGGGTTTTCAAATATCGGCAGATTGAGTTTGAGAACACGTTGCCTTCGGTTAAGGTCGTGTGTCCGTTTCCCCAAATCCTTGGTATTCGCCTATACCATCGAGGTTGGATCTCACCAGGCAGATCCATCTCTTTTGTGAAGGCTTATTCTGTTCAGAGCAAGCCTAGAATCGTTTCTTCCTCGAAAGATTGGGCGGGATTCCTCTGGTCTCATCTGGAACCACCCCGCAATGATCTCCAGTTTCCCATGTTAGACTTCGCGCCGAGCCACGTCAGAGTCTCAATTTTTGGAGGTTGCACTTCTCTGGAACAGAGGTACATCGTCCGTCTTCAAGGAGGATCATGAACTCGAATTCTGCTCTCGCCCCCTAACTTCATCCATCCTCGTCACTGTCATGATAACCGGCCGAGAAACACGTCCATTGACCGTCTCCACTTTCCCGCACTGACTCGCTAAAGGATTCCCCTTCCTCGAGGTGACCCTATTAAGGTGAAACGACCCTTGATTGTATCTCCCTTTAATCGACCCACTTTCCGACATATAAATATTCCCTCTGTATAACTGATTTATAGTATCCCATTTAAAAACTGATAAACGAGTAATTAAATTACCTGATTACCAATTAACCTATATTTTGTCAGAATTGTCCATATTTACATTACCTGTATTTCCCGCATGAATATATATATATATATATGTTAGCTAGTGACTTATAAGAATTATATTTTTGGTTTTTACTCTTTAAATATACTCATGAACTGCAACTTGTTAAACGCATTAAACGCTATCGGCCACTGTAGTAAATCGTACTCTTATACCTCGTAATTAACGGATTACTTTTACGAAGTGAACATACTTGTACGTAGCGAAGGATGCGTACGTACATTAGAGGATATATGTATATATAACTGTATATATACATATTTTCGTAGCTTTTATCTCTTTCCTCCTAACTAATAGATACATATATGTACCTATATAGACGTTTTGTCTGGGGAGGTGACCTATTCCTCGATATACTATCATAAATATTTATGAATAGTATGCTAAATTCTAAATATTTAATTAAATATGTTAAATATAGATGTAAATCTGTGAGGGGTGTTTTATCAATTGGCAAAGGGTCTCTTTAGCCTCATACATAATATTTGTCTAATTCGGGAGACCGATACTAGTTGTTTGGATATGCAAACTAGAAGGCTGAAAAATGTGAACAACTGCATATTTCAAGGAATCGTATTGTTATGTATTAAATCAATTTTTTTTAATGCCGAAAATAATGTGGTGCTAATCTATCTGCATGCGATTATATATAAGAAAAACCATCGAAGGAGGCCATATTTATTGAAAGGTTAATTGGAAATAGGGGGAAATTCTCTGGATTAGTGATAAGGAATTACTATTATATACGGGCGTATAATGTTCACTGAGTCGCTCAAATAATTTCTTCGGAATTTTTGCCCAAGTGTTTTATAGCTTACTTGCCATAAATTAATCTAACCTTCTCCTTTTCCACCCATGCGGATAGATATTACATTTTTGCAACAACATTATAATAACAATAATAAATATGACCACCTGATCAATAATTTAACAGTATCGATCTGACGATTTAACGATTTTATGAATTTTGAATTACAATCAAACCACGATAATGAATGGAGTCTGGATAGAGGTGTTCTTTGAGCCTGAAAGGAAAATATGAGGCTATATTATGCAGGGGTATAGAAAATCCAGCAGGAAATAAAGTCACCATGAACACATCAATAACAGACTGTGGTTGTGCATACATTAAATCATAAGGATTATGAAAGAGAAATGCAATATCATTTAATCTACAGAATCACCATAAACACTAATCAGAACTTTTCATCATTGACGACCAGATCAGGAAGAAACAACTATTAGTTATACACTAAATCCTCCTATCATTAACTCAAGAAAATATTTAATAAGATCTGTAGCTTTTCTCTAATAATTAGGAAACTTGGGATAAGGCGCAAAAGATACCTATTAGATCAGACACAATTGCATTTGAAATATTTTTCTGCATTATGTAGAGCCTACTCTACTAAGCCGTTGAGATGATTGTTAGTTTATTTATTTACGTTTGCGCCTTGCAACAGTCGTTATGTAGAAAAAAATCCCAAACATTTAAATTTCGGATATCGAAGCACTTTAGTTTGCCCTACGAAACTTTTCGTCCTCTAGATTTTCGCATTGCGAAACTATCACCATTCGATTGCAGATGACTCATTTTCTATCCTGTCTTCTGCCTATAGTTATAAAAAATTTAGAATTTTAGAATCATTGTATATTAAATAACTACAGCCAGAACTTATAGATTACAAGTATTTTACCAAACATCTTACCATACTCGTACAATGACCACCGAAAATGTATACAACAACCAAAAAGGCCCTTAGGTGTTCTTTATCTTTCCCCTTTCCCACTTCTAAAGGTAATCACTAAACTCAAATGCTAAAGGTTAGCTCTCGTGTTTTAAATGTATTTAGTTTTATTATCTGAATATTTTTTTTGTTTTATCTTCTGAAGATGGTCCTAGTTTAAGGTGCAAAACATTTGGGGAAACGCATTTATGATTGCTGTCGTTACATACGAGTATTTATTCATGTTCCTTCTTCGGATAAATAAGCTTCCCGCAGAATATCTCCAGTGTGACTATATATATATATATATATATATATATATATATATATATATATATATATATATATATATATATATATATATATATATATATAAATAGCTCTCTAACTAAAAGATTAAGTTAACAAGGTTTTGTTAAATCTAAAATCATCCCTCCATTCTGATGGTTTTAGGCTCACCATTTTGACAATTAAACTTTCTAATTATGTTACTAAGTTACTCTCTCGGTTAGCCATTGGTCAATACACTATAAAAAACAGCTATTTCTTTCTTAATGAATTTTTGTCAAACAACTTTGCCCCTCAAAATTCCAAGTAACTTACGATGTATCTTCACTTTTTAGAAATGTTCTTTCTCCCCAATGAAACAATTGATACGAGTATTATTCTCATCCTAATTTGAAAAAAACTGACAACTATCACATTTTCTCTCGTCAAAATTTTAAGACTATTTTAGAAAGGATTTTTAATGAAAAAATATAGTTTTTTTAATAGCAAAACTCACCAATAGCCACTAACATTTTCATGATGCATCATGAAAACAACTTTATGAAACAATACACCTTAGATATTAAACCCATGTTTTATCGTTGATATGTAGATGATTCCTTTGCTATTTTTAATAATTTATAAAATGCTAAACAATTTTTAATTTTATAAACTCGTTCTATCCCAACATTAAATATTCCATTGAATTAAAGAATAACAATCAACTTCCTTTCCTAGAAGTCACTATAGAAAAAAACCCGACAAACTAACTACCTCAATATACAGAAGGCATAACTTTAGTGGCCTAGGATCAATTATTTTAGCCATTGTGACTTGTCATACAAACGCAATGCAATTTAAATCTCAAATATTGAGAGGGTTCCATCTCTTCTCTACGTATTCCCTAATGCAAATAAATACAAAACTCTAAAGTCTTACTATTGGTTGACAAATTAATCGATAATTTTCTAATGAAAATTTACTCTCCATATTTTCTCTCATATGAAATTCCTAAAAGTAAAAACAGAAATTTGTAGTACCAGAAATGGGACCCTTCAATAAATTATTCACTAGAAAATGTACCAAATTGCTCAAAAAATACTTTTTTCATATTAACTTCAAAATCACTTTTGTTAACCCCCTTTCCATAAGCAGTTTATTTTCCTCGACGGACAAACTTCCTCTTGAGATCAGCAGCCTTATTGTGTATGCTTTTACTTGTCTTAGTTGTATGCAAGGAACCTATATTGGTAGTACGGTTGATTCATTGAAAGAGAATTTTGCTCTCATATGGGAATATGCTATCACACCTGTCTAGGAAGGAGACTTGTGTAATTAGAAATCATATTATACAATGCAACCCAGAATGTTCTATTGAGAATTTTAAAATAATGGCCGAAATAATAAGTAATATAGCCTACAAATTTTGAAATCCCTACTGATAAAGACAAAATCTTTTACACCTAACTTGGATAATAACGCTGTCTCCCTTCTCATTTCTTAATTATAATTACCCAGTCAACACCCAACCAAGTTTCTCTTATTCACCAACCAACCTATCCTTCTACAAGCGATTTCCATTATTATTTCTTTACTTCGTGATTTCAGTTTAACATCGGTAAACAAAATTATACTTTAATAATTTACTTTTGTTTTGTGTTTGTTTTTCGTCCCATTAGTGGTTTCATATGATGGATCCTTTGTAATACTTTTTCGTTTAATACTCTTGTGCTTTAAATCCATGAGTTATCTATTATTTTTTTATTTATCTACATAGTCTTAACTTGATTATTTTTAATATTGCTCGTTAAAATTTTTCTAGCCTTTTTAAGTTTCTAGTCGCGTGTGAGTCAGATCGCGAGCGACTCTACATCTCACTTTATTTTGGAATGACATTGTAACTATTTGACCGATTCTAACGAAATATGAAACCCGTATGTTGTTTTATATTCTCTTTATAATGATATAATTGCCAAAGCCCATCATTGTTATCCGGGAATTGTTTTGTTTTAGTAAAAACATCATAACTTTTTGGCCGATAATCTGCTAGGCAAGCCTAGAATAGGCCATGCTAGGCTATTATAGGCTAGGATATACTATGCCAATTTAGGCTATAACATGCTATGCTAGGATTGCATATGGTATGTTAGGCTAGACAATTATAAGCTATTCCTGACCTGGGTAAAATAGTATAGTATAGCCTATACATGTCTAGGATAGTTAATGCTAGGCTAGGTTATGCTAGGATAGGATAAGCTAAGCTATACTAGGTTAGGCATGGCATAAAAGGCTATAATAGGCTAGGCTATTGTATGCTAGGTTAGGCTAGGATATACTAAGCTATGCTACACTAGGCTAGTCTTCGAAAAACAAGGCTAGGATAAGCGAAGCTATACTAGGCTAAGGCTAGGCTATTGTATGCTAGGTTAGGCTATGATATATTAAGCTATGCTACACTAGGCTAGTCTTCGAAAAACAAGACTAGGATAAGCGAGGCTGTGCTAGGGTAAGCTAGGTTATGTTATGCATGCTATGCAAGCCTAGACTAAGATCTAATAGCCTAGGCTAGGCAATACTATGATATTCTATAATATACTAACTAGGGTAGGGTAAGGTAAGTTAGGCTATGATATATTATACTAGGCTATGCTAGTCTAGGCTAGATTATGCCAGGATAGGATAGAATATACTAGTCTAGGATCTAGTGAACTAGGCTAAGCTAGGCTAAACTAAGTTTTAATATACAACTGCAAGCTTCGCTAAGTTAGGCTAGCTTATACTCTCCTAAGCAGGGTAGGCTATACTTTGATAAGCTAAGCTTGGATACACTCTGATAGGCTAGGATACACTGTGATATGCTCAGGTATACTTAGGCTGCCCAGACGTCCAGCATTTTACTGTTTTTAGATCATTTGTCCAGCAAAAATGACTCCTCAATGCTGGACAATGTAAAGTCCAGCATTGAGAAATGCAGGTGGACATTCTGTCAAACAATCATAAGTAATTATATAATTGACAACATTTGGCAACGCCGTTTCGAATTGCACACTGTCGTGATCCAATCCGGAGTGAATTTGAGTCATTAACTCGTTCGGAGAGTGATTCCTTATTATTTCTTTCATTGAAATTCATTTAACAGTAGATTGTTGGAAATATTTGCACATTTCAAAAGTCAGAATATTACATTTGAAAACATTTATCAGGTAGTAGAATTCTTTTGGAGTCTACCAGGATCAAATGCACCAACAGAGAAGGTATTTTCAATGATGAAAAACTACTGGGCAGACGAAAAAAGCAGGTTAAATATACTGTAGATACTTTAAAAGCGGCACTATTAACTACATGCAATTATGAGATGAATTGTTTGCAATTTTCTGATTACCTAAGCTCAAAAATAAACCTCCTTGAAAACATCCACTCAAATGCCAAGTACAATTCTAAACCAAATTAGGTAAGTGAATATTGACTTATTAATAATTAAAGTTTGTTTGCTACTAAAATTAGTTAACTTTTTTGTATTTATATATATATATATATATATATATATATATATATATATATATATATATATATATATATATATATATATATATATATATATATATATATATATATATATATATATATATATATAAAATATATATATGCAGATGGTTCCGTCCAGCATTGAGTTAAAAAAATCTGGGCAGCCTAGGTATACTATACTAAGCTAAGTTATTCTAATATATACTATGCTGCTATATATGCAAGTCTATATTAGACTAGGGTATACTATGCTATTCTAGGCAATTCTATGCTATGCTGTGCTATGCAAGGCTATACTAGACTATATTACGCTAGACTAAACTAGATTATAGTGTACGATGCTAAGCTAGCATAGGCTAGGGTAGGCTATGGTAGACGATGGTTGGGTGTGCTATGCCAAGGTATATCATGCTAGAATAGGATAGGATATACTATGCTAAGGTAGTCCTATACTATTTTTAAGCTTTACTATCCTATATATGCTAGGATGTACTAGGTTATGTTAGGCAAGGCTTTACTATGGTTTCTAGGCTAAGATAGGCCATACTATATATTCTCTGTTAAGCTATGCTAGATTAGTCTAGGCTAAGTCATACTATGCCTAGCTAAGCTATACTATGTAAGGCTAGGATATAAGTTCTACTATTCTAGGGAATCATAGGCTAGACTTTGTTATACTAAACTAGGCTAGGCTAGACTATACTATGGTAGTCTATGCTATGACATAATCTAATCTGTTATACAATGCTATACTATACTATGCTAGGCTAGGCCAAGCAGGATTGACTATGTTAAGCAATCTAGGCTAGCCTCTACTATGCTAGGCTTTATTATGCTAGGTGAGGTAATACTATGGTAGGCTATCCTACGATAAGCTAGGTTTTGCCAGGCTACTACTCGAGACTATACTAGGCTATGCTATAAAATGTTATACTATTCTAGATAATACTAGGGTACACTAGGAAATGCAATGCTAGGCTATACTATGGGAGGAGAAACTATACTACATATACTATACTATATTATACTTTACTATACTATGTTTTGCTATGCTATGCTATACTATGCTATACTATGTTAGAAAGTTGTGACTTTTTAGTCACGGGCCACTCTACATATCACTATGTCAGTCGTTCGGTTAGTCGGTCAACGTTTTGCTTTTTTTCTAACATTGTAACAATTCATCTAATTCTAACAAAATATGAAACCCTTATGTTGTTTTACATTCTCTTGCGAATGATACATTAGTCAATGTCCTCCCAAGGTTAGCACGGGAATTATAGTGTTTTGGAAATAACATCATAACTCTTAGGCAGATTCTAACAACATTTGAAACCCGTATGTTGTTTTAAATTCTCTTTCGAATGATATATTTGCCAAAGTCCTCGCAAGGTTAGCTAGAGAATTAATCTCTTTTGGCAAATACATCATAACTATTCTGACCATGTTAACAAAATTTGAAACCCTTATGTTGTTTTACATTCTATTTGGAATGATATAGTTGCCAAAGTCTTCCCAAGGTTAGCCAGAGAATTATTTTTTTTTGGCAAAAACATCATTACTCTTCGGCCGATTCTAACGAAATTTGAAACCCTTTAGGTGTGTTTACCTTCTCTTTTGAATGATATAATTGCCAAGGTCCTCCCAAGGTTACTCCGGAAATTATTCCAAGTTTTCAAAGTGATAAAGACATAAATCAGAATAAGTGAGGTCGGGTTTCTTATTGTATCAGCAGATCTTGTTTTTTAACTTTTTTACTATATATCATAATTTTGACCATATGGAGCTTATATGTATTTTTGCATATAACAATTTTTTAAAATATTTTATTTAAATAAGATCTTAATATTTGTCATTACTATAATGCTTGTTTGCTCATAATATTTAGCTTTATATGCTTACTCGCCTAATTTATTTTACTGTCTGAATTTTCTCATTTAATGAAATTGCATTAATTTAGCCTTTAATTTTTTTACGCACCTTTCTTGTGAAAATATTTCAACTTTTCCTTGTTTCAAAAGATATTATGACTACTTAATAAGTTTACTGACGATAACAATTTAATCATTATCTTACTGTATTTTAATTATTGTATGATTTTAGAACTTTAAGATGAGCGTTACGACCGAAACGTTCCTTCGCTATAACAAATAAATTACATATATCTGAGCGTCCTGTGTGTCCTTGCCTTCGCCGTGATATATATATATATATATATATATATATATATATATATATATATGGTATGAAGAATGTCATACCATCTGAACAACGGTGCACCTAAAAAACATACACAGGAAATACACGGAATATTCCTCAACCGAAAAATGATAAAAGAAAACACCAATATTTTAGACTATGCTCCCGATAGGCGTCAACTGCTCTTCCTTGAAGTGATAAATATATCCAAGAGAAGAAACCGAATTTAAACATACAAGAAAAGCAAACAGAGGGACAAGTGCACTCAGCGCTGCCCCTAGCCACTAATTCCCTCTGGTAAGCAGTTTAATATGTTTATATATATATATATATATATATATATATATATATATATATATATATATATAATACTAGCTGAGATAAACGTCATCGCCCGGGTAAAATAAAAGCGTTCGGAAACAAAGTAAGCCCTTTTTATCTAGGGCGTTGCGGGGGTAAAATATCCCGTCGCAAATGAGTGGAGATTACCAATGAATGAAATTCTTATATAACTTACGAGTAACTTGACTTAAGGGCGCAGCGCAGGTCGTAACGACCCTTTTTCTGCGTCTGCCTGCTATAGCAGACATGAAACAGAAATTGAGCTGGGTATACTTGGGCACTTCCAAAGACTTCCCAAGCGCAGTGCTCTACTCACTTGAGCGTGTCTCCCCTCCCCATGAAGAGAGGCGGAGTAGAGGAGACAACCGAGGTCTAAGTCTGTTTATAATCGCCCTTCTCCTCTTATCTACCTGCTGCCATAGATGAGTTTTCCTCACATGGTTTAGCAGACTTGCTGAAGTGGCATACAAATATCTTTACTTGCTGATTATTATTATTATTAGATTAAGGGCAGATTCAGGAGAGGTGCGCACTCTCCATATCAGATAATATACTTAAAATGAGTAAATATTTCACCGCGCGTACTCGGTAGTTTACGCTCACGCGTGATTGACCGTTAGTTATGATCGACTAAAGTTTTGGGCACAGAAACATATCGAGCGACTTATCTACATATAACTTATATTTTTAGGAACGGGATATTTTTTTTGCTCTTGATTTGTGTCCTTTTGTAGGGGGGGGGGGATGGAGGAGGGCAAAAAAAAAAGGGATTGGGGAAGAGGGAGGAGATATTAGGGAAGAGGGAAGAGAGGGGAGAGAGGGAAGGAGATAATTTTTTTCTCTTGCTTTGGATGTCCTTTTCTAAGGGAAAAGAAGTGAGGTAAATATAGGTGAAACATGGGGGATGGGAAGGGGGTAGAGGGTAAGACAGAGAGGAGAGGGAAAGCGAAGAGTGGAAAAGAGAGGGGGAGGCGGGGAGATAGGGATAGGGGAAGATGGGGTGCCGGGGAAGGAAGTAGATGGGGAGGGAGAGATATAGGATGAAAGATAGGGAATAAAACAGGAGAGGGAGATATAGGAAGAAACAAGGGGGAGGGGAGGGCGATGGCGAGAGTGGTAGAAGGGGAAGCGGTAGAGAGGGTGAGTGGAGTGAGAGAGAAATTGAGGAGGGGTAGAGGCGGAGAAAGGGGGTAGGGGAGAGTAGGAGACAAAGGGGAGCGAAGAGTGAGAGGGAGGGGGGAGGTGCGAGGGGAGAGAGGAGGGATAATGGTAGATGGGGGAGAGCGGGAAAGGGAGGGAAGAGATTTTTGATTCCTATAAATGGACAGACAGACACACAAACAGACAGACAGACTTCATTTTTATTATATAGATTATTATTGTGCGCTGGAGATAGGTTTATAAATTGGACTGTGATGTTGTCATTTCCTTTCCCATTTGAGAGCACACAGCAAATTTAAATTTTAATGTCGTAAAGGAAGAAACATACAAATTTACATTTATAGTGAAACTGTTCGCATTTTAAATATACATTCTCACAATTACACATGAACTTTTAATTCAAACTCATATACATACAATGAGGTACGAGGGGCGGTCAAAAAGTTTTGCAATTCGGATATAAGAAAACGAGATATGAGGAAAAGTGTTTCATTTTTTATCAATATAACTACCCTCGACTTCAATGCACTTGCGTCACTTGTCCCTGATGCTTCGAATTCCCGACAACCAGAAATCTCCCGACTGCTGCTCAATCCACTCCTGGACAGCGAGCTGGACATCTTCATCGTCCCCAAACCGGCGTCCACGCAGTGCAACATTGAGCTGGCAGGATAAAAAGTAGACGCTAGGGGCCAGATCTGGACTGTAGGTAAGATGGGTGAGCTCCTCGAATCCGCACTGGCATATGGCAGCTTGTGCAACTCTGGCCTTGTGGACTTTGACGACGTTGAAGTCGAACATGGAGCGTGAGGTTTCTAGGGACCCAACGGGCAGAGATCTTGGTCATGGCCAAATTGTCGTGGCTGATGTTGATAACACTTCCATGTGATATTCCAAGTTCTCTCTTGATTTCTTCCACCTTCACCCGTCGGTTTTCGAAGATCATCCTCTCCACACGGGCCACATTGTCCTCGTTGGTCACGTCTGACGGGCTTCCTGGACGGGGGTCATCTTCAAGGGACTCACGACCATGGCGGAATTCCCTATTCTAGCGAGCAATAGTTGCATAGGAATGGGCGGTGTCGCTGTACACTGCAACCATGCGTTCATGGATCTCTTTTGCATTCTTGCCTTCCTTGGTCAAATATTTGATCACTGCGCGGTGTTCAACCTTCTCCATTGTTGAAAAAATTGTGACTGACGATCTGAGATCAGCTGCTGCTTCTTAAATAGATGAGGCAGGAGCGTGCGGCTGCAGGTTCTGAGTTGCTATAACTTATCCTAACACCTCCACAAACAGCCATCCCTCTTCTTCTGTTTTGCCCTACCGATTCGCAAAACTTATTGACCGCCCCTCGTATATTGAAACGTCATCTTTACCGTTTGTCTGTGTTTAAAATAAAGATAAAATCATAATTTAGTCTAATAATCATTGATAATTTCATTAGAAAGGTGAAATATGCTATATTTTAGGTGATTGCTATTGTATCAAAGAAAAGGTACTTGCTATTATTAGATTAGCACAATTGTAACAAAATTAAATACAATTACTGATATCTAATTAAGTTTGAAAAATGAGAACTAGCATTTTTGGTCTTCTTTAACCACGCCTAAATTAAATTAAAATTAATTTTACACAATAGTATTTGGGAAGAATTTAAAAACTACTCATTATTTCTATTACAAACAGGAATCTATGCATATATGTAAGTTTATCAGGAAGAATACTAAAATCGTGTTCAGGCGCATATGGTAGAAGGCAAATAAATCCGGATAGGGGTCACTGGCCGTGAAACTCTCGCATCGGAAAGTTTTGTCACTGAAAGCGCGATAGAGTAGCAAGAATGGGTGATTGTGTGCAGCCTCTTTTCAGATCGCCGGGAGGGCTAATGTGCACCCTAGCCCTCAAATTCCCAATTTGCGATAATGTTTTTGGTCATTAGGATGAAATTGTTACTCAAATACATCCGCTCTCCCAATACCTTCAGCCAATCGAATAATGTAAGTATAAAATTGCACTTTTATTCCAAATTAAAACACGATCGGGTAATTTGGTTGAAGACTGGAAGAGGAAACTTCTATCATCAGAGATAAGATACTGTAGAGAAATGGCTACATTAAGCATCCTGGAGGAGTATAGGTACATTAAAGCCCCCCCCCCCTCATGAGGAGAAGCGTGGGAAAGGTAGCCTGCGAATAACCATAACTGCTTACCCTGTTTGATCTTTCCGCCGCTTTGGGCAGTTGGAGCTAACATCTGTTTTAAGGCGACCACATAAGGTCCTTAAACGACGCTCTAACGATCCAATTACCTACGAGACCCATAAACCCGTGGTTATGAAGAAAAAGCGGTGCTAGTCAAAAGGCACGCCAAGTAGCGGTGCGGTTGCGAGCCTCTAATTAGCAAGCCGACTTGGGCACCCCAGTGCCACCCTCGGCAGTTCTCGCTCTCCCCAGATGCGAACACCATTCGCGTCCCTCCCCCTGCCTCTGTGCCCTGGTCACTTCCCCCTTTAGATGGGGTGGTAATCCGCCTATAAATAATTCCCGCAAAGAAAGTGAGTGGATTAGAAGTCGATACGCCAGAAGAAGGATTAGTTCGTGAAGATCGATCCTTCAGCCAGACAAGAAGATTAGAATTCGATGAGAGAGAAGAAGGTTCAGTTCGATCCTTCAGCCATACAAGACTATTTCCGTGAGAAACGATAGGATCAGATTGAGAAAATCGATCTCCCCCTTTCCGGGCCGTATTAACCTAAATAGTCAAGCTTTATATCGGTGCCATACTGAAGAATCCTTTAAAGACTGCGAAGAAGTCTGACTGAAGAAAAGCAAAGCCGCTCACACTTGAGTGACTCTTACATCTCAAGCTCCGTAAGAGTGAGAGGAGAAGAACCCAGCCCCAACGAGCTCCCGTTCTTGAAGAATCAGCCCCGCCACCGGCGGCAAGCTATCCCTCTTTGACGAAATTTCAACTATCGGCCACAACCCTCCAAAGCGAGAGATAAGTCCTCCAGCGGCATCCGGCAATCCATAATACCTTCTGTCATGTAAGTTAGAAAGAACATTTATATTCATATTGCGATAGTAGAAGTTTAGTAGGTCTCACGTTTTAAAGGGGAGTAGAAACCATTGTTCGTGAACCTAGGTCATATTTGCTTGTAGACGAGAGAACGTTAATTTAATGTTTAACGCTAATCAAATAGAGTCGCGATAAAAATACTAATCGGCAAGTGGTATGTTTACGGGTAGCCTATTTGTTTATTTTTGTCATCATATCCGTGCGATAAGTCTAGATGCCAAAGATAGAAATGTGTTAACTGTTGGCTTGTTATAGTTAAGTGTTTCATTTATTTACATGTTTGTTTTGGTATATATCTGGTGTTTCCTCGTATCCTTATGTGTTTAAATAGCTCTTCCTTAAGAACAAAACTACTGAATTAGCACTCTTAGAACAAAGCCTACTTCATCAAAGAAGTAACTCACGCACCACAAAGCATACCGCTACAAAAAGGGTGTCAAAGAGTATAGTGATCAAAACAGAGGGCCATTCTACGACAGACACGAAACGGTGAGAAAATCCATTTCTGATAAAAATCTGCAGAGTCGGTTGGTTACTCAGAGGAGGGAATAGATTTAGGGTTTAATAAACTCCAACCAGTCGTTACACTCCTTACAATTCTCTCAATAAAAGAAACAATGATAGTTTTGATGCAGACACACAAGTTTTTATTGTTTAAACATAAGTGTTTATATTGTAATACCAGGCAATGGCTTCGCCACTCCACCCTACCTGGGTAGCTTAAACTTCGCTACTAAGATTAAAACTTAAATTCTAAAAAAAAGAGGCAATGGTTAAATTTTTATAAATTTTCTGAACTTCGCCAAAAATAATAATTTTAAAAAGGAACTCTAAACTAAATTTCCCCCCTTTCAAAATATCCCGTTGATAGAAAAATAATTATAGAGAAGATATATAAAAATACATTTTCTGAACTTGGCCATTTGTAATTCTTTGGTGCAGAAACCGCGAGTGCAGTCATTTTGAGCTTTGGAGCACTTTCGAACGCCTCTCTCAAAGCCAAATTTGTCAGACCTCAGGTTTACAAATGATAGTGCACCTGAACGCAGTCGATCTTTGAGGTGTTTTCCGTCCTTGAGCGTCTCTGCCACCCTGTGGACGCTCATCCGGCGGATGTTCAACCGCTTGGCAATGTCGGACTTGTTGCGGCCCACGCGTAGGGGAGCAGATATCTCGATTCTTTTCACTTCCAGTTGGACACACCCGCACACAAGGAGAAGACGTTTTATTGATAGGGACTGGAAAAGTCTAAATATATGTTTATTCGAAGGAACCTTTTCTATCACGCACGTAATATGTACCGCTTTTTTAAAAGCAGTGCAAACAGGGTGAATAGGATTTCAATGAAGTTAGTATTTAAGCCATGATCATATCCTATCAAATGAATAATTCATAGAAAATAAATGATCCCTGTTTTAGGTTGAGCTCAAATATATATTTGCCACTATCATTAATATCAGAATAAACAGAAATATTAAAATGAAATATAAACTTTCGTGTCTCTGATATTAGTAATATATGACTAAATGATTTCTTGATAATTATTTATTTTTCCTATAAATTTCTTTCTAATCTCTCTAATTTAAGGGTTGCTTGATAAAACAGAACTTGAGTATTGGCCTTTAAGATATTTCTTAAAGGCATACACGATAGTTCAAAATATATCAACAAATTTACACACTTTTATATAACAAAAAGAAAATTTATTCTTCTATAACTTATGAACCAAATTTAAAGGGATGTCCTTTCGTTTCAGCACCAATAAAAAGCGGGTCTTTTTTCAATTTGGGAGCTTTCGTTTAGCCACAGAGAGAATATTACTAATGTAATTGTGCCTAATCAAATATCTTGCCATTTGTGCAGTAGCCAATGTTTTATCAATCATAAGCGAAAATCAAAATATCATAATAAACCTTTTCTTGAGTTATCAATAGAGGTTTTATTTTATAATATTTCCTGCGAAGTGCTTCTCTTCGGCTCTATAGAGGACTGTCGTGGTTTATGACCGTGTAGGATGTACGTTTGATTCGTACAGGAATTAATCCGTTCCACTTTTCTGTAAGAGTGCTATAATTTAATTCTTTAACCAGGGAGGTTTCGTATTATGATATATCTATTGCCAGTGCTGCGTTCGAGGACCTAATAAACAAGTGAGACAAAATATACTTTTAATTACATAAAAGAATGAAATATTAAAACTTTAAATACACTAATTCTATAGTAAGAGGATCTAATAAAAAATAACACTACAAATGTGTACTACGAGATAGTTAGCACAAAAATCACTACTAATAGACGAGTTTTAAGCTTAATTAATGCTAGGTTTTAAGTTATTTGAAATTCAAATAGTCTGGTTACGACTACCAGATTGAAATAGGTTTGTTACAAATACACTTTCGCATGGAATGGGAAATAACAAAAAATGAATATATTTTGTATTCGTTTTACTTTTAACTCAGAGTGTGTCAACAATTGGATGACCTTGAAAGTGAGCCTCCTCGATGAGTTGTTTGCGGGTGGCCTCGCTGAGGCGAGGGGGTTTGGTAAAAAAGCTGATGCTTCTTACTGGATGGTAGAGGCGCGTGGAAATACTTCCCTCGACTTGAAGATGTAAGTGAAGTGATCTTGGATAAATGAAATTTATCCCGATCTCTGTGGTACCAATTCTGGCTTCTCGACGATGAGACTTAACCAAAGTGAGAATCTCTTCTTGAATGGGAATTCACTTTGGTCTTCCTCAATGGTGAGGGGAATCTCTGCTTCTTCAGAAAACTGAGATACGGGATTTTCTCTGTACGAGAATGGTAGGAGAGTTGGTCTGGATACCACTGGTCTGCTATTCTAAGCAACCAAAGGAAAAGCCTCGGCATGGAAAGTCCCGCTTGGTTCCACCTATCTCCTTGATTCCCTATTTTACTCAGGGACTCTTCTTCTTCTCTCGATGGCTATAAGGATTCCTCTCTTAATTTCGCAAGATCGAACTATGTATATGTTAATTATCCCCTGGGGGAGGGGAGACAAGAGAGTTTAAGAGGGGTGAACCCTCACTAGCCCACAGTTAAGCTGCTCTCCTAGGGCATAAATTTTCAACGTGGTGACACTTCGCCCCTTCAGGTTTATGTGCGGGGAAGGTGCGATATCGTCTATTTTGTGAAAAATAGACATAAACAATTGGAGGGGACAGTGAGCTTGCGCCTAACTTTTCTGTTGATGAAGCCTTAGCCAGCAATATTTTCATTCTAAAGGCTCTCAAACCCTTTATATTAACAGACTACACCACCAATCTCGTAAATTACGAAATCTGCTGACCGTAATCCTTCTTTGCGAGCGACTTTGAAGTGTCTTAGGGCAGCGGAGAAAAAGGTTGGGGAGGTCCCGTCCCACGTGGAACGTAACGGTTACGGTTGACGTTGTATAAACAAAGTAGCGCCTGCTTGTCCTCGTTATATTCATTCCTCTACAAGGACTAATAGTTTCTCTTCCTTCTCTGGTCATCAACGTGAGAGAAGTTCGGATTAGTGTTTTTTAGATATTCTGTAGATTAAATAATATTGCATTTCACTCCCATATTCCTTTTTTTAATATTAATTAGAGTTTGATAACTTAAGGCTTTCCTAAAAGGTTTATGAAATGTAAAAATTCCTGATAAATTCACCACTGTTACACTTCTGCTTGAGTGCAACTATTTGTTCATTTACTTTTTGAAATTCTTGTAAATTGCTATTTTTTGCCTCGTAGTATTTAATAATTGGTTTGTATTTTTAGTTTGTTTGCTTGCTATCTTTAATCAAACAATCTTTAATTAGGCTATCTTGTTAAAGAGGCAATAAAATTATTATCTTATAATTTACAATTAAAATTAGGATCAAGTAATTAAACAACAATAACACAGCGACTGGTCAGGAAATGGTATGTTATTTTTAACACTTAAAAGCGTTTTTGCTATGAAAAGCTCTTTCCTTTAGACAATAACATATGGATATAAATTGGAATAGTCTAGATTTTAAAAATCCATTTTTTAAAAGATGTTGAAAACCTTCACTTTTGGTAACTTCAACATTTAAAAATTCTAAATTTAACTGATTAACCTATGTTTATATTGTTAACAAAGTTGACATAAGATGACTAATTTTGTATCAGTACTTAAATGAGATGGTTGCTTGTGTTTTATAACATTTGTATATCAGTAATCGAATAATATTATTGAATCTTATTTACTTGACTTTTGAAAATTAAATTAGGCTAGATTAGGTTGGTAAAGATAAGCGATCTCTTAGATGACCCAGCAAAGATGAGCGATCTACTAACTGACCTAATTAAGATTTACGTATAAATCAGTAAAAAGAAAACATTACCAACTCAAGACACAGTTGTGCTTAATTTTATAATTTTAAAGCAAATCTTAACCTGATCAGTTTATAGATAGTTTATCTTTGCTGGGTCATCTTGAAGATAGCTTATAGTTACTAGTTCATTTTATATATGGTTATCTTTACTAGTAACCGAGAGATAGTTAATCATTACTTGATCTTTTTTGTTTACTTGATGTCATTCAAACCGATGAGGTGAGTTAACAAACGTAATTCCTCCGGAAAATTTAAAAAATTAACAAATTTTTCGAGTTACCAGTATATACCTGGGACGAATTTGCCCGTTGCCTTGGCAACCATGGTGTGATCAGAGAGTTTGACAACTAGGAATAATATCTCAGATGGATCAGTCTTTTGATGTATCGGTATTTACTCAGCTATACTATTTAGAGTTTAATATTCGTTTTTTGAAGATTATGCAAACAAATGAGTGATTAAAAGTTTAGTGATTAATTAAGTGAGGATTAAAATCAGTTAAAAGGTATAAAATTTGTTTTCGGTTTTAACATCAATCATGCTTGCAAGGCCTTTATCAGTTTAACCTAGGATGAATATAAGGGCTACGTTTGGGCCATAACCACGCATTATGTAGCTTAACCTCGCACTAATTGGAAGCGATGTTTTCCTTTGAACGGGCGATAACGATGCTGCTGCAAGCCAAACCTAAATTAATTTCGGAAGGAAAGGTAACTTATGAAAATAACGGGAGAACTTTTAATCAATGGTTGATGACGGGTTGGTGTGTGTGTGTGGGGGGGGGGGGAGATAGAAAATGGGAAGAGGAAAATGCAATGATAAGAATAAAAGATTACTAAACACTGGATGGAGTTTTATAGATCTCCTACAACGAGATATGCCAATGAGCACAGAGATTCAAAGTAAGGACTTGGTCTTTCTCGCATTCTGAGGGCGTAACTTATAAACCATGATTTTTCTCGCGGACTGAAGTAACAAGCAAACTTTGATCCTTCTTGCTAAATGAGGGCATAAATTGTTAACAATAAACCTAAATGCGGTAGATAACCGGAGATGATTACAATGATGATTAGTGTAGTTAAGGTATTTAGTTAGTCCTTAAATGCTTTCAATCTCTTTACATAAGAGGGTGCAGGAACGTATATTCTTCATTTAATAACTCTATCTATCATTTATTTAATGTGTATATTATTTCTTTCAGTGAAAGCAAGATATTTGTTTAGGAAGCGATTTAATCCAGCTTCCTCTAGTACTCTACCTTATAATATTTTGTGTTCTACATGTATGTAATACACGAGCTCCCACCAACCATTTAAATTTAAGCAAATAAAGACAAAAAGTCCCTAAATTTGTGTGTCATAGTTAGAGAGAAAAGCGCCATGCGGACAGAAATCTTCGAGTAGTGCCCTGAGAAGCCGACCCACTTCCAGCGATAACAAGAGCGATGGATGGACCAAGCAAATCGAGGCTCGCGGTGGAAGCTTCGCGAGGTCGTGTGAACCAGGCTAAGGTTCCCTTCTGTCGGCGCCGCGTCTGATAAGACAGACTTCATTGCGGGAAATAGGGGCCAATAGAGGCCCTAGAAGCATCTTAAAAGAGATCTTCACTAATCAAAAATTGGATGAAGAAATGCAATCCTCCTACGCCTATCTGTTGGAATTAAGGCAGAGACTAAAAAAATTTGCCGAGATCGCTTATCAGAACGCCGATACTAACTTGGACAAATACAAGATGTACTTTGATTGTAATTCCAAGGAGAGGAAATTAAAGCAGGGTGAGGAGGTATTATTGTTGCTTCCCACTGACAAAAATAAACTACTATGTCAATTGAAGGCGCCCTATCGAGTGTGGAAAAGCGCGGCCCTGTCGACTCCTCAGAAAGAAAGCTATTCCACGTGAATATGTTAAAAAGATACCACCGTCGTGCGAGTGCTAACCCTATCGTGGCAATAGATGAAGAATCAGCCACGGAGTCAAGTTATCCCTTAGATCTCTTAATCATGCCACAAGTTGCCTGCATGGAGCAAGATAATGAATATCCATTGTACGGCTTGACAGCTGCCACTGATTCTTCTTCGGCACAAGTAAAGGTAAACGAGCAGCTTTCGTCCGCCCAGAAGAACCAGATGCAGGCGCTACTGGGTCAGTTTAGTGAACGTTCAGCACCCCAGGAAGACAAATTCAAGGAATTATCAAAATGCCTTTACCAGCGACGCAGAAACAAATGAGATCTTTCATTAGCTCAGCGTCTATTAACCAATGGTTCATTCAAAATTTCGCCGCCATATCTGCGCCCTTGTGCAAATTATTAAAGAAGAATTCCCAGAGTGCCTCATTTGGACTTCGCTGTCAATCACCAGCTTTAACCAACTAAAGGAAAAATTAGCATCTGAACCCATTTTCATTTGCCCGACTCCAATAAACTATTTGGCATTCGGACAAACGCTATCAATGACGGAATAGGTTGCGTCTTAATTCAGTAGGGGGACAGTAACAAAAGTTTCTACATCCCATATTCTAGCCGTGAATTACTCCCGCTTTAAAAGAATTATGCGGTGATTGAGCGAGAGGCCCTTGCGATAATTTGGAGTATCCAAAGATTAAATATGTTTTTCGTAGTCCAAAAGTTATTCTAGAGACGGATCATAATCCAATAGCCTACCTACAAAATGTTAAGAATAATAATGGACGTCTTAGGCGTTGGAATCTCCAAGAATTTCAATTTAAAATTTTGTACATAAAAGGCTTTGACAATTGTATAGCTGACAGTTTGAGCAGGAATCCTCTAGATACTCTTCCAAATTAACATGGAACCAATTGCCTTAATTTTAGGATTAATATTTTTTGTGTTTGCATGTCGTATATATACTCTGATAATCTTTCTTTTTTTAAGTTATAATAATATGTACCTTATGTTTTATTGTTCTGTACATTTTTAATTTCTTTGCATTGTATACCTTCTTTTATGTGAATAACTCAAGGTCGATATTGACCTGAAGCAAACGAGCCTGCATTTAATTGCGACTATTGACAATTAATGATGTTTATTTTTCCTTCTTATTTTGTATAATATTCGGTATACAATTGTACCCTCCCCCCCTCCTCCGGAAATGCATCTAGATGGATTCATTTTCGTATTTTTTTAAGCATTTGCGTTTTTTTTTAATTTAGTACCATGTACTTTCCATTGTTATATCCGTGTTGATGTTAATCCCTTTTGTTATTAGTCGGATTTCACTTCCTGTGGAAGTTCCATCTTGGGAGGAAAGGAGATGTCATAGTTAGAGAGAAAAGCGCCATGTGGACAGAAATCCTTGAGCAGTGCCCTGAGAAGCCGACCCACTTCCGAGGATAACAAGATCGATGGATGGACCGCAAAACCGAGGTTCGCGGCAGAAGTTCCGCGAGGTCGTGTGAACCAGGATAAGGTTCCCTTCCGTCGGCGCCACGTCTGATAAGGCAGACTCCCTTCCGGGAGCTTGGTATAAAATATCAGATGCGAGCCTCAAGAAATTAGTATCAGCCAGCCCCTTGAACGCGACGCGTAAACTCTCGATTAGGCTCCCCTTCCCCCACTCCTCGAGTTCGAAGGCAAGAATTCTCTTCAGATTAATCGATAGTCTATCGGCAAGTGACTATTATTCTGGAATCGACTCAGTTCAGGTCCGACGTAGCACTCCCTCGAGGTTAAACGTGGCGATTGCAATTTCCATTTTTAAAATTCTTTCTCCGACAACTCCCCAGAGAATACCGCTAAAAGTAATGCTGTCGTATATTAGGTCTCCCGTTTTCTTTGAATTGTTTGTGTTAGTTTGTCGGTGCACCATCCTCGTCCCGTTGTCCCTTTAACTCCTGAGCTCATCTGACCTTAGAATTGTAACTTTTCAAATCAATTATTTCATTTTTAATTTGCCTGTAAATAGTAAAGTTTTTTTTTCACCAGTTTCTCTGCCCAGAACCTCTAAGAAGTTATAGTAATTTGGCCAACTGTACTCTTACTTAATTGTATTGATAACCACCCACTTCGGGCTTTCAAATTTCCACAAAGATTTATCGCGCTCCATCTGGCCTAATCAAGGCGAGCAAAGGTCACGGATCTGACCTTGACCTAAGAAATTGCGTATGTAGGAAGTTAGCATGTTTGTTATTTTCAGGATTTTTAGAGTGTTTTAGGCAAGTAAGTTTCGGATAATGTTAGGTTAAATAAATAATTATGGTTGTTTACTTAATTTACCTTCCCCAAGCTAAATCTAACATAAACTAACTTAGTAAAGTTACGCACTGATATTTTTTACTGTGAGTACACGATTTTCTTTAATTTATCCAAGTTTTTGTCATGGACAAAAGTGGTTGGTTAATGATTGCACCAATCAGGAAATTGGTGGTTACTGAGTGTGGCTAGATAGTATGATTCTTGTCTCTAACATGGCAAAATATTCCACTGTTTTCGCTGCCCACTCTAATATCTCTTTTGTGTTCATACAATCTCTTGTCTAGATTCCTCCCCGTTTCCCCTATATAAACTTTATGGCAATCGTTGTATGCTATTGCATAAACTCCTATGTTAATATGTTCTTTGGGTTTCCTGGCAATCATCAATTGGTTTAAGGAATTATTATATTTAAAGGCTAGATTAATACCCGCTTTTTTAAATGTGTCCTTTAAACTATTTAATTTATTATTAAATGGCAATGTTATACATTTGTTGAAGTCATTAATGCGGGAAGGCTTATTACCATAGAATGTTTTCCTAGCAGCAAAATGGGCAGACGATATGAACCAATCGGGGTAATACAAATTAGAAAAAATGGTCCTGATAATGACAATTTCTTCATCTAAATAGAAAGGATGACATATTTTGTATGCTCTAAGGAAAAGGTTAGAAATTACCGATTTTTTAACAGTATTATCGTGAAACGAAAAATAATGTATATAGGCATTCGAGTGGGTTGGTTATCAGGACCATTTTTTCTAATTTGTATTACCCCGATTGGTTCATATCGTATGCCCATTTTGCTGCTAGGAAAACATTCTATGGTAATAAGCCTTCCGGCACTAATGACTTCAACAAAGGTATAACATTGCCATTTAATAATAAATTAAATAGTTTAAAGGACACATTTAAAAGAGTGGGTATTAATCTAGCCTTTAAATATAATAATTCCTTAAACCAATTGATGATTGCCAGGAAACCCAAAGAACATATTAACATAGGAGTTTATGCAATAGCATACAACGATTGCCATAAAGTTTATATAGGGGAAACGGGGAGAAATCTAGACAAGAGATTGTACGAACACAAAAGAGATATTAGAGTGGGCAGTGAAAGCAGTGGAATATTTTGCCATGTTAGAGACAAGAATCATACGATCGATTTCAATGGAAGTAAAATGGTATTTAAATCGGCTAACTATGTTAAGAGAAGAATCGTAGAATCGAGCTTGATATCGTCAGTTCCTAATTTAAATCTATCTGAGGGTGAATTTTCTTTTAATCCTGTAATAAGATCGCAAATAAATAAAATAGTAAAATGTCAGCCCTTCAATATGTTAAGGCCTACCCCCTCCCCCCAGATTAGCCACAAGTAGGGGATTGGGGGAAAAAAGAGGGGATCTTGTGTTATGCTTTTCTCTTATATATTTTCTGCCTAGTTTCAGTTGAAAAAGAGTGTGAGATACACCGAAACTGTTCTGAATTAAATTGTCTTCGGAGAATGTGGTTTAATTCCTCATCTTTTCTTGCGATATTGCATTAATTTTCATCATATATATATATATATATATATATATATATATATATATATATTGTATAGATGCGATTGCTTGTGCAGAAAAAGAAATTAGAAATACACAGACTTACAATGGTAAATGGAATCGAATACAAAGGCATATATTTAGATGAGTTAAGTGTTTTATTTTATATTGAATGAATATTCGCATGCGTGTATGAATACGAGGCTTATATTGGAGGTGTATGGAGAAAAATGGTAAGAACACCGGAAATAGCTGTAAACGATATGTACGCACGGATTATAACATCGTGGATAATACAAACAAAGGGAGAAATTATATTCAGAACCCTTCGACATTTGAATAACTTTGAATATAGGAAAATTAGTGCTAAGTGACTTTTTCTGACGGACAGAGAAAACACAATTAGTTTGGGGAATGTAAGCGTATAAAAAAAGAGATCTCGCCACTGATTGATTCGTTTAAAATGCGTCAGACACCTGTTGTGATTGCCTAAAAGAACTTCGCAATCTTATTGGGTTAGCAGAATGGAAATCTCATACATTGAGTGTTGTAAGTGAATTTAGCGCAAGATGTGTAGACTCTTAAACTGTGAAAATGCCAAGGGCATTTTAAGAGCTTTTGTAGGAGCTGGCCAGGATGACAGCTGATATGTTACACTCGCCTTAAGAGTTACCCACCCCATTACAAAAAATTCATCCTAGTCCATATATTTCCGAGGTCTCCCTACAACGCGACCGGACCTTGTGATGAGGCCGGTCGGCTGGCTACGATTGCTTGAACGGAAATTGTTGTCAGTGCCACAAGATGCAGGTGAGAATGTGTCATAAGCTAATGTGGACGGATCGATAGGAATCCGTTTAATTGTCCTCTCTGAGCTGGCATCTGCTGATATGAAGATGTTTTTATTTTGGCTTGCTGGTTGCAGCGTAACCAGAAGTAAAAATTTAGTCCTGTGACTGGTCATCTCTGAAGGCTGCGTTTCCTGCCACAAAAGAGAAAGCCGCAGCAGTCAGGAAGGAGATATGGGGAAGGTAGAGGTGATTAGCGGTGAGCTTATTTAGTGGTGATTTAGGTGAATGACTGTAACATTTTGCGAGATAGTGGAAGGAGAAGAATAAAAAGGCTGTTCAGAGAAAACAACATCACTCTACTCAATCTTCAAGCAATCCAGGGAATAAGTATCCTGATTGGCGCCAAGCTGTAGTAAAAAGAATTTGAATTCCTAGAGATCAGGAGAAAGGGTCCATCATAATGAGGTTGCAAGTAGGAGCGATTTGAGTCCTGAATGACAAAAACATGGGGACAAGTTGACACCTCTTTTGGCAGGAAAGTTTTCTAGTTAGCAGTACTCCTGGGAAGGTAGGCATAATTTTGTCCATCAATCGAACCAATCTTTTTACTTATAAGGCAGGATCTAAATAAGAAGGTAGAATGTAGTTAGTAAAATAAAATAAATGACCAGAAAACGGAGTTTCGCTGCAGAGCAGGCCAAATTATTTTTCAAATACGAACGAATGCTCCAAAGAATCAAAGGTTGCTTGTTTATCCAAGTGTATTTGTATCAATGGAGTGTAAGCTTTCTCTGAGCATCCGATGCAAACATTCGATTGCGGCGTTGCTTTGGAGTTATTAGCTTATGGTTCGAAGGCGAAAAGAACCAATAATTGCCATTAGTACATCTCATTGTTGGAATTCAAATTGAGTACCGCAGTTAATCATGGCAATGGAATGCACACCAAAACTAGCAGCCCAGACTGAGATAAAGGTCTGAGTGATCGTAGAACCACACGTATCTGGAATGGCGAGAGCCTTTGGCCAACGAATGAAGCTGCCTATCTTGGTGAGAAGATAGGTTCAACTACGAGAGTAAGGCAAAGTGCCTACAAGATCGACGTGAATGGCGCTGAAACGAGTCAAAGGCAGTGCGAAAGAAACCAGAAGATTCTTTGTGTGGCTCTGAACCTTAGCACGCTGACAAGGCACACATGCGGGGGGAGATTTTTCCACGTCGGCGTTCATACCTTTCTAAACAAAACATCGTTCTTTGAGCTTTAGAATAACTCGTATGTCATGATACGAAAGGCTGAGTTTTGTCAAATATGTGCCTACAGTAAGCGAAAGGAATAAAAGCAGGAAGTCAGTCAGGTAAGGAAGAGTCAACCTGGATCGCCTAGAATGAGTGTCGAGTAAGTCGATTTTGCGAAAGACGTTAAGAAAAGTGACGCAGTGTTTGCGTGTCTTCATCCAGTTCCTAAACTAACGCAATTTTCCCATGAGTGCATTAATGAGTTGCCATATATGGAAGAATTGCGAGAAAGCGAGTCCTGTACCACGTTTGAAGAGCCAGGAACGTATTGAATGTCTCTTGTAAGCTAAAAAATAAAGGCTAGATATTGAGCATCGCCTGTAAAGTGCGTGGAAAATTTTCTATGCAAGGGTAATGTACCAACTAATGACTTGTCGTTAGTGAAGTCAGTAAATTCACGTTCTTCCAAATATTGTTGGAAGTGGTGGATTGATGTATGATGAAGGAGGTACTGGTTATAAATATGTGCAGGCTGTAAGCATTTTACGGCTACATACACCTCTCAAAAGCTGTAGGTCTGTTGACTAACATTTCAGCATCATAAGAAAGAATACCGTTGAAAACAGACGGGAGGAAGAAAACTAGATAAACAGTAAAAGGAGAAAAACCAAAGGGTTGAATACGAAAACTATAAAAAGTTATGGTCTAATTGCTTGGTAGCTATTAAAAAAGCATAGGTTGAAGATTTATTTGGCAGACGTTAAATTCTAGTTAGGCATAGAAATATGCTTAACCTCCATCTCATCTACTTTGGGAAGTGTAGACGAAGGATATAATTTGGATCTCTTACATAATTCTTCCTCTCATATATGTGGATGGGTGTCAGAAGTTCGAACTTGAGTTTAGGAACAACTTTGTAGCAGGGAAGAAAAACGCCTAAGTTTTGAATGAGAGATAATAGGCCCAACAATTGTAAATTAAGCCGTTGCGCCCATAATTTAGTTTTCACGGTGAATTTGCTCAATATTTATTAAAGTAAATATAATACAATAATTAAAAAATAAATAGAGGTTTATTTATAAACTAGTATTTTATAACAATGAAAGGGTAACTCCTCTGGGTGCCACTGACCACACGAGGTCCAATACAATAAGCGAATTATCAATATATGTAGTTATCTGTACTCTGAAATTATTTGTGGCGAAATCTCTACCAGCAAATAATATGAAGAGAAACTTTTCATTTCTTGTATTGGTTCTGGTTCGTTTGTGACAATGTTGTTTGGGGAAGACGATAATTATAATTATATTGGCCACATCCCCCCCTCCCCTCCCTTCCTTGGTGGAGTAAGAGAGGAGAGGATCCCAGGTTGACCCTTCTAAACTCTCCGGCACCCTCCTCCTTTCGCTCCCACCACGTTTGATGAAGCCAAAGGGAGAAGGAGCTGAGGAATCCGTGGGAAGTGAATAGGAGAATACGATAAAAAGAGTGAAAAGGAAATTTTAGTAGTAGAGCAGAAACTGATCTTAGGTAACCGACTACTGATAGCTGTGAAAAGAAGAATAGAATGGAATATCTCCATATATTTGGACTACTGATTAACGTGGAATCCGAACCACTACCTGCATTTTCTTTTCAAATTCCATCCTTGACCTCTTCCTCTACTGGTAAGCAATGGCAAATTTTGTAAAGTTTTCGGTTGAGAAGAACAATCTCTGGTTTCTTAAATTCATTCTTTCATTTTAGTTTGCAAAATAGCATTCATGCCGTTATGTGTATGTGTTGTTTTACTACTATTTTCTCTGTTCTTCCTGTGTTTTCAAAGTTTTACAGTTGAGCACTTCTTTTTTCTTTCTCGCGTTTTCTTCATGTTCACTTAATTTATTTTTTTTACTTCAATATTGTTGGACAGTTTTATTTGTCACTTGATTGATGTTGATTGTATGTCACTGATATCCATTCACTTTATGTCAATTTGGCTAGTCACCTTTTAGGGTCATTATCTTAGGATTTTTGATAGTTGTTTATATTTTCTCGCTTGGTTTCTTTGTTGTCTCGTTCGGGTGAGCTCCAAAGGAGCTGGTTTCTTGATTCGGTGATTTACAGTTATGTGTACAATTGTATTTACATAACTTTATGTTCTGGTGTTCATTTTAGGGAATATATAGTTGTACGGAGTGTTTACTTTGGTGATGGTATTTTATATAAAAAATGAAGAAAGGTTTTGAATTTTCCTCCAGATGTTTTCCACTCTGTTTTATACAACGAGGTTAAGGGATTCAATCTTATCCTTACTATGTAGAGCTCTCTGAGTCCTTATATCGGTTATTCTGGTGATCGTGATCGGATAGAGCACTTTGATTTACACTTTTTTGAAACTCCTTCTTTGCCTTAGAAAGGGTGCTAATATGGATGGGAGGATAGATCAGAGCCTCACTTCCTAGAGCATGATATATTTTTCTTTTATCTCCTGTGGTTAATCCTCTTAATGAGTAAAGGAGTTTCAGCGCAGACTTGATTTTCCATCGACTAGAATTTTATTTAGCCTCTTGAGGGTATCTTTAGCCCTAGTATTTTACCTTCCGGATAGTAACTCTACACTGAATTGTCTTTTATTCGTTCTTATTTTTCAGTCCCTCTCGAACTGGTTCATGTTCTCTGTCAGAGATGAGAGAGTGAGAGGGGAAGATGTGGCTGCCACGCGCAGCCGCGCGCTGCCGAGCCTTGAATATATATATATATATATATATATATATATATATATATATATAGAGAGAGAGAGAGAGAGAGAGAGAGAGAGAGAGAGAGAGAGAGAAGAGAGAGAGAGAGACAGCAGACACCTGTGCGACCCTTTTTGTCTGCGCTAATGAGAGTGTTAAATCATGATACGCTGTTGTGGCCGGAAACCAGCCATCGCAGAAAGCCGCGGCAAGCTTGATAGCCCGAAAATTTCCCAGTAGGAGTCAGACAAAGTTTCACATAACCAGCTTAGGAAACTTCTCGCGATCGTGCTAATAGGGTGAGACTACTCTCGTCTGCAGATGCGTCGTACCCTAGAACCTTCCTCTTTGGACATGGAAGGGGGAACTCCATTTGACACCACTATAAATCCTCCGGCGCCAGAGTTGGATGGTATTATCCGCCGTCTGCTCGCCCCTTCAGTATCCTATGCCCACCCCCCTGTCAGCGACTACTATTTGCGTCCCGTTGGACTCTGCACAATTATCGCAGAATCCCTCAAGCTTCGGGTATTCTCGTTTAATTCACGTGAGTCTACCTCATACTCGTTTCCACCGGCTCCTCGAACGCAACGCGCCCAGTCTCGATTCGTGTCTGACTAGAAAGCAACATCTAAATTATCCCGTAGTAGTCACTGTCAAGAGACTATTATTTGAATTTTGCGCCAAGGCAAGGATTACTCCCTCCGAACAAATCTCCGAGTTAACAGCAACGCACAACTTTCCTGTGCAAGTTCTCTCTCTACTACCCACCCACCCCAGTGTAAGCCTGCATAGGCGGCTTGGTCTACGCTCAAGGTCATTCGAGGGACTCTCGCTCAATATTGTTCGTTTGTTTGTACGGTGACCGTCCCCGCCAAGTCTTCCCAACTTTTAGCCGCTGAGACTCGTGTACGTCTAATGTGTATATAGCTTGTTTTAAAATTCCTTTTAACCTTGTAAAAGGATATTAATTTGCATATTAGTAAAGTGATTTTGTACAAGTGATTTTATTATCACGGAACCTCCAAGATAGTCGACTATTTGGCCAACCTACATTTAGTTAATTCGCACTCTGCTTGTTTGATAAATTTCCTTTTCAGATAGCCCTCATCGGCCTCGGCTGAGAAACGCAAAATGAGTTAACTTGACCCTATTTTACGACATTCTCAATCTCTACAGTTGTTGTCTCTGCGTGAGCTCTCACATTCTTGAATTGGCATACGATTTGTTAGCTGAATAAAATTTTGTCGCATTTGGGCGTTACAGGTGTTCTCAGATCCGTTGTGTAAATAGAATATAGCAAGGTGCTAAGTCAGCACCCTCCTTCCATGTAAGTCAGGCTTCAAATTTAAATTTGGAGCCTACGTAGTCATTGATCATCACGTATTCTATTCTATCTGTCAGATAGACGCAGATAACTTTCTCCAGAATATTGCTCATATGGAAATTCAAGATTTTGTGTTGCATGTCTCTGAAAAAGACTTTGTTTAAGGCTTTTTTTAACATTCCTGAGAATTAAATCGATTTATTTTTCTCTCCATGGCCTTGTCGATCTTCTCTGTGATGATGCCATGTGACATTGTTGTGATACTCACTTCATGGAATCTGAATTAGTATTCATTTTAGATTGTTTATAACGAAATATTCTTCAAGTCTTCTGTTAATGATTTTTCAAAGAATATTCTGGTGAAATTCAGAAATGATATAATCTGTAGCTGGTAAAGAGATCTGGTGGTTTGCCTGATTTGGAGATGAAGATAATTCTACAATTTGACTAACTTATAATCAATTGGGTAGTATCTAGTGTTGAGGCGCACATTTAACTATGTTTTAGGTGGATTCATTGATGTTGTTCTGTGCCTTGTTGAGTGTAAATTGAGTGAATTCCAAATGGCTAGGCGTTTTTGGTTTGAATGAACTGCTAGCACTCTTTAATTATTTGATGGTAATTGTAGCCATTGTTCCCTGATTCTATTAATGTTTTGTTGGTTGTTACATAGATTTTCGTGGACCATCCCTTCTGCTGTTGGATTGATGTCTGCTTTTTCTTCCGGTGTTATGGAAAACACGGACTTTCGATGCCGTCTGATATTACGCTCGATCCTTCTGTTGTCTCTTATTTTTTCTCCTTGTTCATTACGTAACGTTATTCTTATTCTAAGGTGTCCTCCTTTCATTTCATTTATTAGCTTCCAGTTTTCCCTTGGTCTTTTTTCTGCGTCTATTTTTATAATTAGGCTATCCCATACTGTTACTTGTTGTTCTTTTATAATATACCTCATTTCTTTTTTACATATTAAAAATGCAATTTGTCTTTGTTTGATTGGACCGAAAATTGCAATTTAGTCGTAGACACTGCTGAGTTGCAAGTTATTATCCCTGATCTCTTGTCTTGTCCATCTTGCCTGAGGGAGCGGGCTGTCTCTCGATTTCGGTATGTTCTTATCTCGGCCTCAATGAGATATGATTTTTTATACTTAATTTCTTTATCAATTTATTCTAGTTATGCTTCAATAAGATCGGCTGTAATGAATCTTCTAAGATCTTCTTGGTATTAGACCTAGATTGCTCTCTTTTTATTGCAGCTCTTCCTTTCCTGTACCGCTAACTGTATTGGGTCTTGATTTATTCCAGTAGTGTTTCCACGTGATCAATACATGCTGTTAACAGGCTGCACTAGGATGTTGTATGGCATGTAGACGCTGCTTACCTTTGTGTCTGGTTTTTTAGCAGGTCTGCCGGTAAAGTACGTAGGGAGGTCTGGACCGATTCTTTTGATAGCTTTCTCTCTATCAATATTTCGAAGATATCGCCACTTCGATTTTGATCTAGATAGCGATTCGCTCTGCACCTTGCTTTCAGATCTCCCATGACTATTGTTGAGAGTTATATGCTAAAGATTGGCATTATATTGTGCATAAGAATAAAAAAGCGTCTCGGCATTTGGTATGCCATGGGTTTATTGGTGATACCTCTGTTTCGATTTTAACGGCCAAGTAGATTCCAGCTGAAACATAGATCTCTTTATAATTTTCTCTCTTTTCTGGGTAAAGCGCACATCGTTGCTCTTCTGTCTGGGTTTACTTCATGTTCAGTTATTACAATTATGCATGCATTGAGTTCCCTGAAGATGTTTTCAACGGGTAATTTTTTTTCGATCCATCTATTTCTGTTAATTTGCAGAATTCTGAGTTTTCCTTTCCCTCCCTTTTCCATTGCTCTCATTGATTTTTTGGGGTGTAGGGGATTCTATTGGTCGCGTGCTTAATTTTTCTTTTATGCGCTTGTGGTATGCAAATCGCAAGGTAGATTAGACTAAACGAGGAAATATAAAAATTAAAGTTAGGCACAAATATTGAACAATGAAAGAAGATGTCATGTAGTAGCAATGGACAAATGTAGATTAAAGCAAAATACTTTTAAATAATGTTAATCCGCAATTTAATATTTATTAAGAAAAAACAGAATATTGTAAGGATGCAAGCGAAATCGTCGGGGTGTCCATGCGAATGTACAAACATACATACATACATAAGGAAAGAGATGTGAGCTAAAAGGTTTGGAAACCCCTCAGGCGGCCAAATATAAATACACTCTTAATACATCCGGGTCCACACTGATCTTAACAAAGAACGCACAAACACACTTTGACCGGATAGGCTCCGCTTCCTGTTCAGATTAATGGAAGAAAAATCACGCCCCCTATAATTGACGTTGGTATAAATAAGGCGGACATAAACACTGCATGATTCTTTATTCTCGTTTCTGACGTGTAAATTAGTAACATTATTATTATTCCGTCACGAGTCTATTCCTCGTCCTCGATCCATCCGCCCATATCCTTAACAATCTGAAGCAGAACGAGACTTAGAGAAAACACTGAAACTTAACACTGATAGCCAAGACTTGACAATTTCGATAGCCCGAACTGAGGTACTCCTAAGACTAGATTAATGCCAACTAAACTGGCTATTTTTCTTTCGAGTCCTTCCTTCTACCAAGCGATAAATAATTAAGCTACTTTTCGAACCCAGCCTACGAGTGGAGTATCCGTTAAGAATATTTGGAGTTAGACCAAAATCGACAGTAGGACCTTAACCGCCTTCGCCCGACACCCACAGTCTGGTAACCCATCGTCACCCCGAAGTGGTGACCACCTTCCCTAAGCAAGTGACCACTCGACATAACACAATAAATTCACTGTATAAAGAGGTGACGAGCTACTATATGCTCAGCGCAGTTCTAATCATAGATCGCAGCCAACGGAGGAAGATGGTAGCGGAACTAATTGATGCGTAAAAATGAATTGCTTTTGAACAATAATGGAAATACGTCTTATAATGAGGGTGATAATTAATACATATTCGACTTAGATTGATGTAGATAGTGAGTATAATATCAGTAATTGGCAACTCTATATATTATATTCGATCACTAAAAAGGGAGACTCCCTCATTAACCAATGGCGACCATACTGGCATATTTTGTGAGTGTAACTAATATGATCTCACACTACCGATTGACTCACTTTCACCCCAAAACACGTTTTAATTGAACATTCATTCCTATATTTCACAATTTTTATCACTGTACCCTGCTTGTTATTCGTGTTTTATTTAATTTAAGTTTGAATAACAGCAAGGAGTGAATTGTTTTTCGTGTCCATGAACAATTTCATGGCTTCTTGAATCATGATTCAACACCATAATACTCGTAAAATATGAACAAGTTCGAAAGGAATATAAATAAGGCACAATTTGTTTGCATAACAAGACTAACTTCGATTTTGATCAATTACTCGACAAAACTCATATTCAATCAATTAATCAAGATGATTTTACAACTTTCTGTTGAATTTAAATTTCTTTTAATAAGTTTGAAGTCTCTATATTTGGGGTTATTCGATTGGTTGAATTATAAATCTTTTATAGTTTCTTTTGGTCATTCTTTGTGTTTCTATAATCATTGCGGATTAGGCAATTGCTAAAATTTGAACAGATTGACAGAGAACAATTTTTTAAATGAAAAACATCTAACTTGCTTAGATAGTAATAAAAGTCATAATATTAAGGTTGTATTGAATTAAAAAAATGAAGGTTAAATTATTTTTATACGATTTTCTCTATTATATAAATAGAAGCTAATCTTAAAAATTACTCCTTGTGATTGTTAAGATTAACTATGTGCGAGATTTTGTTTTTCGAATAAAAACCACATAAATTAGTTAGAAAACACTGAAAATCTAATTTTAAAAACTCTTTGCATTATTCTTAATTGTGAAATTATTTTTTTTAATCACTATCAAATGATAATTTTGCCTTTTGGTTGGTTGGAAGAATTAATCGTCCTTCGCAATTGATCGTTGATGACTTGCAGAGGTCCCCTGAAGAAAATATTAAAAACTGAACAGGTGTAACAGAGTTCGTTATTCGTAATAAAATGCACTGATGTTCCTACAAGATTATACCAGATTTTCGCTCACTATAGCCAGATTTTACCCACCCAAAGTGTCTTAGTTTTTTCTAAGTTAATAGCTCTTTATATATATATATATATATATATATATATATATATATATATATATATATATATATATATATATTATATATATATATATATATATATATAGATAGATTGGTCTATAAGATAAAGCTACTAGCTTAGCAGGAGTGTTGCAGAGTCGAGGCGGCCATGTATTGCATCTGATTATAGACATATAAATATTGACTTCCATTTTATCGATCCGTTTTACGTGTTCTTTACAGGTTGTCGATCCCATGAGGGCCTATGGACATAATTCTTTAGTTGAATTAAAATGCAAACTACTCTGGTAGTAATTTTACTATATAGATCGCTGCTGAATCATTATGAAAAAGATGTATTATCACAAATTTATTTTCAATCATTGATTTGGATTCCAAACACATACATGGATTATCTCGGGTAAGTTTAATTTTGGTACCAGTAAAGATTAATAGTAACCTAGTATTTTCATATCTGAGCTGCTGATAACTTTAAAAAACTAAAAAAATGAGGAATACTTCACCTGAGAGAATAACACACTACCAGTCGTCTTTTGTCCAACTTTGATTAGCAGATATCCCTGAATACTCTTTGGAGTTAAGAGTTGCTCATCATAGTTAATAACATTGTATTCAGCATCGGTCTTCTAATTTATACACCAAGTGCACAATTTAGTCTCGCCACTATTATTTCAATATTGGAACAAATCTTCTACAGGAATAGAATGTACAGTCTATATTATAGTTTTCCTAAAATGCCGAGTGCTTTTAGTCATCTTTTAAGCCATAATAATCATTTATTTGATATTAATTTTATTTAAAAGGTGTCTTTCTTCAAGTTTTACCAAAGTTTAAGACAATTTAATGCACTTTTCAAACTAAAGTTGTTTTTTTTTTTGCACCATTTTTCGATTTTAAGAGAAAGATATTTTGAAACTAATCTTTAAGAGAACCAATACACCAATTAGAAAGCCAAGGTTGACATGAACCTGATTAACAAAATGATCGATTGTTTCCTCTTAAATTTATCAATATTCTAGTTTAAGATCTACAAAAATTTTGGAAATTTCAATCCTTTTGGAGGTGTTCTCAGCTAGAGGTAGAATGACTCATTTAAATGGAATTCGTTATTCATCGAAGGTTTGTATTCTAGCCGTTTAATAAGATAAACATAATAAAATATCTCCCAAACCTTCAAATTAGACCATGTTTATTTTGTTTTTTATTTGGCCATTTTTATTTTCATCGAGTTTTTAATATTGGATGCAGCTCCATATCCATTGCCACCCAGAATGAAACAATAAGTTTTTGATACGATCAATCAACTTAAGACAAAATTCTATAAATCCGAACGGTCGCTGATACATATCAAATGAAAAACTATTTCTCATTATACCAATATAGCAAAATTTAGAAAGTGGGCAAAAACTTGCTGATTTCTAATTCTATACAATCTTGATGTTACATTTTAATTAACTTTCCAGGTAGAATTAAGTCAACTTATAAATTGTGCGCCTTCAAAAAATAATTTCTTCTGTCGAATGATTTTAGAATTAAGCTTGTAATAGACCAAATTATTTGAATACCTGGTTTTGCACAAGTTCTGTTACACACAAATCTGTATCTTTAGAGAAGTTTACGTGTGTGATAGAAAAAGTTCCGTTAAAGAAACTTAAAGTGCTACTTTTCCAGGATGTGTCATTAATATGTCTTTTATGTTGTGTGTTGAGATAGAAGTGAAAAGAATCGAGATCTCTGCTCTCCTTTGTGCGGGCCAGAAAAGTCCGACATCGCCAAAAAGAGAAGCTCAAGAACGGGAAAGACCTCAAAGATCGACCTCTTTCAGGCAGATCTGAAGTTTTCAACCGTTTGGCTGTGATAAAATATTTTGAAAGCACTCCGAAGCTCAAAATGACTGCACTCGCGAAGAAGAAAATCTCGGTAGGCAAAATTTCTAGGGTTGTCAATGAACACGGTAGCAAGAGCTTGAGGTGAATTTAAAGGTATCTGTTCACCGACCTTGTGCGAGAACAACGTCAGGAGTGCTCTCTTTGTCTTCTCATGGGCTTGAAGATTTATGGCTATCGAATTCTATTTTTTCGGCAGAAAATATTCACGGTCGATCCGATCATTAATAAGCAGAACAGCCGCATGGAAAGTTTTAGCTAGGAGGGCTCCGAGGCCCTATACGTGTCCACGACCAAGCAACTGGCCTCTGTGATTAAGCTCGGCGTCCTGTCTTCGAATGGCGAGAAGATGCAGCAGGTTACAGGTTCACCGCGGCCGAATACAGGGACATCTTGCCTACGAGATTCCTGTCCCGGTTGACAGAGATCAGAGAATAGGGCGAACTACGTTTTTTAGCAGGAGGATACCCGGCCACACACGGCCAGGTCAGTGGAAGAGTGGTTAGTATCGAACATGAACTAATGGTCGAAGGACTTTTGGCCACCGCAGTTGCCCGACACCACTGCAACAATGTGGACGAGCTGTGGGCCAACAGTATGAAGGACTTCGTCCGGAATGTGGCCGAGGCTGACCACATTGATTATTGCAATTTAAACACTTATTTATATGTGAATACAATAAAAACGTGTCTAACTGCATCAAAGCTATCGTTGTATCCAATGTTGAGAGTGTTGTAACTAGTTCAATAGTACTTTTGTAATAACCCGGTAATATTCTCATTTATATTTAAGCTTTTTGCTTTTCTTAAATATTTCTCTTTATCCTTATACAAATTCGCAAAATTTTATTCTTTTACGTAATTTTCAGAATACTGCCTGCATAAATAGTGTGAATTTCTAGATTTTTCACATATTTGTCTCCAAAATATTTTAGATTTAGTAATTAATGAATTATATTAATGATATTCTTCATTCTCTTTTTTTTCTCTATTGTAAAAAGAAATAATTAAGATTTGCAAATAAGCTTAATGGTTGTATTTCTATCCAGATTCATGGCCCGCTATTTCTCAAGTTAGAATTTTCATTCATTCCTAAACAATTCATTTTAGGGATTTATATTAATGATAAAAACAGTCAAGTAAAGAGAAAGTCTTAATATTCCAAAATTTCTCCACAATATAAAGCTGAACCAGATACTGAAATATGCTTCCATTATACTTATGGTCAATAGAGGGGCCTCCACAATTAAACTAGTGGAATTCGTTTAAACTAATCAAATTTATAGTAAATTTGTCGCGACAAAAATTACGCTTACTTCCCTTGATTATGTAGAAGATAATATGGTCAAGAGTTAATTTTTTATAACTAAGTTAGTTGTGGTATAATGAGTTATAATTTTTAAAAAGCTACTCAGATGTTCTTGTTATTGTGCTACTCGTAAAAGTGATTTAGAAGAGTTCAATATAAATTTAATCTTTCACTCTCAATGTCTACTAAAAGAAACTATTAATCCAAAAAATAATGCCTATCTCAGCCTGCCCTAGTGATAAGGCTCTCTTAACCTAAACACATTTTTATTTATTGTCTTTTGAATCGAGGAATGAATATTTGGCAACGTCGTTAAATTTTAAGCTCGTTTTATTTGTGTTTATTCGGGAACTCTTTTGATTCATTAGAAAGGAAACCTAAACTAACTTGCCATTTATGTTTGTATTTGAAATTTTCTTGACAACTTTTTGGTGTTATTATTCCACCAGCTTTCTTATCGGTTTCTTTATAATTAACGAAATAAGCAAATCCACCTTCTCTCGTTAATTTTGACGCTCAAACGAAGGAAACAAACTTGGCTTGGAACTTTTCCATCTAAAGAACCTTTATTGGTTAATTTAGCGTGTGTACATAAACAAAAAACAGTAAAGTTCCCTTTTCATCCTATCTAATCATCACCTGAAGTAGCTGTTGGTTTGTGTTCATCAACCTCCGTCAATTCTGATACTTCCTATAAATAATTTAAAAATTACTAATTATTAGTTATAACAATTTATTATCTCACGCGACTTTTCAGAGATTTTCTTCTTATTTATTCTAACTTCCAATGTTCTAATGATTTCCAGTTATAACAACTTGAAACACAATTTGTTTCATTTTCTTTTTGTCTATTTAATGGTGGGACTTATTTCTAATAAAATCAAATAGTTTGATTGATGGATTATCTCAGATACCAGAGTCAATTTTCTTCAACTCCTTAATTCTAAGTGTCTAAACATATATTTTCCACATAGGTCGGTATAATTGGGCTGAATTACTGAAAAAATTGGTGATAACGATTACATGAAGTTAAAGATGCTACAAAAGTGAAAAATGATACTAACATATGTAGTATTAAAGTGTGTTGCTTTTTTATTAAGTCCACAAACACAATATATTTACCAATTGCTCATATGAAACCAAAATAACACAGAGTCAAGCCAAATCGCTTTTGTGCCTACGTCTTCTGGGGCGCAGGAAACATAAACAAGAGAAAGAATAACGCAAATTTAAAAGGGGAAAATTTGACTTCACTCAAAACCCAACGAGCTAAAAGGCACGTAAAGTATAACACATTGGGGAGCACACATAAAACAGAAAGGAAAACAAATAATTCTTGTTTTTATAAGAAATCATATTTTTGCTTTTGTGTGTTCATAATTTGTTCTGATAAAACATGCTTATTTGTCCAAGTTTTTTTTTGTCAAATCATGTTTTTACCATATAATCTTATGCATTTCTTTGTTTTTGTTTGATATTTGTCTCGCTAAAGATGTACTTCCTATTTGTTTGTCTATGTGTTATTTTCTTTTGGGATATATACTTATTTTAGATAACTTTCATTTTTGTGATGGTTTCTTTCATTATTTATAATATAGTTAAGATGAGTGCAAAGGAGAAGTCTTAAATACTTTATTATCCTATAATGGAGTGAACTTGCATACATTTGAAACAGTAATTGAGGGATTTCCTTTAATCGCCATTCGTTTATTTTAAATATGCTCTTAAAATGTCTAAATTTAACAGATATTAATTTTAATTGACCTCAACTCTCTTCAAAAACTATTATTATGTTTTGAGTTGAATTAGTTAAAAATGTAATTAGCGTTTTTCTTAAAAAATATTTAGCGCCCTCTTTCACCAATCTTTGCTAGGTGTAAATAGGCGCAGGAGAAGATAGTGGTCAGTTTTGAAAAGGGGCAAATAATGGTTTTTTAGGGTTGGGTAACCAGAGAATAAGGGGGACGCTAATTTCCCCTTAAGTTGATTAAAGCGGGCGACTGGCATCGGATTGCAGACAAGGTTCTCGGGGGCCTTCTTTTTTAACAAGTCGCATAAGGGAGCAGAGAGGTGGCCAAAATTTTGGATAAACCGGCGGTAAAATGAAGCGGAGCCCATGAAGGACCTTAATTGTCTCCTAGTGGTGGGCAGTGGCATGTCCAACAATGGTACGGATTTTGTCTTCTCGGGAAAACTATTGATTCTTCCCGAGGTGAAATTCGAGATAATTTATAGGGCCAAAGGCGAATTGGCCCTTGTTTGGGCCGATCGTGAGATTATGTTCGCGTACTCGATGCAGCTGCTTTGGAGGGCAATCAGGTGTTGGTCCCAATGATGAATTGCAACATAGATATTATCGAAGTAAAAGGTTACGTTCCATAATCAATCCAATATTCGTCGCATCATATGGTTGTAGTTACTACAAGCCGTCACCATGCCAAAGGGAAGTAGGAAAGATTACATCAACCCTTTTTCAGTTGGAATAGTCGTGTACCTTTTCACTTCTTCTATCAGGGTGATTTAAGTGGTAAGCCTTACAGAGGTCTAATTTCGTAATGAATTAGACCTTTTTTAAAGAGGTGAAGGTTTTGGTCAATGAGGGGATTTGGCTCGGTGTCGAACACTAAACGGAATTCAGTTTTCTGAAATCGACGCAAATACGGTATGATCCATCTAACTTTTTAACCATGACATGGGG
Organism: Ceratothoa steindachneri; assembly: GCA_963969495.1. Lineage (NCBI taxonomy): Eukaryota > Metazoa > Arthropoda > Malacostraca > Isopoda > Cymothoidae > Ceratothoa > Ceratothoa steindachneri. Next base: position 83,371,429 of record OZ018329.1, on the reverse strand, counting down.
GGAGCATTAACTCGATTCGTAGGGCTTTATATTATTTAATTTTAACAGATTATCCACCCCGGCATTAAAAGTTTCTCTTAAATAGATGGGCAGGGGGTAGGGCTTGGAGTGTATGGGTTTCTGAGTGGTAAAAAGGATTTTATGCTTGAATTTTGCAGCACATCCAGGAATTTCGGAGATCACGTCTCCAAAATAAATTAGTAGCGACTGCAACTGACTTATCTGAATGGTCAAAAGCTGGTCGCTAATCTTTAATTCGGATGAAAGGGAATCGATGGCCTTGAGGAAGGTGGAAAAGGGATACCCCTTATCCTGTTCGACACAGGCAACTTCCACCACCCCTAAAGGATCCATGGGGTAACTTCATTCTATGGCTGACTCTTCATCAGTTACGACAATATTGTTGGCACAGGAACGGCGGTGGTACCTCCTCAGCATGTTGTTATGAAATAGCCTTTCCACTGACGATATTTGGATTAAATAATCAACGGGGTGACGTTCTTCACACACTTGGAAGGGGCCCTTCCATTGATTTACAAGTTTATTATTATCCATTTATTATTATCCTCTTCACTGGGCTTGAATTTCCACTCCTTGGACTTACAGCCGAAATAGGTCTTATATTTGTCCAGGTTGGTATCAGCGTTCTGAAACGCGATTTCTGCACACTTTTCTAACCTTTGCCGTAGATCTAGAAGATAAGCATAGAAAGATTGGATTTGATGGTCCCAATCCTCGTTCGAAAAGAGTTCCTTCAAAATTCTTATGGGCCCCGAACGTTCCGACCATATCGCAATTCAAACGTGGCAAGTCCTAGAGTGCGGTATGGGATCTCCCTGTAGGCGAACAGAGTCACTGACAAGAAGAGTTGCCATTCTCGGTGCTTCTCTGCGCACAACTTCCTCAGAATTGACTTGAGAGTTCCGTTGAGCCTCTCGCAAATCCCGTTTCGGGCAGGGTGAAATGGGGTGGTAAATAAGGGTTTCACCATTAAAAGTTTGCCAACATACTCCATTAACTCGAAGGTGAATTGTCGGCACGATCGGATAATACCTCCATGGGCAATCCGATTCCAGGAAAGATAGAGACGAGTGCCTCAGCACAGGAGATGCTGTCTATATTTTTTAGAGGCACGTTTTGGGGGTGGTAAAATCAACGAGAATAATCACGTAGCTATGGCCCTCACTGGGCGGTGGTTGAATAGGGCCAATCTCTCCCAATTGCTACTCGGGAGAAGGGCTCTGAAATGAGAGTTCCCTTTTGCAACGGCGCAGGCTTAAGGCGTCCTTTGGTGGCCGTCTTCTGACAAATATCGCATGAACTACAGTAGCTCAAGATGTCATCTGTCGCACCAGGCCAATGAAAATGTTTGTAAATCTTCTGAGCTATCTAAGTGCGACTAAAATGACCAGAAAACAAACTGTCATGGGTGGTCTTCAAAATGAGCGGGACATGGGAGCGTAAAACACACAGGGCTCGTGCCTCGGAATTATTGCCTTCGGATCACTCTCGGTGTAAAAGGTCATCTTTATCGATATACCCAAACTGACGATAATTTTGATTTGGTTGTATACGAGCGTTGCGGAATTTAGCGCGATAGAAATCCGGAGTCATTTTGTATGCGGCGAGCAGTTCAGGTTTCAACGTCTATTAGTAAATCGTTGCCTCCGACCAGAGGAAACTTAAGATATGTGGGAGCTGGGTGCTCAGCAACGAAAAGGGTTTGGCTATTCCGTCAGCCACAAGGTCCTAGTTGTTAACCTCAAAAATCTTCTCGAAATGGGTTAAATAGGAACCAAAATCATCAGCTTCCTTGAATGTTGGGAGCTTCACAGAGGCAGTTTGTTGGATGTCCTTCCGGCAGTTGATGGAGAGTGTCTCATTTCTCGTTATACTCATCTCTAACTCATGTTGGCGGATTCTTTCTTTTTATTCACTCTCCTACTGTTCTCTTTCCCCTCTTTCTTCTTTCTCTGCTCTTTTCGCCCGTCAGTCCAAAAGATTCTCCTTGCGACTTAAAAATGTCGAAAAAGACACGTTGTCACTTTTCATCAGCTTTAACGGGAAAATACCACCCTCCACTAGAAAATTAGAAAGAACACAAAACGTAACGGGAATATCGACCCGATTTAACTTAATTCGTAATCACGATGCGAATCTTATTTCAGTATAAGCACTTGGAATTAAGGCCTCACTGAGATTGATGCCAGATCCTTGATGTTTACGCAAATAACACCAAAAAAATACCAAAAGAAGTTCTTCCTGTACCTTTCAACGGGCATGAGAGGAAAAAAAATCCCTTAGGCGAATGGACGAGATGCACAGTCTCAAAGTATACGCAAAATAAACGCACATTTTCTCTTAACCAGTGTAAAAAACAACCTCTGCAATTTATCGGAGACCACGTGCTATGGCATCGCGCCATGGACGACGTCACTTCCTGTTCAAAAATGCTCGAATTTTCGACTACTGAGAAAGTTGGGAAAATATTTCCCAATCATGCGAACTCGTCCCAAGCCTCTCCCCCGCCTCCGCGTGACGAGGTGTGAAAGAGCCGCTCTATCTCGGCCCTTGCTCCTAATTGATAAATCGACTCCGCCTCCGGATTAAGATGTCTGGAGCTTGTGACTTCTTTCTCCAAACTCCCCTTTCTCTCAAGAATCGGGCATACAAATAATCGGATTACACTGTAGTTTGAAGAGTCCAGCTCGAACCTCAAGGCCGCCCTTATCGCCCCGTCCCATATTTCTTTAGCCGTGATTCTATCTAAGTCAATTAGTTGCTTCTGTGAACGGCAAGCCGTTAAATTTGCGCAACAGTCTCCTTTCTTTTAATCGAACCGAAGAAAATCTCCATCGATTACCTTTGAGGAATAGAAGATTCCTCTTTCAGTTGAAATTACGAAAATTCCCACATTCCCCGTCGAACTTCATCTTTGAAGTTTGGCTATCTTAATCAGAAGGTGGTTTAGATCGTGCCCCACTTGCCTCATTTAGATCGTGCCTCAACGGATCGTTCCCCACTGGCCTCATCGCAAGAAAGACCTTCCTTGAAGTCATCGACCCGTAAGATCGAAACGCCCTCCATTATTAGTATTGTCAAGTTCCCCCTTTTGATCTGAGCCTAGTTACATTAAGCAATTAATTCCATTTGAGAATCTATCCTCATAATATTTATCAAGAGACTCTTTCAATTTAAATAATTACTCTTTGCCTATTATTATTCTTATTTTAATCTGTGTAAATGAAATTATATTTTTGTTGTTTAATCTTTAACTAACCTTGAACGATACTCTCGGCCTATTTAAGTAAATTTCGCCAACCATTTATGCACTCTGTTTGATTATTAAGGATTTGAAACACAACGCCACAAGTGTGACCTCCTAGTCGGTTGTTAATCCATACGAACAGTCCTTCAACGCTTCGCGTTGCAGTAGGTGATTAAGTCTCTCCCCCTTCCCCACATAATATAGGAGTAGTGTATGGTATAGAGTGGTTGTACCACAACATATATTATCTATATTACTTCTATATTATAAAACCTGGTCTCAAGTGTGTGAGGTCTATTACATAGTAAATCAGTTTAGTTGATTTACATCGCCTTTGAGATTAAGTATTTCCCTCTTATTATTGAGTTCCTATATTTTTCTACTTTTGTCCAAAGTAGGTTCAAGTTAGTTATAGATAAGCGGAACTTTAGTTTATTAACTGAAATTTTGTTTTTAGTTAGGACCCGTTCTTTGTGTTAGTATATTCCATTTACCGGAATATTTAAGTTAATCCCCAGCCGGATTAGAAAGATTAACCAGTCTTAACCATGTAGGAAGAGTTTTAGATTTCTTTTATTGGGATAATTTTTGAATATTTATTTTTGGGGAAAAGTTAAAGTTCACGTATATTGTCGAGAAATTTCGTTATGTCAATAGCTCCCTTCGCGTGTCACATTCCCACAAGTAAGCCAACAAGATGTCTTCTTCGTTTGACCGTTTCAAGAGTCAAGCAGGGTCATTGGGCAGGTCGGGCCGAGAATTATTAACCTATATTCATGAAGAACAGAGAACTGAAAGAGAAGAGAGAAGAGCAAAGGAACAAGAACTAAAGAAGCCAAAGAGAGAATAACAAAAGAACTAAGAGAAGCAGAAATGGAAGAGCGTGAGAGAATAAGGCAGCATGATCTGGAATTAAGTCGTAACAAATTGGAGTCAATGTCGGTTAACTTCCCTATCAAAACTTCACAGTCCCCGTCAGTAAGATTACGCGTTTTTAAAGAAGAAGAAGATTTTTGATCATATCTTATGTATTTTGAGAAGATTTTTGAAATCAACAATTGGGATATCGAGGTAGATGGTGTCTCCAAATTGGTCCCCCTCCTAAACTCACAGTTGAAAGACATATTCATTTCGCTTTGATCAGAGTCAAATGTGGACTACTCTACCTTCAAGTCTGAACTCTTAGCTGTCGGAATTATTGCCCCAAACTTCTATCGTGCCCATTTCCGTCACGAAAAGATCTGCCCTGGTCAGACCTTTCGCTTCTAATTTTGGTTAAATGCGTGTTAAGTCCCCTAAGAGTACGAGTCCCTTCTGGACTTCGTCCTAGAAGATCAATTCTTAGCTTTCCTAACCTCCGAATTCTGTGCCTTCGTTAATGACAAGCGCTGCTCTACGTTCAAGGAATGCCTAGCAGAGGCTGATGTTTATGTAAGTAGCCATAACTTGTACCCCAATGTTAATAAGAAGCCTCCCCCGTCACCTCCCAAGTTTAAGATTAATAACTTCAGTCCCCCTCTAAGAAATACCCCTAAATTCTTTAGAGTACAAGGCCCCTCGAAACCCAGGAACCACTCTCCTTCGGAACCAAGAGAGATTAAGCCCATAATTATTATTTCCCAGAAGGCAGATAATCTGTTTCATATGCGGAATAGATGGTCATGGACGCACGAACTGCGCTAAAATTCTTAATTTAGAAGCGTGTCCAACCATCAGGTATACCAAGTTAGTGCCAACGCTTTAAGTGTAACCTCCTAGTCAGTCGTTAATCCCTGAGAAGCTATGTAGTTGTGGAATGGAGATCCTGGATGCGTGCGTGTAATTAAACAACTACTGGAGCGAGTGTGGTTGGCCGTTAGGATAACGATAAATTCTTAGCGGTTCTCTGATATATATAGTTGCAGTACAAAAATAAACTTTAATAATTACAAAAACACAATATACAAATAAAATGAGATTGGATACGCAATGGAAATGGATAGTCGTTATTTACAGTTATCAGACTAAGGATTTCAGTCGAGTGAATAGTCTGAGTTGGGAGTCAGCGTACGGACAAACAATTCATGGGATGACTAGATAGAGATCTACGATTTAAGTCGTCGCAAGCCTACCTTTGGGGTTTGAGGTCTTTGGAAGACGAGGTGGGAGGGAGGAGGGGATTGCACGGGTTGGTCGCAATCGATGCTTTTAACCTCGAGAATAGAGATTCGAGGGAGTATTCGCGCCAGACGAGAACGCAGCTGATTCCTAGGAATAGCCAATTGACTGTGCTGTCTTCCTTCGGAGTGAATCCTTGCCTTCGTGCTCCAGAGAGGAGGGGGACGGAGCCGAATAGAGAAATAGTCGTGTATTGTTCTAATTTGCACCGCCTGTGACTGAGGTTAAATATGGCCCAACGGGAAGTAATTTGCCTCAGGCCCCAGAACGATTACTTCTTAATCAGACACAACGCCGGGGGACGGTGAATCCTCGAGAGGTTTTCGACATCACGCGATGAGGCGTGCGGCGTCTTCTCCGTGACCTCGACGGCCCATGCTTCTGTTATATCACCGAAAGTAGCTCGATTCTCTTATGGTCTGGCTCGGCGTTTCTGGACTTCGTGGGGCTTCTTGTTCCTCGTGAGGGTTTTACTCTCTCTTTCTAACAGTGGCAAACTAGAAGAGTTATTCAACATTCTGGAGTGATTCACTGGTATCACTTTAATTTCGTATTGCTCTTAGACCTCTAATTAAGAATAACCAAAATGAATGGATGAAAATTAAACGGGATGCGAATCTAAAAGGAGTTAGCAACGTTCTCTTACATATAACTTGGCCGATCGCTGAATAGTCTTCCTGCTAAAGTTGTTTAAGCGACTAAAATTAAGTAATTTAAAATAATAATTTAAATAAGTATTTTAAAGCGCGCCCTATTTTACGCATTAACGAATTAAGAGTTTCTTATGAATAAATAAGAAATATCAACTCATGAAAGTTGCCAACCTTAAGAATGGTTCGCAATGTCTGTTTTTATTCAAATTCCACTAAACGTTCACATGACTCCTCTATAATATCTTAACCTGAACATATTTCATCTCTTTGTAGATCATTATGTTCAACATCTACTATATTATTTTATCATATACATATTTGATTGTTTTTGTACTAGTTAAGCTTACATTCCTATTTCTATTATCTTTATTAGTGAATATGTAAAAGAAAGGGGCCTGGAGATATTACAACGTCAACATTGGCCTTATCGATGGCCAAACTCTAGACTTTACTTCCAGAAGAACCGTTCGAACAACTGTTTTCACTAAGTGCGCAGCGTTCCGCTCTCGCTAACTACCGGAAGAGATTGTGTACGTAATATTTCGATTCCTTGGTGGGACGTTCATTTCATTTTATTAGCTTTGTTTAACAGGATCAAGACAGGGGCTATGCTCCAAGATTTCTAGCGAATATCTGCCCTATTTGGCTTTCAGTTTCCGTAGATAGCTCACATTTCCAAGCTTACTTTCTGAACAGCGGTGGTCATCCGTCCTTTGATAGTAATTTATTTGCAAGTTCCACTCCACTTTGTAACTTGTGCTTTGCCAATAAAATGCTTCTTGTGAGTTCTTCTTTTGTGGAGAGCAACTCCGCACGATATTGTTTGTTGTGGGAAAGCCTACGATACTGAACAGCAAGAGGGTATCATGGAAATACTCTATAACAAGGGGACGAAGGGGCGCCTGCCAATTCTCATGTTTGAGTTTTACGATATCCTCAATCCGCGTACGGGGGAACAGAGCTCTCTTCATCTCAATAATGGAGGAATAGGTCGTTCCACAGGAAATTATCCTAATGTCATTTTTTTTCCTTAAACATAAACTACATTTTTGTCAAAAGATGTTTTCACTAGACTCTACGTAGACAATTATCCGAACTCTTCTGGTGAAACCCAAATCCCTACCTGGATCATCGAATCTAACAGGCAGTGGACCATATATTTCTCTAGAACAAAGTCTGAGGGTTTCGGGTTTTGGATCCAAGACTAAGGGCATGAGCTTCCGGTGACATCCACGGCTTCATTTCACCCCGCACTTGTTCTTAAATGGGTCTCGCCTGGATGTGGTAGAGTTACATATTTTACTTGGTCTTTCTTTTTGACCGGCGCATTAGATGCTCTTTTACCTTCAACGTGGACATTCTTTGCATCACTTCTGATGCTCGTATGGTTACCTATATACTTTTATACTGCCTTTTTTGTTAGTTTTAAGCAAGAATATAAGTGCGAATTCTACGCACCTGCATCCGAGCGTGAATTGCAAAGGTTGAGTCGATCTATTCCACTGGTTTTTATTTGGCGTCCGGTGCCTTCCCCACATTCACTATAGAAAACCTCCTTCTCGATGCTGGGGAGGAACTTCTTACTTTGTAGTATATGCTGGGCATTAAGACCGTGTACACGCAAGTCAACTGCCTCCCTAGGTTCCTAATCTCTCGCATTTCATATCCTTGTCAGATTCCTATTTTATCCTTTCCATTTTAGTTTTAGGAGAAGACAACCCTTTGTAGAGTTTGGTGTAGCTTTCGGACGGGTAGAGCCGTTCATTCTACTTAGGAGGCCGGCCTGGAAGGCACCAGCTTTAAACGTTTGTTGCTACGCCTTTACTCCTAAAGATTCTAGAGAAAACAGGTAATTATTGTCTATGAAATTATAAAGTACACGCCATTTCACGCTTGAGCCGTGCGAGTTTACAAGAAGATGGAGGCGTTGTTAACGCTTTCTTTCACTTTGTAAACTAGTTGGTCTTCACGGCCGAAATGGTTACAATACATCACTCGTTACGCGAGATTACGCGCCATGCTCGGGTTGAAAGACGGATCCTTGATCCTTAGGCATACATAGCGAAGTACATATAAACCTGAGTGCTCTTTAGTTATATGGCAAAGAACATTGGAAATGACCGGCGCGGATTTAATTCACGTACCATTGCGCTACGACTTTTCTTGTGGCCTTACTCACCAAGGCTAACCGATTTTAGGTCGTTTTCTCACGCTTTCATACCGCAAAGGATACACTTGTGAGCACCCGCCCCATCTGATGGTTCGCTCTCCTAATCCTTTCTGTGACGACTGCTTGGTCATCCTGACTCTCTGGCACATTCTTGTCAAAAATCCCAGTCTGGGAAAGCTTTGCGCGCGTTACCTGTCCCCGTAACTGGCCAAGCGGCGACCCTACCACTTGTCCCTTGTAGAGTATTTATCTTTTAGATGTTTCTGCACGCACAAGACCCTAAGGGAATGGAGCTCCATCCAGTGCCTGAGTGCGCCTTTGTGGCCCTCGGTGTTATTTTCTTGGTGTTGGTCTTATGTTTTTGGTTCTTGTTTTATTTTATTTTTTCAAATTAAATATCCAGAATTAGGTTAGTTTATAAATTTGGCGCTTATGCCCCTTCAAGCACTTTCCAGATGATTGCCTTAAATTAAAATATATATACAGTATAAATACTAGAAGTATTCTCATGAACTATTTTTGTTTTAGCGCCACTTATGTAGTTGATGTGTTATCAATCGATTGCATTTCAAATTTGAATTTTTCGAAAGAGAATTTCAGGATAATTCAGGTTATTAGATCTTTTAACACTTTCTGAATATGAATCACGCGGTAATAACGAAGAGATACTCCATTTTATAAATATTTACTCCATTTAGTTTGTATGCATTTTGTTTTTGTATATCAGGAATGTCTTTTTTGTCATGCTTCTTAGCTCATCCTGTTCTTGCAATAGATAAAAATTCGTTCCCTTCATAAAACCTTCCCTTGCATGAAACATTGACATGTACAGATCGAAGAAAGTAGCAGGAAATGGGGTTTGTGAATAGTGAATAGCAAAGAAGAATAGGCCAACTCTGGTAGGCAATTGGACCAAAGAGCATAACTATGAATTTCGAAGCGGTTTGGACTCTATTGCATTCTTACACAGTGTTAAATAATTTAACCAAATTTCCAAGCCACAGACCATTGGGCCTACTTAAGCATAGTGTTATATAAATCAACCGAATTTCCTTAGCCATAGACCTCACAATTACATTATATCTGATTTAGTTCAGTCGCCAAAAATTCCGTAAAGACATCCGACTGAAAAGATAAAAGGCAATTGCCACTTGCTTTCCTTCTTATAAAAATGAATCGAAAAATTATATTGTCAATTATTTCAAATTATATTCAATTCAACTGTTTGTAAATCACAGAGAAATGCCTTCCATCGATAACAAAATCACAATTTGCAAGTTAAATTTTACGCAAGAAAGATTACAAATGTTTGAGCTATATCAGAAAACGCTCCTTCTTCAATCGTATTAACGAAAATATGTTTTCACAGATGTTAAACAAAAAGAAATAAATTCATACAACAGAGGTAAAGTAGAATATGGCAGAGAGACGGAGAAATTAAAAGTTAGGTAAATATCGGGAACGTAAAAGATCTCTTTTGGCACCTTCGGATGATGGCCGATAGGGTGTTTATGATTTGATTCTATGAACGATGTATTTGACTTAATGGGTTTGAAGCCCCATTACTTTTCACATGGTAAATATATGCACTAAAATCTTTGCAACTAAATAACATGATTTATTATTTATTTGGGGGTTGTGGAGGATCTTGGGAGCAAAATTGTGATATTCAAGCTTGGTTAAGTTTCCGGAAATTTTTCTTTTGCTATCCTTTTTCCATTTCTGTTCAGTTTGTGCATTCTTTGTTTGTCTATCTTCACTTTCCCTTATTTTTGCGGCAATTTTCTTATTACTAGCAATAATATAATCTCTTCCTCAGGGAAGGGCATCCGTCCGTAAAGTCTCTGCCAAAACCTTAATGGATGAGTCCTTTACCGAATGAGAGTAAAACGACTCATCAAGAACGGCGACCACGAACTTGAAAAAGCCAAGAAGAAGAAGAAGGATAATAATAAAATCTCTTAATAATTATTTTAGATATGATTATAACAAATAATCTTGACCCACTTACGAACATATGATATCGAGTGTTTTTATGAAATTTACATTACAAAATAGAATGCCTCGTAAACCCTAAATAATGATTATCCTCATTTGAAATTCGAACCAGTGAGCCTTAGGAAGAAGAAAAGATTTACTTGGGTCTGCTGTCTTTTAAGTCTAGAACTAATTAACTGCGAAATATAAACAGGTAAATACCATTATAGAAAAAGCTGATCTGTTAGATTACACGAAGATAAGCCACCCTAAGCTTTCGTGAGGGAAAAGGGGGCTGAGGTCGTTTATTTTCAGGTATAAATTCAGAATAATGAGCGGAGATCATGGCCCTAGGTTAGTCATGGTGAGTTTTAGTTTAGGAACAAAAATTAATTATAATTATCTAACAAAAACAGACTATTCGAGAGAATATGCACCTCTTCTCGTCTACTAAAATGCATAAACAAAAACAACATACAAAATACAGTTGTTTATCTTGGGCTACTTATCTTTAGTTGAAAAAGGTTTGGGTACCTTATATTCCTGTATCCTAACTAAATGTAGACTTGGTAACTTGTAAAAGAAGCATTCTTAATAAAGAATGTATTTTCTTTTATTTCATACGTCTCATTGGTCAACTTGGACTTATCACAAAAAAAATCGCTGGTTCGAATCAATTGGGGGTTGATGAATTTTTGACCGTATTTTTATCTGACATGATTGCTAAAGGCCAGAATTTAATTGTTCTTCACTATGAACCTCACAAAATAGCATTATTAGTGCCTTGCGTAGCTAAGAGGAGGCTACTAAACCTTCTGAAGTTCCGCTGAAATATAAGAAATTCAGTGTTAGCATCTGTTCCTTAATCCCTCTTCCCCTCAACAGGCTATTTCACCTTTCCATTCTTTTCATTCCATCGATCCTCAACAAACCTTCGCCTGGTTATTTTATTCCATATAACCTTGCCCTTCAACATTCGATAACATACGACCATGCGCATACAATGAGGAAAATACAAAACGCGCATGATATGCTTAGAACATACACGGTTAATTATGGGAAGATAAAATGAATTATATTCAATATATTGAAAATATTTACTGCAACTTTGGTATGTTTCTGAGTAATATATACAGACCTGCTAAATAAGACGACCAATGCCGCCTATTTCCTTTACAGAAATAAAAACGTTATACCCTAAGTTCCCGTTTTCTAAAGTTGTGAAACTAAATTTAGGCCCATAATTCGAACTTCACGTTCGGTTTTCACATTTCATGTCAAACTAGTCAAGAGTTGCCATTTACTTTAAAAAAAACGAAAATGAAAAGAAATATGATAGCCAAAATAACAATAACTTTTTTATATAATTTAAAAAAATTCTCTATAGAAATGGCCGTATAGAATATGAAGTTATCTCACAAACAAGGTGAAGGGGCACAGCGTCACATCTTGGATGGGGTATGGCTAGAAAAGCTCGGGTCAAAGGACCTTTATTGACAAGAAAAAGACAAAGATATATATATATATATATATATATATATATATATATATATATATATATATATATATATATAGAGAGAGAGAGAGAGAGAGAGAGAGAGAGAGAGAGAGAGATGTAAAACATGGTTATAGATAAAACTTAGGGGTCAAAGTGCAAACCCACACCATGGGTAACTCGGACCCCATTCAATATACTAATTGCATTGCCCCGTTGAAAAATAATGCTTAGACTCTGCTTGAATCATCCTAGGGTCACCAGTAGTCTTGCTAAGAAGAGAACCTATTTCTTTAATTATTCGTGCACTTGAAGGACCAAAATTCCTACTAGTTTCAATAGCTATTGGCTCAAATAGAAGCCTCTCGGTCAGGGCAAAATACTTTATCCCTTTGGATTTTTTCTGCAGCCGGTGCAGCTGAAGCTACAGAGATAGCTGACCTCTTAATAATATGTTCTGCATAAATGTTTATACACGTCACATCCCTAAAAGGAAACATTGATTTCCCATCCAGAGCTATTGCAGCTAGTCCAACTGGCTCCAAAACAGCTGTCAATCCCGCTCTTTTCAGGGCTCGACATACGATATCATTGAGGGCAGCGTGTCTGGGGATCTTTTCGGCAACCAGCTGACTGGACAGGAGGTGCAAATCAAGGGGATCAACACTCAGATCCACATTTACACGCATGTGGCTCACAAATTCGAGCACTTACCCTCAAAGATATGGCAACTCTAAAGGTTTTCAGATCCAACTGAGATCCCAAAGATGGGACCGGGATGGCTGAGAAACAACAGCCACTATCAGGATGCCCCGCGGCAAGCAGACGGGCTCTTGCCAATCGTCTGCCTTCTCTTTGAGGCCATTTCGTTTGGAGAAAGCAAGAGCTAGATCTCAACATTTCTGTTTCAAGCGCTTCTCATTTTCAGACTCAAAGGCATTGTTATCATTTCTTTTAGGGCTTCGTGTTTTGGGAGAGCCTAATACACACAAATCATCCAATGCCACAATCTTAACAGGGATGAGAACTGAATTTTTGAACAATGGTATGGGTATGATCACCATTTATGATAGTCAATTCAAATTTGGAGCTATTAATCTCTAGCCCTATTATAATAAATTAAAAAATGATAAACTGAAGGCCATTCAAAACCTTTTGGAGGGTATCAGCAATTGAACCGTCGTCCAAGTACTACATATTAAGCTCTGATTTTAGGCTTTTAATGATCTTATCTATACTGAGTGAAAACAGTGCAGGTCCCAGTGGGTCTCCCAGTTGCATGGCAGTAGCAGAATTCAAAATCCCACCGCCATACAAGAGTGAAGTTGACTGGGAGTATGCTTGATTTAACATTTTACTTAAAGATGGCATCTGCTCATAGGCAGCTCCAAGGAAATTATCCGTATGAATGCAATTAAAAGCATTTTTCATGTCGAAATTCAAAAGACCCACCCTGGGGCACCACTAGTCAAATATTCCCGGACTGAATGGGCAGGCACCTCACAACTTCCCTTCTTAACAAATCCAGCTGGACTGGTCTGAGGTGAGCACGCAAAGCCCGAGACACGTGTCGCACACCTACGTTGGCCACAACGTGACGTCGGTTACACCCCACAGCAATTTGGCACAGCCCCTATCCCTCTTAGCCAGTGCAAATAGCTTTGCTTCATAAAATCCATGTGTCAGGCCATCAGGCTCCGCCCCCTGCAAGACGTACTGCCGCTTTGGCAGTTTCACGACCCAACCTAGATTCAAGATGCCCTGGACATAACCCATCAGATCCTCCAGATCAGCCCGGAGAAAAAGAAAAAAATTGTTTTTTTTTACCTCATTAAAAGTTGCTATGGGAGGTGCACCGTTTACAAGGTAATTCAGGAATATTCATGTTATCTGGAGAAGGTTAATGTTTGTCCCTAAGCTTAGTCAGGGTCTTCTCAAAAAAGGGCGCCAAGCCCTCATCTGAAGAAAGCTCCCGAATGGTTCCTTAAATGTCAAAGTCTGCGAGCTTAGAAGACATTCTCCTCCTCGGGGCATCATCTGGGTTTTTTTACATTTTTCCTAGTCAGGTCTGAGTTGGTCTCTGTTGGGCAGTTCTGACCAGCTGCAAAGTCTGCCTCTATATAGGCTGCGACATGATCCTTGATTCTAGAAGTGAGAGATGGGCCCCCATGCAGGGATTGTGCTTGTATGGCTGGTAGAGAGCCTTATAAGCGAAAAACATCGAATAGTAAACCAAAAATTAAAAGTGTGGAGGAGAAAAGTCTAATAGGTTCTGGAGGTACACCTAGAACCATTAAAAGAATCATGTGGCTATAACACTAAAAAAAAATAATGAGAAGCAATGAAGGGATCGGGTGAACATTCCTTTATCAGACCATCTGTGTTTATCTTACGAGGCCTATTTCCCTCGCTCGGAGCGATTTAAGCTCGCCTCTTATAATCGTGATGCGAGAAAGAACCCGAAGGGCTATTCGACCAGCCTCTTATCTCGACCCCACCACCAGGCCGAAGCCGGCAACTTCAAATCCAAGGAGAGCACGCCGTAGCCTGAGGCAATTTCGCCGCCCGCCGACCATCTATATAACCGGATTTTCCCGCTGGATAAGCAGGACAGCACGCCCGTGCGTGAAGAAATATTATGTTCTTGAATCGGATCTTCTGTGGCTTATTCGGGTATCGACAGCTAGAATCTCTCCTCCGTAGACATCGCACCAGTCAATTGGCAGCTCCTTACAACGGCCGTTCTTCAGGGAATTCGCGCCAGTAATCCCTCATATAGAACCCCGAGGTAAATCCAGTCCTCTTTCATCAGCATCCTGAAGTAGAAACAGTACCTCCTTCCTTTGAGAACTCTAAGGGAAAACATACTCCCTTGTTGCATCCTCACATCCCTGAGTTGCCTCCCCTTCAACGCTTACCCCGTGCAAGACGTCGACGCTGCGGACCTCGTTATAATCCGGTCTTCCCAAATAAATTGTTATTATTTGTATTTCGGCTTAGTGTAGCCACAATAAGTCTCCGATCCAAGTCAAGTAATTAACCGCTTTAATGCCTTGGATTTGTGTTTTTTCTGACACCGAGTGTGTTCCTTACTTATTTGATCACGTATCTCACTTAAACCTCTTCTGTCTATATTTAATATTTTTTTTTTTGGTATTAAATTTATTTATGTAGCATTCTTTGAATAACTTTGAACGACTCTTGGCCATCATTCAACCTTTAAACCAATCTGTACTATCTTACTTTGATTATTATTACCCACACACTAGGGGATGATTTGCTTCACAATTCTCACTATCCCCTTCCCCAACTGATCAGATCCATCAGGAAGAACATAAACAATTTAATAGAAAGCTCTGAATCCCTCCTCTCTTCTCCTCTAATATATATATATATATATATATATATATATATATATATATATATATATATATATATATATATATAGGGTGTCCCAGGAGTCGCGCACCATCCTGGTTTTCCAAAAAAACTCCTTCATTGATTTCCAAAACATCTTTATTGATAATTGTTGACATAATTTATTTTGTGGCCGATTGAATTATGGCTGAGAAACTAAGAGTAGAAGAAAGAGTTCAACTTGTTTTTATCTTTGGAAGACAGAGAGCAACACACTGCTCGTAACTGAAGAATTCAATCGGAATCTCCCTGAGCAAGAATCGTTGAGCCTTCCCTTTGTCTGTCTTTTAAATCAAATGCTTCCAAGAAACTGGCCCAGTTGCTGACTGTGAGAGATGTGGGCGACCAAAGAGTGCAACTGATGAAGAAACATCCACTATGGTTTAGTTGAATGTTGTTAAAAGTCCTGTGAAATCAGTCAGAAGAGGAAGCCAGGAACTAAACATTAGCAAATCATCAGTGCATCGTATTCTCATGACTCACAAATTTCATCCGTGCAAAATGCATTTTGTTCAAGGTCTTCATAGTTATAACACAGATCAAGAGTTGTAATTCTGTGAATGTATGCGCGCACATATGGATTCTTCCACATTCTTCAGTGTCGAAGCCATTTTCCATTTGAATGTACAAATAAACCGGCACAATATGCGCTATTGGTCAGATAACATTTCACATTGGAATGAGGAAGGACACCATCATAAAAATCCGGGGATCATAGCCTGAGGGGAGGATATCATTGGCCCTTACTTTTTCAATGATAATGTCACTCGTGAAACCTATTTAGAGCTCCTGAAGACCCTCTTGTTTGACTACTTTGAGGATCCTCCCATAAGTTTACGATAAGACTGTTTTTTTACAGTAGGATAGAGCTCAAGCAACTATGCTAATTACGTGCATGATTAGACCTTTTCTAACAGATGGATTGGATGGAGAGTTCCCTTGGAGTGGCCACTCCGATCACCAAATCTTACTCCCATTGACTATTTCCTTTGGGGACATATCAAATCTGTTATGTACCAGAATTGTCCACGCACACTTGATCATTTGAAGGATACAATAACAACTGAGTGACAAAAGATCCCTCCAGCTACATTTAGGAGTATGAAAGACAGTTTGATGAAGATAATTGATAAGTGTTTTATTGTTAGAGTGCTGAATTTGAGTATTTGTTATGATTATTATCAATAACGGTGTTTTTGAAACCAGGATGTTGCGCGACTCCTGAGACACCCTATATGAATATATATTTATATATATATATATATATATATATATATATATATATATATATATATATATATATATATATATTTACATATATATCTAATCTTTACTCAATAACGGGTAAAACTATGCAGAAAGTAAACTACTGTACCAGAGCATTTTATTAAGACGGGAGTAATTTCAATATACACATAGTTTTTCATTTTAACTTTAGCTAAAAACTAAGATAACTTAATTAAACTTTCGAATCACACGAATATCGAGCAACAGAAGTCCAAGATAATCTCAGAGCAGTAACTTTAGGTCATTAACATCTTTTAAGATTAGGTTATAAGACTTTTGGGCTACTTTAACACTTTCTGAGCCATTAAATTTTGGAATTTCTTTAACTGATGATGATTCAAATTTGGAGGGATTAACGAATTTCTTATTAATTTTATATTCTCTCTTTCCTAAAGAATTGAATTCGGTTGTGTATCCAAATCTTACAACATTCATATACCCTTAAACCATCAGGAAATCTTTCCCTTTCAACAAACCGCAATAACAGATCAAAGAATCTTGCATATACCTCCTTCCCTCCATCTCTCTCTGTTTCTCCCTTTCTCTCTATCTCTCGTGCCATTTTTGTGCATTAATGATTCATTGATCGTTGTTAAGTGGCTAAACAAACAAAAAATTCCTCTGAAAGTGGTCAGGTACAAGAACTGAAGCGAAAATGAATGAAAAAACAGGCATTGTCTAAAGAAATACTTTGTAAGACCTTTAGAAGGCAAAGAGAATATTTCTCAAGACCACTTTAAAAAAAAATACAAGAAAGTCTAGCTCCTTAGGAGCCAAATATAATAAAATGAGGGTTGGCTCTAGACTTTTGCACATACTGTATATATATATATATATATATATATATATATATATATATATATATATATATGAATCCACTTTATATAAAATGTTAGTCCACAATAATACAAGGAAAAAGGTAAAGTATATTCTATAGAATGTTCTATTTGTAATTTACCTTACTTTGGGCAAACTGGTAAATCTTTATTAACTTTAATTTACCAACATAAGTATAATATTAGAAGAAGTGAAATAAACAGCGGCGCCATATTTTTACATTTATCTGAAAATAACCATCCCATTGACTGTAATTCCGAAAAATTCTTTAATAATTCCGCTGATTTCACAAAAAAGAAATATTGTCGAGTGTTCCTTAATTGGCATCTTACCAAATATAAACATTTGTCCCTAGTTAATTTAAACTCGACCCTATTTTTTAAAAAATTGTACTTAATGAAATAACTTCATAATGCAGCTTGTTGTCACTCTTTATTAGTGTAATATCATTCGCATTGCCTCCCCAACCACGTCTCTCTGTTATGACTGTGGATTAACTCTTAACCCTAAATGTTTTCGCTCTATTGATAATCCTTTAAAAAAAATTTTTCACCCAACATATTCCATTCATATACATGTCGTTGTTGTGTGTATATCGTTCTAGGAATGCATATGTCTGTTATTAGTTGCCTATTGTTCTTTTTCTTGGTATTTTCTGTCTTTTTTTTGTGTTTTTTTCCATTGGTTTGTACTATGTACCCTATCTTTGTACCCTATATATGGTTGTCTTCTCCATTTTCATGCTATTCCTTGAAAATGAACTTGCAAATATAGTTTAAAAGTGCTTGGATTCATCTTTTCATTTTATTGTGGGTTAATTTATATATATATATATATATATATATATATATATATATATATATATATATATATATATATCTATATATATATTATTTGCCTTGTGGTTATTACGTTTTTTTAATTATCTAAGGGAATGGAAGTTGAATTTTATCAATTTGCCATTAAAAGTTTGTATTTTATAAAGAAAATACCTTTTCTTAATTTTCAAATTTTCATACTTCACGAGGTGTATTTTGTCCATTTCCCTCACAAAGTGGAAGGCTCCGAACAACTTTCGTCCTTTCATCTTTGGTTGTCTAGGGGAGGTAAACTCCATCTCTTTTATTTGCGGTGGGTAGGTAATATCTGTATAACATTTCGATTTTTTTCACTAGTGTTGTCCTGTATTGTCACAATTTTTGTTTCTCTCTATTACTCCCTCACGCAAGAGCGTGTTAGGTGTAGCGTGAAAACCAGAGTGCAGATGACATCTGGAGGATTGTGTTCTTTCTCTCTTTCAGCATCCGCAGTTGCCTCCCTTCTCGATGCCTTTGGAGGACCTGCGGATATATTTTTTCCGCATATATTCATACTTTCTATCTTCCAAATTTTTCCTCACATATTTTCTGCGTGTGATGTCACCGTTAGTCTCTGCCTTAGATTTTGGGGAAGAATAGTGCAGTGGTTAGAGGGGAGATTTCAGGATAGCGACCTATCTAACAAGAAAGTGATAGCTTGACTTACTAGTTTGTTGCAATACTTGTCTAGAGAAGGCATTTCGATAATCCATCTATTCTCATCGATTTAAAAGTGTGATGAGGCGAAACGTGTAAATAATAAAACCAGTTTCTTCTTTGTCCATCTAGCTTACAAGTGATATGTGAGGGAAGGGACGGAGCTAAATACTGTATTTTATAAAGTTTTTTTCATGAAATTGAGCGTATTTTAGCATATGTAGCTTGTTAATGTCCCACTTTAGCTCGTTTTATAAAACTCTTAATAAGAGCAACTAACTTGGGAACTTTTGTCTCACTGACGTAGAAATGAGTAAAAATTAAAAAAGTATTTCTTTTTACACATTGCTCAAATAATCTTATGCCATTTTAACGCCTATGCAACGAGATCATTAGCCTTTAACGTCTGTTCATTTTACACACAAAAGTTTTTATGAGAAAATACTTTTAAATCTATTCACCCTTACTAGCATATGAACAACCAAAACTAAGTGAACAGCCTTTAAAACTACTCGTGATAGAGACGTCCATTAATGTTATAACAGCACTCATCAAAGCTATTTGCCTCTGCGGTATTAATTAAACAGCTCTTCAAACAAAAATGATAAGGAAAGCCCTACATTCTCATCATGCCAGACATTCTCAAAAAATATTCTGGTCTTCATTCATCTCTCAGAAATACGAGTGTTTCATTCTTAAGAATCCTTCCCTCCCCCTTTCCCGAGCAAAATATACACATAATTAAAGCTGCGCTCCTCTTAAATGGTTCAGTGAAAAGAGATTCTCGTGTTTTAGCTCGAGAAAAACTGGATATTCCTTATCTGAACAAATGGAAGATACCGGTGGCATTAATCTGGCCAAAAATAGAACAAATTCCGCAAGGTTGAAATATTATTAGAGAAATATTCCTTATGAAATAATAAATGAGATATTCTGATCATCACGTTTTAAATAAAACAATCGCAACTTCAGTAGTATATTTAATAGCGTTTTTTATTGCTATATTTTGTTTACATAAACATGAAATAATACCGATCATTAAGCAATGCAGGAAATGAAATATATTTATTACAAAATTTTGGTACTCTTTCAACTTTGAAAAGTAAATGTTGTTAGGTTTTGCTATTTATGGCAGTAGGCAATCAACAATAGAATCAAAAAGTTTCCATTTATTTCAAATAGGAGAAAAATTAATGGAAGATATTAATTAAACAATTACTCATAAAAAGCAAGTGGATTATCGTATTAACTAATCACATAAAAACGTATGATGGGCTAATAAGCTGACGACGAAAAAGAAGAAGAAGCCAATAATTTTCGAATCACTCTTAACAAAAACATATAGAAGATACTAATTAACTTATCGCACTTCTGACAACAATTAAAATAGATTAATTAATAAGACCATACTAGCCAAATGTATTAGAAAATCTTAATTATCCAATCGCTCTTAAAGCTTGCAGATATTCATTAAACAATCAAACTAAAAATACAAATGTGACTTATTAATAGGCCAATTATACATACCTAACAAATGGAAGATAGTAGTTAACCAAGCGTTCACCGGGCTAGGACTGTAACTGACTGGGATTATGACTCAGACAGGAGCGTACTTAATAGCGAGCGTTTTTAATATCCTGGATAATAGCTGGGATTCGACGTATCATGGACTGGATAAGGTTGCTGATGTAAAGGTCATCATGTTTAGTCACTCTTGAATCAAAGCATTGTGCAAGTGCTTCAGATTGCAGAGATAAAGTCCCAGACACTCGACATGTTGTTTGATGTAGTTCCATAGATTTTTTATGTGGTACAGACCCGGTAATTTTGCAGGCCAATCCAGATGTGTGATTGATTCTGAATGTTCATCATTTCAGTCAGTTACCCTTCTAGCCGGGTGAATGCGGGAGTTGCCATTCTGGAAGACAGGCATTTAGCTGCAAGGCGTGAAACACTCGGGCGGTCCTGTCCATCACTATCGTCTTTCGGCTGCAATTCTGGTGGGAATTTCCTGAAATTCATGATTTTTGCTATATTAAATAACCTGTGTAAACGTAGACATAGATAAACTTGAAAATCCTCCTGCCGCATTCAGAAGATGATCTTCAGCGCTCTCAAATGTAATCACTCCTTTTGCCACTCAGTAACATTTGCATTGCGCCACATTTTACACACAGCGTACGAGACAGGCTCTACACCCATTTTTGAAGGATATATGAATCCCGTCACACACTTCCCAGGTATTAACTTCCAAATTCTTCTCGTTCACTGCTAACTAACTAGAGGCTCCTGTAGTTTCAACTATTTTAAACACGACACGTAAGTAATTTGTTTTCCGGTGAGGCTATGAGCAGATCACACTTAAAAATACAAATGGAACATATCAATTAACCCTTCACGCTTATTATACAAATGTAAGCACCTCAAAATACACTTGGAACATATTAAATATAACCTGTTAATTAAACAAACTGAAGATATGACCAAACAGACATAACAAAACAAATGTACGATACTTCTCTAAAGCTTAATACTTTCAGATTTTGAACAATTTTAATAGAGAGATATTGGAAAATACATTTACTCAGTGGCTGGTAAGAATGATTTTGAAAGTAGTGCGGTATATATTCCTACATACACCTCCTATTTTATACTAAGCCACATGGCGGTTGGAGGACTTTTATAATGGAACATTGAAAACTGCGCAATAGCTTAGACGCATTTTTTGGCAAACATCTAGCGGTAATGAACTATATCATTATGCTATTTTTAAAGCTACATGATATATTCTCACTGGTTTACATTTTTCATCATTTCCAATAAACACCGGGAATATAATTTTTTTACGTGTATTTCATGTAACAAGAAAAAGTTGTGCATACCTTCCTTATGTTTTGTTTAAAAAGTTTATAAAAGGCAATTAATTCCCTATGTTTTGAGTAAAAAATGAATCACAAAACCTCAAAGGAAACAGGACGATATAATTTTTTCTTAGAATTTATCATAACCAAAAAAAATGAGATAATAAAATTTCGTTTAATTTTAATGGCTGAGAAAAAAAACACTGCACACACCGTCCATTGTAATTCAAGTGCTAGAAGTGGCTGAGCCGTTCAACTCTAGCGCGTTTAAAATGACTTAGATTCGAAAACACATAATGTAATTTTACAGCATACCTTAAGAGAGCTATTTTTTTGCCGTCGAGAGATTAAAAAACGATATTTTTTCGCTAAATAAATTGAATGGGTTACCTCATCTAGTGCCAGTCATTTGATACCGGAATTTACTGGCGCTTTAGCTTCATTCAATGGCGAGTTATAAAGAGAAATGATCTTATACCAAAGAGAGAGACAAGAGAAATACTTCAAGAATAAAGAAAAGACTGTCTTTTACTCTCTTTTCAAACCTCATTGCACCACGCCCTTTGATAGCAGCCAACATTTTCCACTCTGAGCAACTTCGTCGGAATGCCAGAGAAGGAATAGTAATTCCTTAGGCTTCAACTTGAAATGGCCTATTCTACTCCCTTCTGGTGAACCTTTTTATGTCAATCTCACCTAGTTACTGATTTGCCTTATGTTTTTTTGTTCTATCCTCTCTCTTTAATGGAAAACTGCAAACTAGCACGTACTTCTCCACCTTTAAAAATATAGCATTTACTCTCTTCTCCATTTCCATAGCTATTATGGAATATGGCGACCACTTTTCATTCATAGCACTTAACACTTTTAAATCTATTGCGATTATTTGCCATCTTTTGTTTCCTAAAGTATTTATTGAATATGATCATTGCAAAGAAAGAAATTTATTTGTTGCAATCTTTAACATTGTTTTTGGTTTAATTCGCTTATATCTTTATGTTTATTCGGTGCACTTCTAAAATTAGTATTTTAATGAAAACATAGATCAGTGTTGATCGTAATTAACTAATATGGGCAGATTTCACGTTTTTTTAGCACTTCATTAAATCCTTTCGTTTTTGCTTCAATATTTCTTTGATTAATTATTTGCGAGAACAAATAGGTGTTAAAGATCGTCTAATAAAGAAAATTTAGTTGTTCTTCGGTTTGCATATTACGTATCAAATCTCTTTGGCAAGCCTTTTCTATCTCATCCTCTCCTCGTAAAATATTTACTAGCTTTCTCTTTTACTGGTGTATAATATAAGATTATATATGTACGCGTGAAATCAAAATAAAGGCAATATTCAATAGGTAAAATTTTAGATTTCAAATCCATAGATTAGATTTTTCTGAACTTTGCGATCTGACTGTCTAAGAAATGAATATGTCTTGACACATGTTTGTATCTATGGCAGTATATAGGTTCTGAAGAAATGTCAACTGCCAAAAAGTTAACTGTACTGAGTTTCAAAACATATATTCTACTGTAATTTACAATTATTGGTCAAGGTATTCATTAAATACTGCCTTAAATACAAATTAGGTATTGCCATGGCAATCACGGTAAAAACAAATTAAATAGTTTATTACAATTTTTAAGTTCAACCTTTGAAAGTTGAACATTCTCTCATCTTAACTTAAGATTAATAAAAGTTATCTATGCTATAACTAAATCTAAATTTTCAATGAACCTACGTTATTTTCCCTCCTATGGCAGGATTCTCTCGTAGAGAGATAACCAAAGTATCACCTACTCTCTACAATGGCCACCACGGGGACCATAAAATATAGACTTAGGTAAGAAAACTCACATGGAGGAAGGATATACTAAAAGAGTATTAGTTCTGAGTTATAAATGGGCAAGGCACAAAAGAATTGATGGAAGAGAGAGGAAAAATTCGACACTCGCAAAATTTATACAAAAAATACTCCTACGACTTTCATTTAGAAGGTGGGGAAAATGAAATATGGAAAATGGTCAGAATAAAGTAGGAAACTTGAGAGGTGGAGTCTTGACCAAGACAAACTGTGTTAGTGTGTGTTATTGAGATGAGAAAAAATTAACTTGAGAGAATTAGGAGAAAGTATAGAAGAGAGTGTGTGAAACTAAAGTAGATAGCTAAAATGAGGAGATGGGTGTAATGTAGTGTTAAAGTGATTATCTCTTCTTTGCATTGAGAGAACATAGGTCTATTCTTTTTCTGTTTACGAATATTTTTTGGCCATTTATCTTTTTTTTATTTTTCTTTGATTTGAATACACTCGTAAGTTTCATTCTCTATATTTTACCTCCGATGATTTCATCTTTGGTTACATCTGCAGATGTAATCCGATGAATCTTTGTTTCTAACCAACATTTTTCAAAGAATCTTTGCGCACAATCTCAAATCTGTCAGAGGAATGTCATTATTTTGACTTGTGTAGGTGATTGTAATTCCAATGTAGTATCTCCAGCAGGTGATTTATTTTGTGCAGTTAGTGCTTTGTGGCTTCATCATACAATGTTGTTTTCTCCTTCTTTCGTTTTTGATGCTTTTTTCAACATAATTTTTTTCCGACTGGCACAAGGTATGATTTCAGTTTAAGCTATTTTGGTTCACACTTTGCCTGATCACATTTGTTGGTAGTTACCAGTACACCACAAACATAATTTCTTTGACTTTAGTGGAAACTTCTGCTTTTACCTTTGGGTTCACACGTGGACATTAATTTAATTTTCCCTTCATGTTGGGAGGGTTAAGGTAGCACTTTATTTTACCTCAAACACTGCACACTGCTTTGGTGAATTTAACATATTAGAATAATCACACCTGTCTGTTTATTTTTTTATTGGGGGTTTAGGTTTCAGCAAAGTACGAGTTATTCAATTTCTGATATATATTCGTTGGATGTGTGGACATCAATATATTTTTCCATTTAAAAATAATTGTTAGCATTTTTCTTGGTTACAGTTTTATATAACTTATATCATTCTCATTTCAAAATACTCTCCTTGACGGGCGCAAAGGAGGGTGCTAAAAATATTTTCCCATTTAAAAATTCAAATTTAAGGAGAAAAAGAAAATTCTCCGTCCCTATTTTAGTAAGGTAGGGAGACCTGCTTCGGATATAATGAATATTTAAAGACCTCACTCTGTGATAAAAACCGCTTTGATGGATGGAAGATCCTGAATTTTTTATCTTTTCTTTCCTCCTCGCACTTGAATCCACCTTACACTAAAAACGGGCCTTTGGGTGGAAGTGGCCGTGCCTCTGGTTGAGTGTTCTACCACGCAATTCGCCGGATTTGGATCTCTTTTGTCAAAATTGAGGCTGTACTTTGATAAATAGAATGTCAACATTTAACCTTTTTTTATTAAAATTCTCGAAGTTAGGTGCAAGTAATATTAATATTCATATATTGTATGGTACTCTACAAGGCTATGGAGCTTTCACATAAAGCTTTCTTAATAATTAAGGTAAGCTATGAAAGAAGAGTTTAATCATCAATTCAAGCTTGAAGGCAATGTTGAAGAGAGCTGTGTGGACAAAAGCAGGCAGTTATTTCCAAATTCAACAAGCAAATATCGAGGAAGAACGATCACGCATACGGTGAATACGACTAAGAGTATCAATAAAAGGGTAACGACAAGAAAATAGGGTTCTTAACGTCCGGAAATAGGATTAGTGAGGAAGGCAGGTAAGAAGGGGGTGTGATTTTGAGAGCTTGAATGATAGAAAAAGGACCTTGAAGGCCGTTTTGTATCTAATGGGTACTCAGTCAGTTAACCAAGCAGAAAAGTTGAAAGAGACAAACTTTCCAATTGGGGAAGAACAGAGGCTAGATTCTCCCCTTTCCATCATAACTATTCTTACTTCTGTCATTAATTCATCTTAAATTTATTAAACAGCTATGGTTACAGCTTACCTTTGCCTTACCTCATCCCCCTCTTACATAGATAAAACCACTCACTTTAGCCATCTGTTACCCAGGCGCGCGACTTACTTCCAGCATAACAATTTGGGGAGAATAATTGTACGGTAGCCAGAGAGAAAGATGTTACAGCCATCAAGTTAGTAACAACAATATAGGTACAGCAAAGAATATGGCTATATCTAAGATGTTTTCTGCTTATTAATGAACTCGACCATAATAGTGAATTAGTACTGCTATGACATGTGTCAAACGCTGATTAATTTTCGTTTCACATGAAGGTAATGTAGATATTTGAATCAAGAAACATCTTGTAACACGTTAATTTTGTAACCTCCTCTAGTAGATGAAGGATTAAGAGTAACTCAAAAAGCGGATGAAAGAAAGTATCAAGTGACAGGGATCTATAGTAACTTCGTCCATATTAAATACTACTACAATAGAGCGCTTTTTAAACCTCAGGAATGAATTTCCGGAAATATATGAGTAATAATTCAAGATACAAAGGTAAACAAACCTCTATGTGTTTTAGGTAATTGAGAAACGATATTTTAACACCTCCGAGAAAATGATAAAGAGTCACTTGAGTGGGAACCAGATAAACGGAAGTGGTCGATATTTTATGTTATACACAAGAAAAAAAAGCCTCCAGTACGCTTCCTTTTACGAGTGAACTGAAACATTATTTGAGTCATATAATTCAGAGGCAAAACAGTAAATCAAGCAAGTTGAGAATAAATCTGAGTGGGACAAATTCATCTATTATAAAATAAACATTATTTTTAATTAAGGAAAGAGACATTTGGAGAAAGAAAAAGTTTGGCTTGGGGAAAGGGTATCTCTTAATGCCTATTTTTATGTGCAACATCCAAGTAAACATGTTATATTAGGCAAATAATATATGCAAAAACAATTGGAACAACTTCAGATGGCATCAATTTCACAATTGAGCAGGTGAGCTGAATAGAGATGTTGACCGATGGCACCTCGATAGATGCCTAAGTATTCTTGATATTTGTAGTTTGCTGATTTTGGGTGAAAATAGACCGTTCCACCATATTCCATAAATTCACCATTTTGTTCGTCTGATAAAAGTGGTGGTCAGACCATTCGTTAAAACTCTCCAGAAAACTCTTCGCAACCTAATTCTGGGCAACTTTGGCCGATGACAGAGAGCATAATATTGCTGAATTATTCCATATTTTGGAGGTTATATGAAGACCATGAATGAATGCAAAATGTGAGAAATTCGTATGAAGTAGAGATAGCTGGTTAATCACGTGTTTAGGCGGACCAGCAGACCTAAATCATGCCCCCTGAACACAGCCGGATCCATTATGTGAACATCACCAGCCTGCATGGTGGCTCGTTGTCAACTGAGTCCATGGATTCAGACAGTCTGCGTCACACCCAAACTTAACCATTAGCCAGAAAAAACTGAAACCGTGACTAATCGCACCACGATAAATGTTGCCAGTCTTGTTGCGTCAGATTAGCAAAGTCACGATCCCAGGTTCAGCGCTCTCTTTTGAAGTGGACTTAACAAGGGCACCCTGGTAAGTATTCTGATTCCATATCACATACACGATAAAGAACGTGACGCTGCATTGATCTGATGGACATGCGTTTGTTACCTTATCCATTGAGCGTGCTGCTTCCATAGAAAACAGACATCGCGATCATTAAGCAGCCGTGGTCAGTCACTGCAATCTCAACGGCTGGCGTTAATGCTTCCCATGAAGTATTCTTGGTACACTGGTGACACTGTAGTTTGTGATGTACTGAAAGTTCGCATAGATTTAGAAATTGAATAACTCGTTACTCTGGTGCCCACTTTCATGCTCCGTACAAAGTCCGATAATTATAATTTATATCGCCTTGCTATGGGCAAACTTGACGTTCGGTGGATACACTGACGACCAAAATATCAGATACCATAGAGAGGGTCTCGAGCAAATGTCATGATGGGAGGGTGGTTGATATGATTAATTTTTTAAAATGGATATCACATATTTTTATATTTTATTTAATGCTTCCTTGACAAAGTTAAAAATATAATTAGTGTTCAAGATTTTATATATGAAGAGTAGTTATCGAGTTTTATTTAATTGCTAATTTGTCAAGGACCAGAGAAAAATAATAAAATATAACGTAGTCACGTTGACACTTAGGGATAAATAGGGAAACATTACGGAAAGAAGAAAATTTAATTCAACAAAAATGCAGAATAGCCAGATGACTGAGATATGTATATAGTAATGAAGGAGTGCATAGACATACAAAGCGGATAATAAAATAAATAAATTTAAGAATTAAAGAAACAGAGGTTTAAAGATACATTAGTTAGAACTCTCTCACCCAGAATTTTATTCAACACATACCGAACGGCTCCGATTGAGGGATGAAAAACCTATTTCATATATATTTTATAGCTCTACTTGTTTGTAATATCATATCATACATATGTGGTCGATCAATATGAGCGTCCTTACATTTTTTGAATGTATAATTTTTCTCAGACAAAATTTTAACGGCTTCTGTCTACTATTTAACTGAAGTATTGAAATGGAATTAGATACCAACTTTGAATAATGGTTTACAAATTAACTAATCTTTAATGTTTAACGTACGGACTCGTTAAATCATTAGCTCCTGTTCAAGCAGGATGCAAGTTTTGTAATTAATTTTCAATTATTCTTTTCATAGTCTATTTACTAAATTGACTGGTAAATGTTGAAGTCAGTACCTGAATTAATATAGTTTCAAAATTTTAAGTTGTTTTTTTCTTATCATACGTATACAAATCTACACTTTATGAAATTGTTAAAAAACTCTTTTCTAAGAACTTTTGGATACTCCTTCTGTTTTGTGCAGAGGAATTACGTCCAGAGACGGTAAACTTGGGAAGCGACTAAGTATAATAATTGTATGAATCTTTGAAATGGCTTGCGATTAGATCGGAGGATTTTCATATAATACCATACCTATGGTGATGTATTTTATCGATATCTCAGAATTATTCAAAATTACCTCTGCTATTCTTCCTCTATCTCTCCCTCTTTTTATTTTTCTCTGTCTTTCTTTTACTCTTTTTGTCTTTATAATCATGTAAATATGTATGTCCACACCCAGAATTGATTGATAGTCTATTTAAGATAAGTAAATGGAACGAAAAGAAGAGAAAAATTTATATGGTCATGTTTTTTAAAATTTAAGGCATATAAGTATGGAAATTATACCATCTTAAAAGGTAATCCTTTTATCAAGCTGGTAATGGAATCAATTCTATGAAGAAATGTATCAGTTTAAAGGTGTTGGGCTGCCTATCGTTTACCCAGCTGGGGATAAATCCAGGAAAATGATGCAATGATTGTGCTTAAGGAACAAAGAGAGCCCTGGCATAAAGGCTGAAACAAAATTCCCTCCTTTTTGTGTAATTTATTTCTTAAAGAAATATTGATTCCTCACTTTAACTCAGTCTAATCCATTAAACATAACCCATTAAACGAACCCAAATTAGGCACTAGTGACAAAACAAATTAAGAATCATAATCTGAATATGCAATTTTGCTTCATATTAAAACATAGAAAAGTAATTTTCCCTCTTAAACAATAAAGAGCACATTAGAAGATCGTTTTCCCTAAGAGCAAAAGTAAGAAAGCTCAGTAGTAAAGAAAAGTAGTAATGTTTTGGCTTTTAAAGCTACTTTCCTTGTTCATTCGCAAAGAGGCTTCAAAATGAGCGCAGTAAAACCGCGGCTTATGCTTTATGATTTGTATGTTAAGCTTCCCTTTTTTTTAGCTCAATCAACTTCGCCCGATGCAAGAGGCTTTAGCTAGCGCAAACTAAAATACAGATTGGACGATAAGCCAAATAAATGTAAAGAAAGCATTAAAGGGAAGGAAAAAAGGTAGAAAATAGACTAATTAAAACGGTGTATGTCAGAAAAGTGCATTCACACTATAAATATAAACAACCAAAATATTGAAAGTATTTACATAAAAATAATTAAACTGGCTTTTATATAACTATTACAAATCTTTGCAAATGCTAGATGTATAAAAATCCAATTAGATAAAGATTTCATCGATTTCCTAATTTGAATTTTGTAATTAAACACGATGTTATCTGAAATATCTGGGTAAAAGACTAATGAATTCCTCTATTCCAGAAGTGGTCTGCCTTTAAGGAACTAAATGCAACTTTTCCTCACTATTATTTTTCGCGGGCGAAGCCAAACAATTATCTTAGATCTATCGCTTAGAGTAAATTTAAATAGATACGAGTATAAGCGCAACGTGAGGGTAATCAAAATAAACCTGTATAGCTATGAAAATACTAAAGCTCATTTGTGCTGGTTATTTAAAATACTAACTCAGCGGGAATAAGTCTGAGCAGCATTGCTCAACTCTTTTATCTAATATGTATTTTATGTATTTATGTCGTTGATAATACTCCTATCAGCATATTTTTCACTCAACAATAGTTTACTACCAGCATACCATAATGCGAAATAGTTATATATTATGAACATAAAGCTTTTACTTTCTAACAAATATTTATTAGACTGAATGTATAATAGGTAGAAGCATAGTTTCTCGCCGCTTAAACTTAATTTCAAGAAATTTTGTGTTTGTCACTTGGAAACTTCAACATATGCTCATTTTGCTACACGAGACAGATCTAAGCGATCCTCGAATTCACGCCAGTATTCTGCAGCATCTCCCAAGACAGCAATGCTAATGGCTTGGTTATCCTTGTCTTCATACTATCGAGATCAATAACTGATGGACTCTACGCTCTGTCTTTAGTATATACACGTAAAGATTGGCCAAGAGAAGCAATGTCTGATCAACATGGTGGCCGTGATGTTGAACCAACTCTCGCAATACATCGGTTTAGAGAGTTTGTACTCAGGAAATGACAGAACGCTCAAACCCTAGTGTGGCGTTACACCATTTAGTTGGAATACTACAGTAGTTTTGTCTGAAACTTCTCTAATTCATGTGCAACTTAAAGCTCCAATATGTCCAGGTAAACACTCTATGAAATGGTGGATTTGCAAAGATGAAGTATCCAATAATCTTGATTCTTTGATCCCCAGATACGAATGTAGTGACTACTTTTACCTTCCCCAAGATGTGAAAGGTAGCCATATCAGGAAATTTACCCAACGCGTTTAAGGTAATCATTGTCGATATCAATTTGCTCCAGAATCTCCTCAACAAAAGCATTACGTCAGAAACGATCGTTTGCCTTTTAAGCTTGAAGGATTTGCATTTTCAAGGCTTGAAAAAGAAATCGTCTGTGAAAAAGTAAAACAATGTGCCTCTGGTTATGATAATTTATTTGGTTTACTTTATATTATCCCTATGTAACAATATTTCACCTTTTTCTTGTTCTTTGTTTAAAAGTGTTTTTTCCCAGTTGTTTGTAACGAATCAAATGAAGAACTTCTATTTTAATCACATAACTTTGCTTTATAGCTAAGGCACTGGATTTCTAAATTTGCCCATTAGGAGATATAGCGCGATGATATTATGTATTAATATCAATAAAATATTTAGAATATATAAAAGGTTGTAGGCTTAAATTTTTTCATGCATTGTGGAAAATTGTAAATCATATTTTCCAAAAACCTTTAGGATGTTGTGAAAATAATATTTTTTTTAAAGAAACCTACCAAGGGAGTCTAGACTTAATAAGTTTTTTTAATTTAGGAGAATTTTTAGAAGTTTCAAGAAGGTTTCAGAATTTGGCAGAACTCACCCATAAAGACTTCTAAAACCTTTCGGAACATTATTACTTAAAAAATATTTATACAGGGATTCACAGATCTGCTATCATTTCATCTCTAGCTACCATTGTGAACATATCAGAAGACAAGAGGCTGCAATAATTCTCCAGCTGCATTCTGTTATATTTTGAAACAGGTCATCAAAATAAGAGAGTAAAGTTTCCATGTGACCAAGACAAATCCTAGGCACCTAATTTGGCTCATAAACCTTGCAAAAAGACATTAAAAGGTAAGAAAATTGTTTGTTTTAAAGAGGAAAACACACATTTTTGACTGATTTTTTAAAAATATATTTGTTGTTTAACTATTAATAACTATCTAGTGATTCTAAGAAGAGCTCCTTGCGATGGTTTGATGAAGAGCTGAGTTAGATATAACATTGCCTTTTTAACCGCATAATTACAACTGCCTTATTGCAAATATAATTTTCAATTTATAAGGCCAGGCTAGAATGGGTAAAGCGATATTTTCATTTTCTTCGAAGCAGGGATAACAATTTAAAAGGCTGATTTTGAGCAATTTTTTTTTATATTGCGTAGAAACGCTGGATTATACGTTCTCCTCTCGTGATTGTGAGAAGAAATCCTTCCGAGGGCTTGATGAAGAGCTGAGTTAGCCATAACATTGAATTCTTAACCGCATAATTACAATTGCGTTATTCCAAATATAATCCTTGATATATATATATATATATATATATATATATATATATATATATATATGAAATCACGAGAGGTAACACGTGAATAAGTATAAATATTTGCTTGTTCCACGTAGGGAAAAAGAAAGAGGCTGATTCCATCGCTTTGGTTCACTCAAATTCTTTGGTACCGCTATGTAGACGATGTCCTGGGAATTCTAAAGAAAGATTTTCTTTTAGTGATTAACTAATTAGTTCCGTAAATTAAATTGACTTTAGAAAATGAATAAAATAATACACTTTCTTTCTTAGATGTTCTAAGGATTAGACAACAAGACAGGTTTAAGTTTTCTATTTTAAAGAAACCGACAAATAATTTAGCCTGTGTCCATTTTTTTTCAGTTGATTCTAAAAATATTAAACATAAGTATTTTATTCTATGTACCTTAGGGCACTTAGAATATGTAGTCCTTACTATATCCACCAAGAGTTTACAAAAATTGAAGAGATTGTCTTCAATCTGTGTCACCCCAAATATTTTTTGGAAAACTGCATGCATAAAGCTAAAAAACACATTCTATAACCGCAATTTAAGGAAAACAGAACCTTTACACAATATATTACTTTTACCTTACCATGATAATTTTTTTTATGTAGTACCAATCTTAAAACAACTTGATATAAATATAATTTTTAAATACAATTATACATTGAAAAATATATTAATAAAACAGCCCAAAGAACGATAATAATGTAATATATAGTATACATTGTTTGGATTGTAATTTATTCTATGCAGGTCAAACTTCAAAAAATATCTCTGTAAGAATTAAGCAACATCAAAATACAGTATCTAAGGGATACACAAATAATGCTTTGGCCATCAACAGGCTTAAGATGGGTCACCAGATTAACTGGTCAAAAGAATATACCATAATGAATGTAAATGAATTTATTAGCAGAAATATATTTGAATCGTTCCTAATCTACAGCACAAAGGAAAGAAATGTAAATATTGCCCCGGTTTGTTTTCTTTAGATCCAGTTATATCTTTCCTCCTCAAATCAAATTACAGAGGCCATAAAAGATCTGAACATCTGATTTTATAGGGAAAACAAAGCTTTGTATAAATATTGCTTCTCTCTACTTAATAAACCAAATATATACATATATATAATTTATGTAAATGTGCATAATGTGTTTTATACGAGTATTAAAAAATATCCTATTGTTAATTGAATTCTATTATATATACTAAAAAAGAAGATTTTAACATATTTATTGAGTTAAAAAATATGTAACCTTAAAATAATATAAAAATTTTCATGCACCCATTCATGTCCAGTGTTCCAATATTCGAACAACCAAATATTCATTCGTTTATTATAATAAAATGTTTGAGAAAATAATAAAATTACAAAAACAGCTTTATTTATTAACCTATAGTAAAAGTATTATGATATTAGAAATAAAATTAATCCTAAAACAAAGCATTGATATTTACCTTTTCTTAGACATGATGAAGAATTCGTGCAGCAAAAAAAGGACAGTCCTCTTTTCAGCCGTGTCAACCGCACACTACGCACCATTTAATCATCTAATTCGTTTGTTTATATGCTTGATTAGTCATTCATCTCACCTGCCAAAATGGCGCTATAAGAATATACGCGCGTATTTCAAAATAATAAACGTTTTTTTCTAATCAGTAAATTGTTCCAATATTGGAACGACATCTATAGTAAATTAGTCTCAGGTATATGAGGTTAAACTTATTCAATCAATTTATTGAGATTTGATCAAGCTATTGGTTAACCTTGGTTAAAATTGTTAATTGTTAGCTAATCTTGGTTCCGATTCTGGAGTTTAAATTGTTAGAAATAACCATTGCATACCTATTTGCGAAGTGTATTTGATCCCGTTCCCGTTTTTTTGTGTGAATTGATTGTCGAGTGACCGTGCTTAACTATTAATCTTACTCTCCTACGAAATTGAATTGTTGTCCTTCGAGTCCTCATCACGTGCCATAAGGTGATTGTACATAAAATAGTAAAATTCTTCGTATTGCGGTGCTAGGAGTGCTGTAACTCTCGTCTCAATTACAGTGAATTCTTGACAGCAAAAGCTCTCTCGCGAGTGATCTTTCCCCTCTCCTGTTGTTCGTGTGTTCGTTGGTTAGCAACACCATTCGCACTCCCGTTCATACCCAAAGGAATCATTGTTCTGTCATACTCGTTGTCATGCGTTAATTTACCTCTTGTTGTTGTGACTATCGCGTAAGCCAGCAA
Organism: Ceratothoa steindachneri; assembly: GCA_963969495.1. Taxonomy (NCBI): domain Eukaryota; kingdom Metazoa; phylum Arthropoda; class Malacostraca; order Isopoda; family Cymothoidae; genus Ceratothoa; species Ceratothoa steindachneri. The sequence continues at coordinate 83,337,115 of OZ018329.1, read as the reverse complement.
GCATGTCGTAGTTTGAAATTTTTAAGAGCCGAAAGAGCCGAAAGAAGAGAAATAGAAGAAAGATAAAAGGAACGAGAAGAAATAAAAAGTAAAATGGAACAAGAAGAAAGAGCGAGAATTCGCTCTCACGAATTGGAGATGAACAAAGCGAGGAACGAGAGACTATCCATAAACTCCGCGAGTGTTAGGCTAGACGCACGGCAGTCTGAGACCACAAAATTCCCGTCTTTAAAGAAAGCTGACGACTTCAGGTCATACCTCACCCACTTCGAAAAGATCCTCTAGGTGAACCAGTGGGACATCTAGACGGACGGCGTAGCACATTATTGCCCCTGTTGAGCTCTCAAATCAGAGATATTTTTATCTCTCTACAATCAGAGGCAATAATTGATTACTCATCGTTAAAAGCCGAGTTGCTCGCCGCTTACAACATGACTCCAGATTTTCTATCGAGCTAAATTTAGGCACTCTCACATTCAACCTAACCAGCCCTTTCGACAGTTTGGCTACTCCATACATCGTCATTTTAATGTTGGGATTGACGCGTCAAAGGTGCCTCATGAAGACAACACTCTGGTCAATTTCGTCCTCAAAGATGAATTTCTTGCGTCGCTCGCTTCGGAAATCAGATCCTTCGTGAAGGATCGAAGGTGCCATACTCTTAAGGAAGAGGCAGACGTCTTCGCTGCTAGCCACAACTGATATCCGAAAGAGGGAAAAAATTAGAACCCCCATCTCCTAAATCCAAACCAGCAAGAACAAATTTGTTCCTAATAATAGGAATAAGTTTGTGAAGGTTACTGGGCCTGCCAAACCCAAAGCCCTCTTCTCGTCAGACAACCGTGATGTTACGCCCTTTTCTCCCAATCTCCCTGCTTCGTCGTTCCCCAGAAGGACCATCGTGTGCTATTCCTAGTGATTTCTTGGCCACGTGAGATCTGACTGCCCTCAAAACTCGCAGTTTAGAAGCACCCCTCCTTCTAACCAGGTAAACCAGTCAGTGCCACTTCTGCGCCCCCACCGTCGTAAAATGAAGTCCCCTCTTCTTCAAACCTGCCGAATAAGGCTGGCCACCAGGTGAACTAATTGTTCGATAAAAGTACCCCTAGGGCCCTCTAATTTGAAACGGGAGCCGTGGGTGGGTGCCGAATCTCCACTATCTTCCGTGATTCAGGGTACACGTGCATTGCAGGATCCGATGCCCTACTAACTAATGTGGCTCAGGACCGTGATAAGTTTGCCGTAGTGTATGATTAATTGGAGCGCGCCAATAAATTCCCAACTGTTCACTGTTACATTATATGCGCGTATTTTACTAGTTGGGCTGAACTCGTAGTAGCCCTCATCAGGTTTTGGTCAGTCCCCCAGGATTTCTTCCGCCCCCATAGCTCAACCCATTACTACCCGTTCCCACACAAAAAAAGAACTGAAAGCCCCTACACCTCTGTAACCCCCGTGTGTTCCGGAATTCCAGAGTATGATGACCCATGACTTTGCCAAAAACCAGACGGAATGTGAATATATTCAACTCCTGTAGACCAAAGACGAGAATAAGACCCGCGAAACCATCAGAGCGAATAGGGTGGTTTCTTTCCTCATCAAAGACGAGCTCATCTATCGAGTATGCACAGAGGAAACCGACACCGAATCCCGCACGCTATGTGTACCCCGTTCCCACGTCCCTCGAATCCTGCAAAAGCCTCACGATTTCCAATTTGCTGGTCATTTGAGTAACATGAAGATCGCTAAGATGATCTTCGTTATTGTCGTTCGTGAGACATTTCCGAAAATACGGCCGTAAAAGGACGAGATAGACCTGCGCCCTTACAGAACGGACCTCAAATTTCTGAAAACTTTTCCAAAGTAGCTATCGACCTAATCGGACCGATTCCTCCCCACGAATCCTGCAAAAGCCTCACGATTTCCAATTTGCTGGTCATTTGAGTAACATGAAGATCGCTAAGATGATCTTCGTTATTGTCGTTCGTGAGACATTTCCGAAAATACGGCCGTAAAAGGACGAGATAGACCTGCGCCCTTACAGAACGGACCTCAAATTTCTGAAAACTTTTCCAAAGTAGCTATCGACCTAATCGGACCGATTCCTCCCCACGTTGAGCGAAGGCCATAGTTACGTTTTAACGTTGGTCGACTTTGCCGCTCGATTTCCAGAAGCCGTACCCCTCAAGAAAATCGATAGCATCTCCTGTGCCGAAGCCCTTATTTCCATCATTTCTCGTGTGGGCCTGCTTAAAGAACTATTCTCGGATTGTGGTTGTCAATTCACCTCCGAATTGATTGAGTACGTTGGGAAATTATTAATGATCAAGCCCCCATTTACCACTCCTTTTCACCTGAGTAGGAATGGAATATGCGGAAGGCTAAATGGAAGCCTCAAGGCCATTTTCAGGAAGTTGTGTGCAGATCAGTCCACAAGATAGCCCTCTTTGCCTACCCTAAATTTCTCCATCGTACTTTAGGTTTCACTTCCTTTGAACTTTAATGTGGTAGAAACGTCAGAAGCCCCCTGAGTATCCTGAAGTAACTTTATTCCAATCAGAAACTGCATCAAAATATCCAGACTTCTTATACGTAACTACTGGATTCAAGAAAGAGGCTGGAAAAGAGCGCTGAAATTATGTTACAGAACGCCGACATCAATTTTGGATAAGTATAAGACATACTTCGATTGCAAGTCAAAAAAAAGAAAATTTCACCCCGGGGAAGAAGTTTTGCTTCTCCTCCCCATGGACAAGAACAAATTGTCGAGCCAGTGGAAGGACCGCTACCCCATAGTCAAAAAGAATCTCCCCATCGAGTACCCTATTGAAATCCCCTCGGGAAGAAGGCTCTTCCATATTAATATGATCAAGCGGTACCACCGGACAGCGAGCATCAACCAGATAGTTGCAATCGACGAAGAATCCCCCATGGAATCTGGCTACCTCCTGGACCTCTTTTGCGTAATCCAAGTCGCCTGCGTGGAACAAGATAAAGAATACCCTTTGCATGTCTTGCCTGACTTTAATAATACCCCGCCGGCGGAAATTAAGATATGAGACCAGTTACCATCTCGTCAAAAGAATCAACTTTCAGCGCTCCTGAGTCGTTTTGATGACGTCATCCCCGAGAGTACTACCCACTTGTGCTACCCACTTTGAGTACAATATGCAGCTAATCACCCTGGAACCCATTTATTCCACACCCTACGCCTCGATTGGACACTACTTTCAACTCACAGATTCAACAAACTCGAAGAGAAGTTGACATCTGCCCCTATCTTCCGTCTCCCTAACTCGGATAAAGTGATTTACATTCGCACCGACGCGAGTAATGATGTTATAAGATGTGTCTTCCTCCAATATGCAGATAACTGCGAAAGATTCCCCATCACTTACGCAAGCAGAAAATTAATCGCTATAGAGGCCCTCGCTATCATTTGGGGAATTTGTAAATTTAGAATGTATTTTTTCGGCAAAGAATTTGTAGTGGAAACGGACCACAAACCCCTTTTTATCCCTATGTAACGTCAAGAAAAATAACGTTCGCTTGATGCGTTGGAGTTTCTTCCTATAGGAATTCCAATTCCGCAATTTGTACCTAAGAGGCACCGATAACTGTTAACTGATAGTTTAAGTAGGAACTCTTTTAGATCCTTCTCTAAACTAATTCCGAGCCATTTCCTCTTTTTAATCGATGTATTAATTTTGTTCATGAAATAAATTTGTATATTAACCATATAATAAGAAAACGCGTATCCTTTATATATATATATATATATATATATATATATGTAGGTTTGTTTATATGTGTACAATGAATTCCTTTTACATCCTAAACTTTCTTTTTCCCTTTGTTTTGTATAACCGTAGGATAACTTATCCTCGGGCCATTGAGCCCCAAATAATGGTAATAGAGAAAATATCCTTTGGCAACCATGACCTTGCAGAAACCTAAGCGACCCTTTTTGTCATCGCTAATGGAGATGGGAAATTATGAAACTCCTCAATGACCAGAACTGCTGCTATGATAGAAACCTGCGACAACTGTGAGAGCCCAGAAGGTCCTATCTGTAGTCGGACAAAGTTCACCTCGCCGGCTTAAGAACCTTCTCGCCCTCGCGCTAAAAGGCCGAGTCTATTCTCGTCTGCCGATGCCTCTGACCCTAGAACTCTCCCCTTCGTATGGAGGGAGGGGGCCAAAACCCATTCGACCCCTATAAATCTTTCGGCACCATAGTTGGAAGGCAGTAACCGCCGTCCTTCCTGCCCCATTAGATTCCTCTGTTCACCCCCGTCGGTATCTGCTATTCACGTCACTTTGGACTCTGCACAATTCTCGCAGAATCCCTCAGGCTCCTGGTATTCTCTTTAATTCCCGTGAGTCTACCTCGCCTCGCTTGCCCCACTCCTCGAATGCAGCGCGCTTTAATCTCGATTCTTGTTACTTGAAAGCAAGATTTAAGTTCACCCCCGTAATGCTCATTATCCAGAGATTATTGTTTGACCTTTGCGCCGAGTCAAGGATTACTCCCTTGAAACAAATCTTCGAGGTAACAGCAACGCGCAACTGTCCCGTTCAAGTGCTCTCTCTGCTCCCTTCCCCCAAGTGTAAGCCTCATCATCGGCTTAGTTTACGCTCAAGGTAGTTCGAGCGTTCCTCGGTCAATATTGTTCGTTTGTTTGTACGATGACCGTCCTCACCACGTCTCTCCCCTACTCCCTTAGCTTTTGAAGATCTGTGTAAATATATTATGTGTATAGCTCATTCTAAAACTCCTTTTAACCTTATAAAAAAATATTGATTTGCATATTAGTCAAATTATTTGTACACGTTTTTCTGTTATCCCGGAACTCCAAGATAGTCAACTATTGGGCAACCTACTTTCATTTAATTTGCACTCTGCTTATATTATAAACGTCCCACGCACTCGTAAAGCAGAAAAAGTGAACTTGCCTATATTCTGTGACATCTATATTAAACTGGTGTAAGGTGTGTAGAGTTAACCTTCGAAATCTATATTAATCTGGTGTAAGGTGTGCGGGGTTAACTATCGACAATGATCACTTTGTAATAATTAACTTTAGATATTTGATGCTCATCGATAACATTTTGGATATTATTTTTCACACATTATTCTCGAAATTACCGTGTGGTAATTGTTGACACTTGGTTCTCGAGGTGAACAGTTAGCAATTATTCTTTGACACTTGATCCTCGAAGAGAACCTTTTCGTAATTACCTGTCCATTCTTAATCCTCAAGGATAAGCTTTTAGTTTTTATTTGTAGACACTTGATCATCGACGCAGTCCATTTTGTCTCTCAATTGTAGACACCTGATCGTCGGGTTTTATATAAGAGCACTAAAGTGGGATTCCATTCGTACTTTTAAATGCTTCTATTCTGTATTTATTTGCTTCTGAAGGATTCAAACGTGATATCCATCACCCATAATATATGATAACTGTTTAGAATGGTTGTAAATTTATAACTATTCTTATACTTTTAATGTTTTTTAATGACCTTTAGGTCATAAGCTTGCTAGTAGTTATCACTTAGCACATTTACTCCATCGCGTTCCTTTACGAGCTACATTTCAATAAATTCAGATTTCAATGCCTCGGTTTGTTTCGTCTATTCTCTCGCAAATAAAATTAAATTTCTATATCCGTCAACTTTCCATTTAAAGTGATAGATTACTTTTATGGCGATAGATTACTTTTTATAGAAGAATCCTGAAGTGAGAGAGGAGGGAAGCCCATCGTTCCAATCAATCCCATTTCGTCAAGTCAATCTTACTAATGCGAATTTGCATCCATCTTACTTATCGCCCGGCGCTTCTAGAAACACGGATTCCTTTTTCGACTACGAGCTGCCTCTATTACCTGCAGCCCTAATCCATAATTTAATATACAATACCGTAAAAATGCTCTGATTCCCTTGGCTACCCTTAGAAGAGGATGATTAGCATTTTTTTTACCTGAAATGGAATCTTTATCATTTATTACGAGTAACAGTTGACATACAGAGAATGTCATTTCGTGTCCCTAGAAACAGAAAGATTACCATTTTCTACATTAAATTCAAAAGATTACAATTTGCTAGCATTTAAGAAGCAATTTTTACAATTTATCATTTCATAAATACGATGATTACTATCAAACAAATTTAGAAACGCAAAAACCTAAGATTTTCTGCGATTAAAATGGTAAGCTTAGTAAAATGAAGAATATACCAAAATCTAGCATAGATTCTCTGAAAATGAAAAATAAACAAAAACTAGAAAAATAGAACTTAGAAACTTACAAGTAAATGTAATGGCAGACCTGCCTCTTAAATAGAGGCAAGTTATACATATATAGCACTCAGGAAGAAAAGAGTAAGGGAAAAAGAGTTCCAGATTATAGCTATAAAGAGAATGAACGAATTATCAAGTTAGTTCATCGTGGAGATCGCTTTTTTTCCAGTAATCATGAAAATTGGATGCCTGGCAAGTTTTGCAAGGCCAGAAGATTGGAGGTGGCATAGAATCGTGTAATCCAGTACTACTGCTAAAATCTAATGATTATTAGTTAGTACGCTAATAATCATTATCATTCTCTACTTTGATCTCCATATAATAATACCATTGTATTCAAATGATTACCATTTACTTCGTTTAAAAATATAAGGATTCCAATTTTTTATCTATAGAATTCAAATGGTTATCATTTGCTACCCTTAAAAACACATTTATTAAAATCTATCCTTAAAACGGTTGTGATTACAATTTTTATTACCTTTCGAAGCCAAATGATTTCCATTACATTACAGTAGTTTTACAACACACAACTATTATTGACCATAGACAAAATTAATCAGCCCCTTCAGATATTTATTTAATCAGAACAGTAGAGAAAGATTCTAATTAGTTGCTTAGTGTATTGTGGCATTTAAGATCACTGTAAGATCCTCTTTCTTTATGTAACCAATTTATCATCCTTTGAACAAAACTTTGTCCCTACCGAAGGTTTTAGAAATTGAACATTATCATCAAAGCCAAAGGTTATCATATTCAACAGCTTAACCTAACTTTACTAAACTATAATCAATTAAGCATGCTCTTATCTATTTTTTCAAAATTTAAAATCTCCCTCCCTCCTTCTGCTTTCGCAATTATAGAATGTCCCCACTTGAGGAGGATATATCGCGGTTTTCTTCTAAATGTGTCTAAAATAGGATTGCAGTCAATTTAATGAACTGTAGAGAATTATGAGGAGCCCAAATCTCCAATGAAAGAAGCGGTCGCCACAAGAAAGTTGTCAACTGAAAGCAGAAACGAACTTGAAATAAAGTATTTTTTTAAAACACATAATCTCTATCTATAAGATGATCGCTCTGTTCTTTCGACCCCAACGTTGTTCGCTCATAACTAACGGTCATTTACGCGTGCGCGTAAAATCCCGCGCGCACGTGGTAAAACGTTTACTCAATGTAAGTTATAATAGGATAAAGAGAGAGAGAGAGAGAGAGAGAGAGAGAGAGAGAGAGAGAGAGAGAGAGAGATAGAGAGAGAGAGAGAGAGTGTGCGCAACTGTCCTCAATCGGACTTCTTCCCACAAATAATAATAATAATGATCAGCAATTGTGTTATAAACAAATTACGTTCCAAGACACGAGCAATCCTTGTTCAATGATCTATATATAGTCCCTTAAATATAGGTCGAAAAAAAACCTTATCTTTTTAGTATAAGATTTATGAAACAAAATTTAGAATATGCAAACACATGAACATTATACATGCGTTAATTGAGAGTTGAGTTACATACACATATATGTACGAGGGGCGGTCAATAAGTTTTGCGAATTGGTAGGGCAATCAGAGGAAGGGGGATGGATGTTTGTGAAGGTGTTAGGAAAAGTTATAAGAAGTCAGGACCTGCAGCTGCACGCTCCTGCCTCGTCTATTAAAAAAGCAGTAGCTGATCGCACATCGTCAGTCACAAATTTTTCAACAATGGAGAAGTTTAAGCACTGCGCACTGATCAATTTTTTGACTAAGGAAGGCAAGAATGCAAAAGAGATCCATAAACGCATGGTTGCAGTATACACCAACACCGCTCCTTCCTATGCAACCATTGCTCGCTAGAATAGGGAGTTCCACCATGGTCATTAGTCCCTTGAAGATGACCCTCGTCAGACGTGATAAACGAAGACAATGTGGCCCGTGTGGAGAGGATGATCCTCGAAAATCGACGGGTGAAGGTCGAAGAAATCGAGCGAGAACTTGGAATATCACAGGGAAGTGTTATCAACATCATCTTCGACAAGTTGGCCATGACCAAGATCTCTGCCCCTTGGGTCCCTAGAAACTTCACGCCCCATGATCGACTTCAACGTCTTTAAAGTCCACAAGGCCAGAGTTGCACAAGCTGACCTGCGCGAGTGAGGATTCGAGGAGCTCAACCATCCCCCCTACAGTCCAGCCAGATCTGGCCTCTAGCGACCACTTTTTATTTCACCAGCTCAAGGCTGCACTTCGTGGATGCTGTTTTGTGGACGATGAAGATGTCCAGCTTGCCGTCCAGGAGTGGATTGAACAGCAGTTGGGAGATTTCTGGTTGTCGGGAATTCAAAGCCCCAGGGACAAGTGGCGCAAGTGCACTGAATTCGATGGTAGTTATATTGAAAAATAATAAAACACTTTTCCTCATACAGTATCTCGTTTCCTTATATCCGAATTGCAAAACTTTTTAACCGCCCCTCGTTACACTTTAAACATTTTGACTAATTAAATAGTATGTAGCCATAACAAGCAGAAGAAGAAGCTCTTAAAGTGTGTAATAAGTCGAGGAATGCGGATTTTTATAAGATTGTTCGAAAAATCCTTGTTACGCGTTAGCAGACCTGTATTGAATCACAAAGAACTATTGATATTAAATATAAATTAAGTTGTTTTTATTTTAATTTCAAAATTTGCTTTGTAAAGTGAAAGTACGTTTCTCAATTTTACATAGAAAGGTCTATGAAGTATTAAGGTTAGAAGTACTGACGAAATAATAAAGGCCAGGATATTTAGAGTTTCAATGGAAAAGGTAACGAGGCAAATTAAGAGATAAACCTCCTTCCTAAGAACAATCCAAGTGAGTGTTTTATTTCTTTTATCTTTTAGAACATGAAAATAAGCTGTAAAAACGTAAGTGTACACTAGGAAGCGATTTTACTCTTTTACATAAGAAAACCTTTGGTGGTAAGCTGGGTTTATGGGCGTGTGCTCTCAACTAACGACGCAAGATGTTTCTCCTTTGGCTTATTTTCGTTTGGTACTTTTGACTTGCGCAAAGCTCACATTTATCAGCGGCACGCTAATTTCTTTTTAGTACTCCCCTAAGTACCTCTTTTGGTAGTTTACACCTACTACACACTTCTCCTAACTTAATCAATCTTTATTTAGACCAACTATGATTCATAATTCAAAGTAAATGACGAGTAATTCTATGGTAGAATTAGGAATCCATATACGAAGGCCTTAGTTTGTTTTGTTTCCTTGAACATGGTTGTAACCCAATTGTGTGATGGTTGTTAAGAAGCTTTGACAGAAACAATCAAAATAAAGTAAAGCGCTGGAGAGAATTTTAAATTGCGTTGCCTGTAATGAGATTACTGGAAAAATAAATTAGCCCAAAACTATAACCATCTTTTCACGCTCGTAAAATTTTCTTGCATCTATACAAACTCCTTTTTATTAACTATTCCCTGCCACACTTTCACCGCAAACGACCCTTCTCTCATCTAAGATGTAGCGAGAGAAGAGCAATTACGCCCAGACAGCAAGCAAACAGATCTTGCCTACAAACAACTTCCTCTCCAAGCGACCGCATGAAAGGTTTCTGCTGGAAGTGCCACAGGCAATGAACAAAGGACAGCGGGTCAATATGGCGTCTTATCTTCCCCTCAGTAATATTCAAGGAAGAGAATCGTCATTGGCGTGTGTTCCGTGGCATTGTCTGAATGCGTTACGAAGTGTTGATTAGTAGAAGTGATATAACTTCGAATTCTAAAGGATTCAAAGCCCAATAAAATCAACATTATCTAAAGTTGAGCTGGAATTCTAAGCTTGAAAACCTCATCATTAAATCAATCTTCTACTATGCCAATTGTGTAACATCAAACTATACTGGTATATCAATAGCTTTTAGTCAAAGTCAATGTTATTGAGTAATATTAATGTTCGGTAATGCATTCTCGTAAGACAAATTTCATAAAACATGAAAAATAATTCAAATTAAGCAGGTTGAAAGACAATTTCTCTAGTTAATTTTTTAATTATAATACATATCTTGAAATAATACTTTATATTTATTAGTAAATAATTATTTAATGGATTAAATTTTAGCAAATAAAAGCATTAAAGATAAATAGACATCGTATTTCATTGCTATTTAGGCATATCAGTCCAGGAATTCTAAAAAATATCGTTTTTAATCTAGAAACTTATCGTAATTATCCTCTAATTTGAAATTGTTTAACTCACCTTTCTCTAATTAGGCAATACCTATCTTTATAATTTAACCAGAGCCTAATTAGGTTTATGTGGATAATTATAACTTTAATGTTTGTATTGCCTTAATGTGTATGGAGTCGCCTGCCATGCATCACTATATAGATTCTGTTTTCCACATCATTTGTTCCTATTATTCCTTTATTTCCATTTATTTGCCTTATCTTCCATTCTTTATTATAGTTTGCGACATCTAAAGCCTTCTTGCATCGGGCGGCTGTTAATTCAGCTAAAAAAAGGAAGCCCAACTTAAATATCATAAAAGGATAAGCCTCGGTTTTACTGCGCTCATTTTGAAGCCTCGCTGCAAATAAACGAGGAAAATAGGTTTAAAAGCCAAAACTTTACTAGTTTTTCTTTACTACTAAGCTTTCTTGCTTTTGCTGATGAAGAGAACGAACTTATAATGTGCTCTTTATTTTTTAAGAGGGAAAATGTCTTTTTTTCTCTTTTAATATAAAGTACAATCGCATCACCATATTATGATTCTTAATGTGTTTTGTTACGTGTCTAATTAGGGTTTGTATATTTTGTGAGATAATAAAATGACCACACCAAATGTAAGAATTATAATAAACACAAATGTTTTAAATGAAAAATCGAAAAGATACGGAGATATAACAGTCAAGAAGAAAGGAAACCAAAAAACAAGTTTCTCTTCACTCAATCGCAATTTGAAATCTGGAATATAACTTGAATTATTGAAAAATCACTTGCAATGAAAGAAACTTAAACTAAGTGAACATTATAGGTTCTAAATCGAAGTTAGGAAACAATATTTCTTATACCGTAGCGTGCTCCCTACTAGTCTTGTAAATGTGTAAGGTAGCGCGAATAACACAGGTGATGCCTGCGACCATGTGTCAATAGACGGACACGCACTAAAGGAGTAAACATGATGCCGGCGCAACTGAACGAAATCTTGTGGTACCTAAGGACTACCTGGTGCTTTGGTGCACGGTACAATCTGACGTAAAATGTCGCTGCTTCTTGCAGCAAGGAGGGGATATCGTATTAGTGTGGCGTGGAAACCTAAGTGGTAAAAGCTACAAGACGTAGTATATTATAGAATATTATCTGTTTGTCTCTGTATATATGTTTAAAGGTTAATTAGGAGATTAATTTTATATTTAAAACTCTAGGCTAATGAATAGATCAGTCCCTAATGATACCAGAGACCCAATGGAAAAATGGGCTGGGAAATAAAAAAATCAATAAACCTATGAAAAATGCAAGATACTTTAAGATAATTGGGAGAATACTACAATTAATAAAGAAACTGACCTTTGATTGGGTTGACGACCTTATTGATCAAATGATTCTTTATAGTGAGTTTTACTTTCAAAATATTAGGGGACCTTTTTTTAGTAGGTCCCTCTTCATGGGACTTTAGGATAAATTTCTTCAATTGTTGAATAAAGATAATAATGTTATGATTCTTTGTGTTATTCTGATGTACAATTAGCTACTAAAATGGTTAGAGCTTTCATCCAGCCATAGTTCTGCCACTTGCCTTGTTGAGTGGCTGACAGTTATTTTGTGAAACTGGTAGTTGCTTAGCAACAGAGGCTAAGTAATTGATATTTCCAAAATGTTATCATCTGCCCATCTTTGGAAGATTTTATATATTGATACTTACATATACATTCACGTGCATGCATTTTCGTTATAACATTTAAATAAGATTAAGGGAAATTTGAATTACATGTACAAACTTCTAATTTTAGGTTAGAGTTTGTGAAGACCCTTTTTTTTATATTTATGTTGTTTCTCGGTACAACGCGGAAGATGAGTGCAAATGAGACTGTTTGGCATCACGTTTTATTTAGCATTACAGGATTTAAACTGATTGTCTACATCAATCAAAATTTTACAAGGATATTTTATTTGGTACATGGAATGAACTAGGGCTGATCAGATTAACAGAAAGATGGTTACCTGGGAAGAGTTATTGCTTATTTTAATGAGTTTACCAATCCTCTGATAGACGGAGGAGTTATTGCTTGATTTAAAGAGTTTACCAAAACTAGTTTAAGAAATACACAAGCTAACACATTTTTTATTCAATTAGATCTCTACATGTTTTTAACTAACACTTTTCTCTGAATCGACTCAAGCAAGATACCCTCGCTTTGTATCAAAACAAACAAAAAAGGCATCTAACAGATTGAGCCTATTTTCTAAAACATTTTCGCAATTTACATACACGCAAAATAATAAAACATTGCTTGACTAATGTTTGTAAGAATTTATTTTGTTCATATAAAGGATATTATTACTGTGTGTTCAATATATAGACACTTTCTTACTTTATTCTCCACAGTTATCACCCAGCATATTAAAATCCCATCTACCCTGATACCACCTGTATGACCTTCAAATCTTAGTGCAATTGTTCAGTATGCTCATTGTTTACTTATAGAAGTTTGTCCGGAAATTTTGAAAGATGGTTATACAAAAAATGCAAATTGAAATTCAGGCTGTAATTGAGAGTTTTGTAGCTTGCAAACAGTTTATAGACAGTTTTACTCTAATTTGTTACATGTTTTTTTTCAATAATGATGTTATCAATGTCTTTGAATGATACACAAGCATAATTTTCCTATTCTGACATTTTCTGATGAACTGCCCACTCTGTGAACCATCAAACAAAGCGGCTTTGATTTTTCAATGTACAGGCCAAGAAATAACAGAAGGAGATAGTTGAAACAGTCGCCTTCAGTTGGAATTGCTTTAATTAATTGCTTCAAGAGATCCAGCTTGATGTGCAGGGGTGGGAACATAATTTTATTCCGGTTAACCTGTGGTTCATGTAGACTTTTGGGATCATCACGCTTGAGGCCAGATCCGGAAGCCAATTCATCTCCACCCAATGCTTCTCTCAAGCTCTGCTCTCCCCCAGGAACAGAGAGTAGAGATACTTCGTGTGAGCATATTGCTAAGAAAGAAGGAAACATACGACTTTAAGGTCAACACAGTTCATGTTTGTGATATTAGATCAAGTCAATGCCTCTCTTTATGTCTCCATATTCTTCCTGGAAACTAAGGGAATGCCTAACTAGGACTCACCATATATATTAATATTGTGGATTGTGGAAGAGGAGTGACTTTAAGCTACGATTTGAGCCTTGAATTTACAGTCACTATTCAGTTGAGTATTAGATCGAAATTCTCAATTCCTCTCAATTTCTCCTTCAGAAATACCCTTTGCTGGGTTGAGATTTCAAATGCCTTCGGTCATTTTTCAAGTAAGTTTTTCTCATTCTGCCTTGATGATATCTGTTGTGAAGCCTCATTTGCAAGTCCCAAATCTCCTCCCAGATCATTTAACTCAATTTGATCAAATCCCTTGCGAGCTAATTCATCTTCAATTTAAAATTCTGAATCATTTCTTTCACTGTGTTTCTCATCCTGATCCAGATCTTTAAGAGAGGGAATTTGAACGAAAACCAGCACTTGGATTTTAGATCAATGAGACACTGGACACATAAATGATTATAGACTAAAATACTGGATTTTACCTTTGTTTCTCTTGTTATATCCTGAAGTTTTTATTACTATTTATAACACTCTGTACAATGATTTTTCGGCTCTCAACAAATCATAGGTATACCAAATGTTAACTTATCACGTGTTCCCTTGATACACATTAGTAAACTCTCAACACACTGCGTGTACTTCATGAGAGAGGCCCAAAAGTTGTCTTGATTATCAATTTTTACTTTAATCTATCCACAATAGGCAAGATTGACAAATGCGCTGATGTTTGCCCTTTGAGAGGAAATTCTGAAACCCATACGGATATAACAAAAGAAGGCAGGGTTGCTTAGGCACTTACGACCTAAAGTAGGAGAGGCACTGAGCTTCTGAGAGAAGGTAAATAAGTGCGAATAAAAAATGAGTTAACAGTTACAATCTTAGGAAAAAACAAAAATAATATTACATAAGGTCTACTAACCCCTTGTATACAGACTTATATGAATTGTTTTGAGAATACGATAGTAATTACCCATATAGAGCGACACACAACCTCTCATCGCACTCCCTCACCTGTAACAGAGTAGATAAGTTACAAAGTGTCGCCTCTGCTAATAGAGCCTCTTTTACAAGTCGCGTTCATAGTGTTTATAAAAGTAATTTAGCTTTTTTCTTCAATTATTTATGATTATCAATAAATATTCAGATAATAAAAACAACAGCTGACTAATAATATTATTTTCAGAAAAACAATTTAAGTGTACTTATTTAGGAAGTAGGTTTTACAAAAGAACTTGACTAGATAAAAGAAACCTGACTGCAATTTTGCCAATTATAGTTTAAATAATTGAAAAATCGAACTCTAAGTAAAGTGTTCGAAATTGTATCCCTGTGTTATTGATCACTTTCACATTGACGGTTGATTTGCTGATTTTACGACCAGTTAAGGGCTTACACTTTATCGACCATACATTTAAAAGTGGGTGGCACCAGAATCATCTACCATCATAGTTAAAAGGATTTCGATCTTTCTTAAAAATTCTGAAGTATATTTTTATTTAAGAAAAGTATTTAAAACACGGAAATTTGTTAGGAGGATTGTTAATTTGCTGCTTACAGGGCACGTTTTTTGCCTGTACTATCGTTCTGGTTTGAAAAATGGTAATATATATTTGATTCCGGAAAAAGAGAGAGTTGGATACAACCAACGCATATTTAATATGCGGCGAAAACTTTGAGGTTTAAAGTGCTAACTGATCAACGCTTACTTCATATCTTTTTAGCTATCTATTTATCTATCTCTCTCTCTCTTTCTCTCTCCCTGTCTATATATATATATATATATATATATTATATATATATATATATATATATATATATATATATATATATATATATATATATATATATATATATATATGTTAATACAATGTCGCGCAGAAAAAAAATGAAAAGGTGTTTCTCATTACTTTTGAACTTTATTCAGTTTCTTATCAAGGCTAACTACAAGAGAAATTAATATAACAAGGATATATATATAAGAAAGAAATAAGTAAGAACCGTCTCATAGACAAGAAATTACCAATGAAGCAGTTGGGGAGGGAGAGAGAATAAAAGCAGATCGAAATTATTAGGAGCAGGTATCAACCTTAAAAAAAGTGGCAGAAAAGGTGTAGAATAAACCAGAGACAATAAACAAATTAACGGAAAAAGAGATACCCCAAATAGGGAGATTGGGTGTAGAGACGAAAATCAGCTAAATGGTAGAGCAGAGTGAGGGAAAGACGGAAAGTAATAAAACTGTTTAAATACAAAATCAAGGAAAAAATTATAATTGTAGAGGGAGTACCCACCACTAAGAAACTTAGATCCAGAATTATTATTATAAGTACACCCTGATTTCTTTAAAAATATTTTTTTATTACAGTATCAATTTTGAAAAGGCCAGGGGAAATGTTAAAATTATTAAAATGTCTTAATAAGGAGGATTCAACAATACATTTTCTTATAACCTCAAGGAGCGATAATTTTTTTTAGCTGAAATCCAATTCATTAAATGGTCATTCTCAGACATAGGAACCAAAAACGAAGTATTCTGTTGAGCTCTCTATAAATTGTATTTATGCAAATTGATACACATCAACAATTGCTTATAGGTTTGCCCAAAATAGTTTTTTAGACACCTAAAACATTCTACCTAGTAAACACCACCTATATATATTATTATATGTATTCTTAACAAATATTTTCTTATTCCTAAACAGTAGGGAAATCAAGGATAATAGCGAGGAGACTTGTCTAAAAGGCCTAAATTTATAAGTTAGAAAGAACTGGTGCAAGTCTGTAATTACCCATAGTTAATCCAAGCTTTTCACTTTCATCTCGATACACTATCTTTTCACAATGGAAAATTCGTTTTAATGACACGTGCTGTAAAAATAGAATTTTAAGTTTGTTTGACAGAACCTTTTGTGTCAACACGTAAACTTCTCGAAAGATCCAAAACACAGTTAAACAGAACTTTAAGTTTGTTTGACAGAACCTTTTTTATCTTCACGTAAACCTCTCGAAAGATGAAAAACACAGTTAAACAGTACTTTAGCAAAACTTGGTATAATTATTTTTGTACGTGGTAAAATTTAAATCATAGATAGCATAAAGGTATTTGCCAAGCTTGGTTCTGTTGTTCACTTTCTTTTGGAAAAATTGTAGTCCTCACATTGCAAGATGGAATATGACAACCAAAGAAACCTAAAAAATGAGCACTTTGCTGTTTTAAAAAGTCTTATAATGAGTTAGCTTTAAACGAAAATATTATTCCATGAAATGGGAATCCGAAAAATAAGTGCTCTAGAAAGAGCTATGTTACCAAATTGTAAATACTTCTCTTTTGCATATTAATGTTGAATAAACAACTTAGTCATATTTTTTCTAAATTATTGTCATTCTCTTAATCACTTGCTTATGTACGTATGTTTACCACTAACTAAATAATATTTCTTCCCGGTATTAGAAGAAACTTTAAATGATTTTAAAAAGAAACGAAAGTGTGGAATATAATAATTTTGTTTATCGAATATAAAATTAGTGTAAAAGTCCATAGATAATAATTACAATCTTATTTATTCTATATATTTAATATAAATCAAGTTAAATTGACAAAAATTGGTATGTTTTAGGGCTTTGAAATAAGAGAAACGGTGCCATTTGGCAACCATGCAAGGCCTAAAGAGTTAGTCATTTTTTCCCTCTAATATCAAAGAAAGTGTTGTATCAATTCCTTATCTATTATTATATAACAATTATAAGACTTAATAATTGTGTAAGAATTGGTAAACTAAGTTAATGCAAGTAGAGAGAATAGATTTAATGTTAGAGGAACTAAGTAAACATATAAATTCTTTATAAGTAGGAGATGATTGCGCTTAAGGATGCATTATCTTATCAAGAAAAGACATCTGATGACGATTTCAAAGTTCGCGCTGAATGAAGAATATTGAATCCAGCTCCAAGATTCCTTTTACCCTTGAAGAAATCTCTGATCACTATTTACCCAGGCTACAATCAAGCAGGAAGAAAGCTTTCTACTTCTTTGGAGTCAGTGGCTTTTGAATACCAAGTATTCGGAGTAGAAGCAAACAAGCAGCCCCTAAGCCGAATAAAGGAAGACATTTAGCTGCCCCAAGAGTGGTACCAAAACTCGGTAACAAATCACCCTTGCTAATTACCGCACTCTCAAAGAGGCTTACCCAGCCTACTTAACCTAAAGTGTCTCACGCACCTTTTTCGAGTGCCCTCATCATTCAGAAAATGTTCCTTTACATCTTGTATGCTCCTGCATTTTTTAGATGGAAGCCCCAAATTCTTTCTCCTACTATTTTCATTCTCAATTTTTCTTCTATTAATTACCTCTTCCGACAAGTCAATAAATGGCGATAAGAATCAGCATCTTTTGGAACCAAGATAATTAGTAATTACCTATATTTTTGCGCCGTGGTAAAAATTAACAACGAGGAAATTTTTTACAACTTTTGTGCACTATTCAGATGCTATCATTTTCGATAATGGCATCTTGACAAAGCGTATGAACTTTTCTCCATACTCCTTCCCTGTTACAGTTGAAAGTGAATTACTGTTGCAGTTGTTCATTACCTTTACATCGTTTGTGTCTTTCCATTTTACTGTGTCCATCACAATTCAGAAAACTACTGATCCCTTTTCAAATGGTTTGCCTAATATTTTTCTTTTCTTATTGGTAAGAAATGTTCCGGCTGGTGAAATATTTCAATTTTCACCCAATTTTACACTAGAATAGGATCTGTCAAAGGCAATATGATATATTTTGTACTCGCTGTATTAACCTTTTTGATAAAAAGTCTTTCATTTCTTTTTCTAAACTTTTCCCATTTTAAATTTTAAAATCATACGTATCTTCCATTCGAGTATCATGTCAATACTACTTAATAAGCAGTTTTTCAAGTTTCAGTGGATAATATTTTTTCAGAGTTCATCTTTTGAATTTAATCATTCAATCCTGCTTCTCTTTTATTGACTCGTTCCAGTACGTGCTTGCTGTATCTCGTTTTGGTGACCATTAATCTTACCACTACAGTTTCCTTTTTGTTTATCTACATTTCTTCCTCAAAGTAGATGTCTCAAAGCTTTATTGGGCACAGCTGCATGATAATAAATTTTCTACTGTTCGCACTGATTTTACATTTTTTTTTCCTGCTTGATATTCCTCTTATTCTCTTCTACCGTAAATCTCGTCTGGATCTTACCGTTTCTGTAAGGACATACGATAATTTGCCTGATGTAATTGGCAAAGTGAATGTTAAGGTATTTATCAATGACTGGTAGTGGGATGTCTGAGGTATACACTGAGTATAACGTTGGACTCAAGCATCCTACCTGCGAAAGGCCAGACTCGAGTTTGAAATTATCTCTTTAATGATTTTCGATCTTGATGAATGCATTTGATTCACATAGCTGCAGAGTAGTCTTGCTAGCTTGTTGTTCATTACAAGTTGTATAATTTTGTGTTAAATTGCCCTTATCCAAACCTTGTCGAAAGATTTAAATACGTTCTTGCAGGCAATGTCAACACTGTTCTTTTCGCTTTAGCAATTTCCTTAGTGATAACTGTAAGGGCAATCACTGTGTTTCCACTCTTTCTAAATTAAAATTAGTTTATTTGCCTCAACTACTCACTCATTGATTCGTTTCGAATTTTAGCAAATACCTTTCAGGTAAATTCAAGTAGAAAGATACGCCCGTGACACTCAACTTGTGCTAGTTTCTTTCCTGATTTGGGAATAAAGATAATTAATGGACTTTTTGTACATTTGTAAAGTATCCGGTGTTTAAAATGGAATTTTATCCCTTTGCGATACCATTTAGAATGTTGGTGGTCGCTTGCTCAAAATTCCTTTTTATTAAATTGAAATCTTCCTGGTACTTTCGTCTGAAAAAGAGATGATAAATTTATGTAAGTTTTTTACATGGTTTCACTCCAATGCTCACTTTGCTTTTCCGTCATTTCCATAGTCATTCTCGTTTGTCCTTCTCAATTCACCGCGTAGCTCTCTCGATTAGTCATCAATTTTTTTCTGATCGCACTTTTCACCTATTTCTATTTCTTTTTGACCATTTAGTGTCTCCAGGAAAAGGTATCTTTCGTCTTTTAGTCGGGTTTGGAGATTTGGCTGGTTTATATGCATCCAGATCCTTATTTTAGTCTATGAGTTACTATGTCGGTTCGTTCGTCGGTCGCTGGGATGGTAACCATTTTACTTTTCAATGAGTTTTTGAAAGATTTTAAATGTCGTAAGGTCTTATGTTATTTTTGTTAATTGATAATACGTTTGTTAATTCAATCTTTTTTTCAAAGTTTTTCAAATAATTGAGATTACGCGAATTAGGTGTGTTGACCTCGTTTCTAATTATGTGTTTATTTTCTCTAAAGTTGCTCCTTTTTGTAGTTCTGATGTAATATTTTTTAGTTTTCTTCCGTATTTCTCACAATTTAGTTTGGATCTGCTTTTCTTACCTTTGCGGGGATCTGCATCGAATGCGGGTAAATTGCATGACGTGTCGCTGTATTGTGTGAGGTCGGTTTTGACTTCATGGAGTGAGTTGAATGAAAAATAATGATTGCCTTAGCAGATGTTTGCTTTGAGGGAGTTGTCCCTCGATTGCAGATTACTCGTGCAAACAGAGATTTCAAGAGTTATTTTGGTGTTTTTCGTTCAGGAACCATTTTCTCCACAATTGGCACTAATTCCTTGATTTTGTCACAATGGAACCAAACTTCAATACGGGGCAAATAAGCTGTTGATTGGTCGTAACAACCATTTCGTTGCAGTTTGACAGAATTTTTTGTACACCATTTTTCTACCTATTTTGTCTAGTGATATTTGGGTGAACCCTATTGGAAAATCCATAGCCTGTCACTATACCATTCCTTTAATTGAGGTAGTATACGGGTTTATTATACCTCGAGGTACTTTTGCTTTTCCATTGTTTTCTACAGTGTGAAGGTGACTTGTTCCTTTTGGCCGAACAAACTATAATCATTAGCAGAACTTTCATCGCCTTTTGAAGAGATCAGTGTTTCATTGTTCCACAAGGCCTCCTCATATTTTGTGCACCTCAATCAAGCCCAGCAATTGTTAATTTGCCAAAGAACTCCAATAATAGAAAAAGGGTAGTACATCCCCGAACATGTGACTCATTACAGTATTGAAATCGGAAATTAAGAGAGTATAAGAAAATCCTTTACTTATATTAATTTTATTTTATATTATTTATTATAATTTATCCATCATAAATTATAGAAATATCATAATCAACCATTTTAGATAATCTTAACTATTCTCATTTCTTAGAAATCCATGCAATGTGATTTTTAGCCAAGGCATAGCGTGAAGTCTTCATGTTTTTTTCCTTTTACTTTCTTTCCTTTTCTAATATCAATGCTAACTTTTAAGCCGCCATAAAATGTGGATTACGTAATTACATTAAAGCTTTGTTACCAAAGCTTTAATGAAAGAAAGCTTAATTAGGCGCTGACATAGGTACCTCTCCACCCTCTTCTACCGAGTGGGAGAAGGGGTGGAGCTGTCTCCATTTGAAATAAAAGGCCAACATTTTATTTATTACAAGTACAGCTTCAATTGTAGAGCACAAGAGATCCATATGCCCCCGAATGTCAGGTAGAACCTATAAAACACTCAACGAGAGATAGGGCAACATCCACTGAAAGTTAAGTTTTTAGCTCTAAGGGGGATTCAGGTGTTAGGAAGCAAGAAAGGCTAAAAAATTCAGGATCATCCACCCATCAACTGCTCGCCTCCTTTAAATAGTTGGCAAAGCGGCTTTTATCACACATTAGCTGGCAGTCAGGTCTTTAAATATTCATTATCCATGGAGCAGGTCTGCCTTCCTTCCTATAATTGGGACGCAAAAATGTTCTTTTGGAGCCATTAACTTCATCCTATATGAAATAGATAATGAGAAAAAAGGGACACTAGCGATATATATATATATATATATATATATATATATATATATATATACATTAGTGTAGTTGGGTAGCAGTCTCTCTTGAATGAAAATTTTGTTGAAGACCATTGTGTAATGTGCCTTAAATAATTTTCTTTGGCAACTTTCTCTTCTTCTAACTATCTTTTTTATTCCATCTTGTAGATGGTGGATTACTTTCCAGTATTCGTCTGTTTTTTGAATGAAAGTGTTATGGAATTTCTTGCTTCCTTTACCGATGTAGTGAGTGGAGTGAAGAGCTGGCAGAAAGGTTAAGGTGTTTTAATCGCGACCGCATCCCAACATACCATAGAGAAAATTATATGTCCCTCTATGGTCCTGGGAGGGACTCCCACTGTGGTGAGCAGTGGGGGTAGCCTTCTGTCCCTTATCCGGAAGAGTTTCTGACATTGTTCTCCACTGTGGGCTATTGCTCAAACCAGCTTCCTCGAATGCCCCCAATTATGGCCAAGCAACTGCCTGGCATAGTTGAAACGAAACATGCATGGCAATCCCCTTTCACATCTGAAGGCGGTTCACGCAGAAGGGTAGGCCGGGGACTTAAGCAGTCATCTGCCTAAGTGGGGCCACTGTAAAGTAAAGATAATTAATAATGAGTTATGATGATGATGAGTGAGATATCAGATTAACACTCTCTTCTTTAAAATCTGGTTCGAAATTTAGAAACCAGATTTTTTGGAGGGGTAGGCAAATTTCCAAAACATTTCCTCCTTTACCAGATCACGAGATGAGTCTTGAGAAGTAATTCTGCCAAGAATTCCGACCAGTCTTAAGTGAAAGCTGGTGTACTCAAGAGTGGAAGATTTAGATAGTGGTAGAAGATAGATGGTGAAAGAGAGGTAGGGTTGCCGTTGTGTGAGGGGCATCGCATGCATTTATATTCTCTGATACTTATTTTTCCTTTTTGTTTTATTAAAGCTGACTAGTGTTTGTCTCAGTGTGCATTCTTCTTTGTGTTCTTCTATTTATTTGCCTCCTCGTCTTGTTTATTTAGTATTCTGCAGTTTGATGAGCTTTCGAGCATTTATTTGTGTTCAAATTTAGTGTTATACCTCGTCTTTTTATCTGTTGTATTTGCTTGTTTTTTGTTGATTGTGAGTTTAATCTTGTCTCGTAGTCT
This sequence comes from Ceratothoa steindachneri, assembly GCA_963969495.1. Lineage (NCBI taxonomy): Eukaryota > Metazoa > Arthropoda > Malacostraca > Isopoda > Cymothoidae > Ceratothoa > Ceratothoa steindachneri. The sequence goes on along the minus strand of OZ018329.1, from coordinate 83,314,414 downwards.
CTTGTGTCATCATTTGTGTTGCTTTTATGTTTATGTGTATATTGGTATTGTATTTTCCTCGGAACAGTGTCTAGTGCTTGAGAAGAGCCGGTTTCGAACGACCTTCCCGTGCAATCTGGCAGTGATGTTAATTCTGCTACCAGTTCTTCTTAATTCTGGGATGATCTCATTGGCCAATGTAGACGGCCCTGGATTGCAACGTTAATGGGCTCCAGTCACTGCCTGCGGTGCAAGTCCCTCTGCCGAAGGTGCTCTCTTCGTCTGGTTTTATTTATGCAGAGGGGTGCAGAGTTCTGCACTCGCTGGAGCTTCCTCATAGCGGTCTTGCTGGCCGTTTGAGTCACTACTGTAGGGTAGATGAGCTTAGCCCGGATAAACGTCAGGTATATTTTCCTGATATTCACCGAGCTTAGATTTCTGAACCTCTATAACTTAGAGATTTCTCACATCGCCATATTCTGCCTCACCGTGTAGTGATTCGAGTATCCGTGGTCGGAGATTTTTAGGCCCAGGATGGTGCCTTCGGCGGAGTAGCCGTATCTCCTCTTGGTTTCTGTAGTACACTTTGATGTTATTTACTTCTCTATGATTACTTACAGTTTTATCCGTATGTTTGTAATGGTTATTTAAAAATGATTGGAATTGTTTATTAATCATGCTGTTTGAGAAACCATCAAAGTGTACTACAGAAACCAGATGTCCACGGCCTATAAAATAGATGAAAAAAACATCAAGGAGATTATTAACAGTAACATCAAGGTTTAAATTCAAACCGATAAAATCCAACTCATCATCTATTATTAAACTACAAAAGGCAGCAAGCAACCTTCTGATGAAAAATAACAGCTGCCCTAACTCCTCGAAACTCAAGTCAACCAACATAGTTTACGATATCACTTGCCCCAATAAAGACTAAGCTTTATAATAACTCTAAATATATTGGCATGGCATCTACCACACTTTCGAGGCGGTTGACTATGCATCTACAAAGCCGAGGGCCAAAAAAAACATATGGAGAGTGTACATAATATTAACCTAACGAGAGATATGCTCGTTGACAACACCATTATTAAAAGAAAAGAGGTCAACAAAGCGAGGCTGAACATGTTAGAAGCCATATTAATAAATGAAGATAGGCTGGCCATCAACAGTCAAGCGACAAGCTGGAATCGTACATTAAAACTATTTTAAAAATTCCACGCACAAGAGTGTCTCATTTTCTCTGACGTTACGTTTGACCAAGGCGAATAAATACACCTTAAAAATCGTTTTCTTTCACTTACCTTTCTGCCAGATCCTCACTCCACTCACTACATTGGTAAAGGTGCAAGAAATTCCATAACGCTCCGAAGATGATCGAATAAGATCAAAAGATTAGCATTTTACGTTTGTTTTTACCAAACACATTAATTTAAAAAATAGATGAATACTAGACAAATAATCCACCATCTAAAAGATGGAATAAAAATATAGTAACAAGAAAAGAAAGTTGCCAAAGGAAATTAATTAAGGCAAAATACACAATGGTCTTCAAAAAAACTTTCATATATATATATATATATATATATATATATATATATATATAATGCGTTCACAAGATGCAAAGTGTTTTGTTAATGATTTAATCTCTCAGAATCGGCACGTAAAATAAACTAAAAGACACTAAGATACTTAGAGATTTCATTACATCAGTCAATGTCAAATAAATTGGCCAAATGGTTGGAGAGTTAGCAAATTGAGATTGAGTATAGACCTAATACTGATTGTTTTCATCTCTGTGAATAAACAAAAATTATTACTTTGGTTTACATTTAGTTTTAAACAAGGTTTTTTGGACCCATGTCTGTGTTTTGGCATAAAATTTGGTTTAAATTCTTCCTTCTTTCTATACTACTTACTTCCAATCTTTCAAAAAGATGATTATAAATTTTGAGGTGTAGGACCAATAAAATAATATTTCAATCAGGGTTGGCACAGTTTATTTATTCATCCTTTTTAAATTGTCATCAAATTGAATTTTTAATTCCTTCACGGACTTTATAGACCCGAAGTATGAGCATTATAAAAACGTATATCTAACATATATATAAACGTATATCTAACAAGATAGATAAAGTTTAAATTTCTTTTTCAATTTATACCTAATTTTTCGGCATTAAGTAAACATAAAGGATTGTAAACCATGTTATATCAGGCAAAAAAACGCATAAATACTTGAAAGAATGAGGCCGTTATGACTATAAACATGCAATTGATTTCAAAGGATGACAAAGGAAGCCAGTTTATTTCAATGTATAACGAGCTGCAGAGATTCTCTAGAGGCACTGGAGACCCGGACTTTCTACTGTTAAAGATTAATAGTTTTCTTGAATAAATATTATTTCAAAATAATTTTCTTGTAGAAAGTCTTGCTGTTTATACGTTTTTATGATGGGGGTGATGTTTTTGTATGAATTTCTAGGCTTAATTTTCCCCATACAAACCCAAAATATCTCAGAAATCAAAATCTTAGATTCATGATCTTGGAAAATTCGATAGAATGATTCAAGTGTTTGGAAAAATGGAATTATTCTTGACTGAAATTTGTAAGTTCTATCAAAGTGTTTAGAAAACATTTTCTTTTTGAAATAACTATTAAGTAGTATAAAAATATGATATTTATTATTTGTAACAAAGGGTTAGAATTTTATATTGATAAATGCGTTATAAAATCATCTGTCTTTACTGGTGTAGGATACCTTGACCTCTTATATGAGAAGCGTGTGTGTTATACCATAGCCAAGATGATCTTTCATGATGCCTGAACTAATTTCAAAAGTTAATAGTTCAATTATATGTACATAAGAATGATAGAATTACCATATTACTTTAAAAACACTATTGTAATTTGCTTATATTTAGTTGCAAATGAGTTAGCAGTTCATATTTACCACAAACAATTTCCACTGATATTTGCCTTGTACCTCTAAAATAACAAAGAACTGAATTGAAAAAGTTTGTAAAATCTATAAAGTCACTGGGGAGCCAGAAAGTAATTCTTTAAAAACCCTCAAATGATTTCAGTGTATTAAATGTTGTTTCGCTGTGTCGCTAATTTCATTAATTGCTAAGTCATCCAATTTTGGTCTCAGTTCGCAAAGTTGAGAGCAAATATCCATTTCATACAATTTTTTTAAATAATATCAATAGGTTAATCCATATATTTTGCAAAAAATACAGTACGTATTAATATAAATCTCTGAGGTCTCAACAAACTAAAAATTTCTCATTACAAAATAAATTTTCTTTTTAAGGATGTGTGCTTATGTAATCTCAGATTTCTTCTTAAAAGATTCTATCTTGCTTTAATATGTGTCATTCAAGCGTGGCTTGGGATAGCTCCAGATTTGGAAATGAGAGAATGGGTAAGGTGGCTTTAATATAATCCTTGTTCCTCGAGCCAAATTTGTTAGAGGAAAAACTTTACACTATAGCTGAAAATTTCGATTTAAATCACTAATTTGGTGTTTTAAACCCTGCATCTGAATAGAAGCATTTAAAACGACGTTAGCCACAATATTCCAAGGTTCAATCGCCCTTTCAATTGCATTTTTAAATTTGTCACGAATAAAGAAATTTTCAAATTTGTTGGGCTACCAATTGTTTCGCACGCATTTGAATAAGTCTATTAATTCTGTAGAGGAATTAATGTAGTGAGGAGAATCTGACGCTAGGTGGTTTATACAGCGTCAACCGTTACGTTTCGCATGAACCAAGACTTCCCTCCCCCCTTTTTCCTTTGCCCCAAGACCATTCAAAGTCGCTTTCAAAGAAAGATTTCAGTCAGCAGATTTTGTAATTTACGAGACGGGTGGTTTAGTCCGTTAATTTAAACATTGGAGGGGGCGAGAGCCTTTACAATGCAAATCTTGCTGCCTAAGGCTTCGTCAGCAGAAAATCCAGGTACAGGTTCACTGTCCCCTCTGATTGTGTATGTCTCTTTTTTGCCAAATAGACAAAATCTCACCTTCTCCGTGCGTAAACCTGAATGGGCGAAGTGTCACAGAGTTACAAGTTTATGCCCTAGGAGAGGGGCTTAACTGTGGGCTATTGAGGGTTTACCCCTCCTGAACGCTCTCATTCCCCTCCTCCTAGAGGATAATCGACGTATATATAGTTCGATTTTGAGAAATTTAGAGAATCCGTGTAGCAATCTAGAGAAGAAGCCATCTAGCCTTCTAGAGCAGACCAGTGGTAGCGAGACCAACTCTCCTACTATTCTCGTCCAGAGAAAATCCCGTATCTCAGTTTGCAGAAAAAGCAGAGATACTCCTCACTATTGAGGGAGACCAAAGTGAATTCCCATTTGAGAAGAGATTCCCATCTTTGTTGAGTCTCATGGTCGAGAACCCTAATTGGTAACCCAGGGATCGGGATAACGTCCATTAATCAAAGATCCCTTTACCTATATCTTCAAGTGGAGAAACGAGCATCGTCACCTCACCACGCTCGCCTCATCTCAGCGAGGACATCTCCAATCAAACCTGCCCCAAACAAACTCAGCGAGGAGGCTCACTTTCAAGCTCACCCTACTCTCGACACTCGCCGAGTTAAAGGTAAAACGAATCAAACAAATATATTTATTTTATTTGCCATTCCGAGCGAAGTGTATTCGTAACAAAACCATTTCAAGCTGGTAGTTTTAACCAAACTATTTCAATTTCAAGTGACTTAAGAACTCGCCTTAATTGAGCTAAAAGCTCGTGTATTAGAAGTGATTTTTGCGTCAACCATCTCGTAGTACTCATTTGTAACGTTCATTTTTATTAGACGCTCTTACTATAGAATTAGTGCATTTAAAAATTTAATATTTCGTTCTTTTATGTAATTAAAAGTATATTTTGTCTGAGTTGTTTAATTAGATCCTCGAATGCAGCAAATGGCAATAGATATATCATAATACGAAGCCTGGTCAAAGAATTAAATTAGAGCACTCTTAGAGAAAAGAGAAAAGGATTTATTTATGTACGTATTAAACATACATCCGTACTCGGCCGTAAACCACGAAAAATTCCTACCTAGAAACGAATCCGTTTAGAAATGGCCTAGTAGGTTTCACCTTCACCAGCCAATTCGTGATTAATTTCAATTATATAGGCATTTTTCTAATGGTCAATAATTCATAATTCTGGTCAAACATTTTATTTTCCGGGCCATATCCATCGGGTTTAGTACACTCCTCCTATCGTCTCAACAATGATGGTTGGTTTACATAATTAAAAAAAACCTACCTTATTTTCTTCGTTATAAATTTTCTTTTCCTCACTTTATCTAGAAATGAAGCTTGATTCTTGAGGTTTTCTCTTAATAATATATTAGCAGGAATAATTTGTTTGGACAATATGTTAATCCTTTAGAATAGATAAACTGTTGCAGAATACACTTTTTTTCTCCACTTATTAACCTCTTTATAAAGAAATCGACCCAATTCTGGTTAGATCGAAATTTGGAGGTATCAATCCAATTGCATGAGGCAAATGTTAATATTTTTTTTATACTTAGGCTTCGTAGCTTTATTTTGAGTAATATGGCAAGCTTGATAATCAAGGGATTCAATTATGTGTAGTTTCTCATTTAGCTTTTTAATATTGTGGGAGAAGAATTTGTTACGACTCCCTAAGCCAATATAACCACAGCACAACTAAACAAATGAAGGTACAATAAGAGACAAAGGTTGAAATTCAAATATAATTATCGGGCAATCACCAAAGGGACTAAAGCTTATTAGATATTTTAGTCCGATAAGGCTTTCGTTGCATTGCGTTTCGAAGCAGCTACAAAGTACCAGGAAAATACCATGTATCCCTGCTGGGATGACACGTATTTAGTGGATGGAGTTAGATCCTACGCAAATGAAGGAATATATTAACTAGAAAACGTACAATTACTTGACTAAGATGTTTAAATCACCCAAACCTTTCTTATTTTAATGAAATAGGACTGTTAAAAAAAATTAAAAAATGATAAACAGTATAATCTCAGTTTATAAGGGCTAAAAATTGAATGAATATGATAAAGTTAAGATAAAAACGGATCCCGAAGGAGTTGAAATTTAAAAATAAAATTAACTCCTCGTACTGGTAAGGAAATAAAAATTGTATGTTTCTAATATCGTTGAAACTAATGGAATCGGTGATACTTCTCAGTGTGAGCAACTAGATTCTATCTCAGACAAAGGTAGGCCGAATCCTAGCAGGATGAAAGGAAGTTCTCTTAGTATACTTTACCTTCTGAAGTTAGTCGGTTGAGGAAACCGTGATTTATATGTAGTCAACATTCTTTATCTGTGGGTAAACGTTGATCATTGCCATTCGTCTCAACATTTGGATGATATAACTGGGACATAAGGATTCCAAAATTAGAGTCTTTCGTTTGTTTAAATAGATTTGAGATATCTTAAACTGATATAGCTGATCATTTCCAATCACGTAGGATGATACTACCATAAGCTTTTTCGGGCTAGTAAACTTCGTTTGATTTGGGAAACTGTAGTAGAACAAATTTGTGGTCTTTGATTATTGAGAAGGGAATGTTTTAGAGTTTTTTCTGACAAATATAAACAATTCATTTCGTTATAATCATGAACATATCCACTATCATAATCAAGCTCATGACTATTATACAAAAGGTTAAGGAAGACATACAATAACGACCCCAAAATTAGTTACCACTTCAAAACCCTTTATGGTTCATTATAAAGTTGGTCCACAAAGAAAAGCAGCCTTTCGTTCAGTCACGAGTCACTCCGTGAAATATTGAGCGATTTTAACTGTTGCATCTCTTACCTTTATGGTCCAATTCTTGACAGAGAGTGGCCCATGTGCTTTAGAAGGTCGCACAGCCACGGATCATCCCCGGTCATATTAAGCGAAAGGTTCTGTAGTGTTCTATTAGAATTCATCCTCAGCTAGATAGATCGCTATGTACTGTAGCCACTAAGCTAATCTGGTTAAACCATTGGCAGAAAGCTCCACACACGACAAAATATAAACTTAATTCATCCTTATCATACACATGATCTACTTAACCCTCTATTAGTTTCAATGTACACACATAAGAGCTTGCTCCTTGACAATCGATTATATCCCTCAAATTTCACATAATTTTTTGTGTGCAATCAGGTATCAGTGGACGTCACTTATCAATCCCGATTTTTCTGCCTAATTAATGAAATGTGAGAGACACCTTGTTAGCATCTGTTTCCTCACTGGTTGGCGCCCGGAAACAATTCTTAGAAGTTACCAAAACAGGTTGTATAAGATACAAGTGTGGAAAATGAAATTATGATATATCTTATTCTCTTTTAATTAAGTGTTTAGTTAGAATGAATTGTTATTATTTAACATCGGCAAACGAATAAGGTCGAATGAATCTATCTCATTAAAAAAGGTGTTTTCTTCCATGATCCTGCTGTTCTTCAAGTCATAAGTTTTGACAGGAATTTACTCTTCAGGGATTTTTTATGCTAATAATACTAATACTTTTTGCACAGCACTTTGCAATGTCAAAGGCATTCACTAATAAGAATAAATGGTTTTAGTGAAAAAAGAAAGTTAACTGGTATAACCAGCGAGGGAATTTTTATCTGAAGAAAAGGAATGACTAGATATGTTTCTTTATCCACCAAGGTGGTCATGAAAATGCCCTCGAGGAGACCATGCATCAGCTAACTCTAGGGGATATTGAGAAAGATTCCATGTCAGATCCAGACGCCGTTTCAGATTGAAAAGATCGTTTATTATATTCCTCTCTCCTTTTATATTTGCCATTTTCTTGACCTGCAGCTATTTCCCTTGTAGTTAGGCCGAAGTTGGGGTTACTATTCCCGCCACCCTTGAGGTAGTCAGCTCTGCATACATCTTTTCTGCGTTAGAAGGAACAAGCGGGGAGAGAGTGGTTTGCTACGGACAGCACCAGCCCCCACGAAACAGCGCGCTATCTATCACCTGTCGTAAAATAAAGTGTGTCTGTAAACCGGCGTCCGAAAACGGAAAGACCTGGAAAAGGGCTAAATGACTCGCTTCAGCTACTTTGAGAAAGAATAGGTAACCTTTCTAAGCGGGTCAGGGAAATCTGTTGACCCACCCTTTCGCATGCAAAAGCGTTTAACGTAATGAGCCCTTCAAATAGAAAAAAAGGGTAGGGGGCAGCTCGAGTTTAGATATGGAGCCTCTTGGAGGTGGTTCCTACAAAGTTGGAATTTTAGAGGGTAAGACAATCTTCCGCGGTAAGATGATGAAAAGGAAGCCACTATACCATTTTTAAACCAGTTTTCATACATAGATTAAGAAATCAGAAAGAGTGAGATAACAGTGGTTAGCGCAGTGCCCGGAAAAGGGAAGATAGCTTAATGTCATAGATACAAAACCGCACTTATTATTTCACTTTCTTTAACGGGGTGAGTACTTTATATAATTTTATTTCGTTTGCTAGCTCTCTCTTTTTGCTACCTCAATCATGTAAGATCTTTGTTTGTTCTTTATTTCATATATATATATATATATATATATATATATATATATATATATATATATGTACCCTTGGCGAAAATTATGGAGCAGGTATGAAAAAGTGAAGAATATGATTGAAACTCATTCATTTCATACTTGACATATAATACAAATAAACATTTTTGCGTATATTCTAGGAATAATTAATATTTGATGTGTCCTCCTCTTGCGTTTATAACAGCTTTTATGCGTTTTTGCATACTTGAGATTAAGTTGACTCAATTTTCTGTGATACTTCATGAATTTTGGCTGTTAATTCACTTTTTGAGGAACATTTGTGCATCCTCACTCTTGTGCCCAAGTGTGACCATAAATGTTCAATGGGGTTGAAGTCTGGAGTTTGAAGGGGCCATTCCATCAAGGCCATCCATTTCTTTTCAAACTTAACCTTTGAGACTATAGATGTAGGGCATGTAGCATTGTTGTGTTGGAAGATTCCACCATCTGGATGTCATCATTTAGAATTTTACCTAAAAAAGATTGATAAACCTGGTCTAACATGCTTGTGAAAGTATTAGAATTCATTCTGCCCCTACAAATAAATAAAAATCCTGGACCTGAAGACGACGTGCAGCTCCAAATATCACACTACTACTTCCTAATTTGACTGTTGGGACAACACATAAAAGGAGAAATACAAATTTTACTGATCATTTTTGCTATCCGATAAAAATGTGTACAAACGTAATAAATTGGTGGAAACTAATGTCCTTTAAGCCCGGCTTCTAATAACATTCTCATCACTGTGAGTCTTGATATCTCTTTGTTTGTTACTGCCTAAAACTCAGCAGCTACATCCTAAGAGGTTTACCTCAATCGGCCAGACATATCCTTTTCAGAAACCTCTCTTCTCCTCAGAGGTGTACACCTTTTGCGACCTTCACCATCACGGTAGTGAAAGAATTGGTCTCATTGAACATTGTAATGGATGTTTGGACACCATTTATTAAGCATTTCATTATACTTGAAATTTTAAGTTGGGATAATCCCTCTCTGGACAATGTAATAATTTAAGCTCTTTAAACTTCTAATATCCCTATCTTTTAAGACATTTTTAACAAAATATTAGCACTTGTAGGTTAACAATAAGATAATCACTGAAAAATTAGGAATAAATGTTAGTATCACACAGTGAATGGCAGAAGGTTGCGTCGACCACTTAAGAGGAATATGCGAAACGCATTAAAGCGGTTATATAAGTAAAAGGAAAACATATAAAATACTAATTATAGATGCGATCTACATACTTGACTGTTTATTATATTTGTCGTGGTACACCACTCTATACCATACACTACTCCTATATTATGTGGGTGGTGACTTAATCACCTACTGCAACGCGAACCGTTTAAGGACAGTTCGTAAGGATTAGTGACTGACTAGAAGGTCAAACTTGAGGCGTTGGGTTTCAAATCCCTAATAATCAGACAGAGTGCATAAATGGTTGGCGAGATTTACTTGAATAGGACGAGAGTATCGTTCCAAGTTAGTTAAAGATGAATTAACAAAAATATAATTTTATTTACAAACATCAAAATAAGAATTAAAAAAAGGGCAAAAGGGGATTATTTAAATAGTCTCTAGATAATTATTACGAAGAGGGATTCTTAAATAGAATTAATTGATTAGCGTTACTAGGCTCAGGTCAAAAGGGGAAACTTGACAATACTAATAATGGAGGGGGTTTCAGTCTCACGATGAAGGTCTTTCTTGCGATGAGGCGGGTGGGGCACGGTCCGAATGAGGCAAGTGAGGCACAATCCGAACCAACTTTCCGATGAAGATAGCCAATCTTCAAAGATGACGTTCGACTGGAAATGTGTGAATTCTCGTAATTCCACTGGAAGAAGAAACTTCTTTTCTTCAAAGGTAATGAATGGAGATTTTTTTCGCCTCGATTAAACGAAGGGAGACTGTTCGCAAATTCAAAGGTAGAATTACAGTAGAGAAAGACTGATCTCTGATGAACGCTTACGGGACTTCGACGAGACGATGAGGACGACCTTGAGGTGCGTGCTGGACTCTTCGATCTCCAGTCAAAACCGAGTATTTGTATAGCGATTCTGAAGGGAAAGAGGAAATTTGGAGAAAGGTGTCACAAGCTCCATACATCTTAATCCGGAGGCGGAGTCGATTCATCATTTAACTACAAGGCGCTAAACACAGTTGCTCTTCCTCGCCTCGTTGCCGATGGGAAGGGGGGGACGATTTTGCTGGATTGGCGGATATTTCTCAATTGCACTCAGGAGTCAAAACTTCTCGAATGTTCCCGAACAGGAAGTGACGTTGTCCATGGCGGGATACAATTGCTCGTGGTCTCCCAAAAATTGTGGGGGAAGGGGAGTCAGAGGTTGGTCTTTTACACTCCTCCATTCCATATGATGGAACTATTCTGAGAGAGTGAAGAAAAAGAGACATCGCAAATTTGGATAGAAAGAATTATTATTAAGGCGTCAGCCTGATAAAAAAAAACGGGGGACCTGACCTGTATTGGTCTAAGCCCAAAAAATGAATCTAAATGGATCGACAAAAAAAAATCATATATAAATTAAGGAATTAAATTAGAATTTTGTCTAAAGGGATAGTGGAAAAACAACAAAAAACCACACTATATTAAATAAGTAACTACATGGACCATAGATGTATGTACAGAGTTTATAAAAAGAAAAATAATATATACATGATTACGTTACGGGCTTACAGGCGACCTATGATTAGTGGATTAAGCCGTATTGTTGGCTAATGGATTCCGGCTAAGATTGTCAGCTATACAATTCTAGGTGCCGCGTATATACCAAAGTTTAAACTGATATCGTTGGAGTATCAAAAGCCATCGCATTATACGTTCGTTCTGGCTTTTAGTATTTCGGAGATACGACAAAGGGTGATGATCACTTTCGCCAATAAACTCTTTCCCTATTAAATACATGCTAAATTTGGTAATATGTACTCCATACTATAGCTAATGCTTCCCGCTCTATTACCGAGTAATTACGTTCACGGGGCAGTGGCTTTTGGCTTGCGTAAGCCACAGGGTGGCTTTCACCTTCGTCAGTGTATTGGAGCAGCACGCATCCAATTCCTTCGTCACTCTCATTCGTCCGGATGCAGAAGGGTTTAGAGGGATTAGGGATCCTCAAAATGGGGGCAGACGCTAGCTTGTCCTTGAGCTGCTGGAACCTGGCAGTAGCTTAGGAATTTCATGAAAGGGGATCTAGGGATATCTTCTGATGGAGGGCACTTAAATGGGCGGAAATAGACGCGAAGTTAGGGATAAACCTACGGTAAAAGGAGGCCGATCCCATGAATGACCTCAGCTGTTTCTTCGTGCGTGAAAAGGGCATCTCGAAAATGGCTCTGACCTCTCGTCCTGGGGACTCATCTGATTTTTCCCCACAAATAAAGCCCAGATACTTAATAGTATCGTACGCAAAGTGGCACTTACTAGGGGCAAGGGTGAATCTGTGCCCACAAAGCCTAATAAGTAGGGCGCGGAGAGCGATCACGTGTTGGTCTCACGTAGAGGTATCAAAATAAAGGTTGACGAAGTAGAAGGAGTCGTGCGGCCATCCATCCATAATCCTTCGCATCATCCTGTTATAGTTGCTACATGCAGTGACTAACCCGAAAGCGAGTCTTTTAAACTGCATAAAACCATTGTAGGTGTGAAAAGCAGCATACTTACGCGCGTTTTATGAAGGGGAATTTGGTAGTAGGCTTTGCAGAGGTCCAACTCAGAAATAAATTCAGCTTCCTCAAAAAGGTGGAGATTTTCGTTTATAAGGGGGATATGTTCTGCAACAAACACCGTGACTAAATTTAACTTTCGAAAATCGAAGCACATGCGGAAAGTTTGGTCGGGCTTGCGAACCATGACTATCGGGGAGCAGTAATCTGACTTCCTAAGGTGGATGGTAAGAGTATAGGGCTTCAAGCGAACCGGTTCTTGAGTGATGAGAACGATGTCATGTTCAAATTGATTGAAGCAACCGGAGGTCTCTGAGATGACATTTTCGAATCCATTCAGCAATTGATGCAGCTGACTCTTTTGAAGAGGCGCTAGCCTGGGGGAGACATATAACACGGGGGATGATGATTCCGGGGGTACAGGTAAAGATGGGATATATCAATCACCATCTTGTTCAATGCATACTACTTGCACAGCATTGATGGGGTTAGCGGGATACACCGCTTCCAACGGGGACTCTTCATCGAGGGCCACAATATTGTTGAGACACGCACTGCGATGATATTTGTTCAACATATTGATGTGTAAAACCTTATCTCTTGAGGGGGTTCGAACAAGGTAATCCACTGTTCCTTTTACATTTAGAACGGAAAAGAGGCCCTTCCACTAGCTAAGGAGTTTGTTACTCTCCGTGGGAAGTAGCAACAGTACCTCCTCGCCAAGCTTAAAACTTCTTTCATTCGCCTTTAAATCGAAATAAGTTCGATACTTCTCCAACTTACCTCAGCATTTTGGCACGCGATGTCAGCACATATCTCGAGGCACTTTCGGAGGTCAAGGAGGTACGAATAGGAGGATTGGATTTCGTTTTCCAGACGGGGATTGGTGAAAATTTCCTTGAAAATAGCAAGGGGGCCTCGAACAATACGGCCATAGAGTAATTCGAAGGGAGCGAATCCTAGGGTCCTATAGGAAATTTCACGACACGCAAACAGTGCCGAGGATAAAAAGCGGTGCCATTTTTGAAATTGATATATACACAATTTTCTGAAGATTGCTATCAATGTGACTATTAATTTTTCGCAAACTCCGTTTTCGGCTGGGTTACGGTAAACAGAGGTTTTACCATGTGGAGCTTGCCGACATACTCCATAATCTCGGAGGTAAATTGTCTTCCCCGTTCCGACAATTGCTCTTTTGGAATTTCTACCTGAGAAAAATGGAAATGAGGGCTCCGGTGCACGAAACGCTATCAATGCGTTTAAGAGGAACTACCTCAGGAAAATAGGTAGCAAAGTCGACAAAAGGGACGACGTAACAGCGTCCTTCACTAGACAGGGGATGAATAGGGCCAATAAGATCAATTGCCACACGAGAAAAAGGTTCTGAGATGATCGGGCTTTTCTGAATGGGTGCTGGCTTGACGTGCACTTTTGCTGTTGTCCTTTGGCAGGCATTGCAGGATTTGTAGTAATCTACAATTTTTCTGACCGCACCCGGCCAATAAAAATACTTAAAAACTCTCTGAGCGATTTTATTATGACTAAAATGACTGGAGAATAAACTACCATGAGAAATCTGGAGGTTTTAGGAGACGTGAGAGCGAAGAACACACAAGGAGTGTGTTTCAGGTTCGGTTTCGTCGGAACATTTACGATATTACAGCTCATCCTTAAAAAGGTATGAGTTGCTTTGTCCACCACGGGAAGACTCTTGCTCTTGAGTCATGGCTTTCTCCCAAAGGAGACAAGAGTTGTGCACCCTTTCTGGGCGCGGGCCAAATCCTGGTTCTGGAGGGTCTCCATCTCCAGATCGAAGGTGTTTTCTAAGGGAACGGGTTCCTAAGAAGCCTTTGCGACCTGGGTACGGGTTACTATTGGTTGTGCTACCGGGTTAGTTTTAACCTGGGGGCTCTGACCAATCAGTACAGAGCAAATCTTGATTGGGACTGCTAAAACTTCGACCTAACCAGTCAAATACTCACATTCGATATGACATTTTACAATAGGGAAACGATTCGCTCGGGCGAGGTAATCATGGACCACATCAAACTTTTGGTGGTCAAGAACGACCAGGGGAAGTAAATTCTCGGATACCACGATGCATGTGCACCCAGTATCACGTACAAGGGTGGACATACGGCTTCCGTTCACGGCTCCATTTTCAAATTTCAAATCACTGGGGGAGCTGTTATTAAAGAGAAAATTAACTTGGTGACTGGAGTTGTTAGTCGACGAAAGAGACGTAATGGTATCCTGGAGAGACGGGAGAGGAGCAGGCGTGGCACTAACTTAGTGTACTTGATGGGAAAACATGCTTCTGAATTGGGGATTTTGAGGACAGTTCGTGTGGACGTAACCTTCTATTTCGCACGTAAAAGGGAGTATCTGCCTTTTGGGAAATAACGACGCGGGGGGACGGAGGGGAGTGGTAATTAGGGGCTTAATGTCTCTTGATTCCTAAGGAGGAAGGTTCTGGGTTTCGAGGGGCCTTAAACTTTCAGGAATTTAGGGGGATTTCTTTGAGGGAGCCTGTAGTTATAAATTTTATTAACCTTGGGATACAAGCTATGGCTACTTGCGTAAACATCAGCCTCTTCTAGAAATTCTTTGAACGTAGAGTAGCACTTGTCCTTAACGAAAGCACGGAATTTGGAGGTTAGGGAAGCTAAGAATTGATCTTTTAGGAGGAAGTCCAGAAGGGACTCGTACTCTTAGGGGACTTTACACGCATTTAACCAAAATTAGAGGAGTTTCTGGAAGGTATACCCAAAATGGCAAAAGGTCTGCCCGGAGTGGATCTTTTCGTGACGGAAACGGGGACGATAGAAGTATGGGGTCATATTTACGGCAGCTAAGAGTTCATACATGAGGGTAGAGTAGTCCACAGAAGACTTTGAGGGAAGGGAAATGAATATTTTGCCCAACTGAGAGTTTAGAAGGGGCAGCAATTTGGCGACACCCTCTACCTCGATTTCACAATTGTTGATTTCGAAGATCTTCTCGAAATGCGTAAGATAAGATCCAAAATCTTCTCCTTCTTTAAAGACGGGCAATCTTACTGACGGAGTTGGGGGGTTTCAGTCCGGGAGTTAACTGACATTGAGTCCAATTGATTACGGATTAATTCCGGTTGATGCTGCCTTATTCTCTCACGCTCTTCCATTTCTGCTTCTCGTAGTTCTTTTGCTTTTTCCTCTTCAGCTTTTCCTAGTTATTTTTCCTGCACTCTTAGTTCTTATTCCTTCGCTATTCTCTCTTCATCCTAAATATAAATTAATAATTCTTGAAATGGCATGCACAACGACTCTTCTTGTCTCTTGAAACGGTCAGACGAAGAAGACATCTTGTTGGCTTACTTGGGAGAACGTGACACGCGAACGGGGCTATTGACGTAACAAAATTTCTCGGCAATATACATGAAGCCTAACTTGCCCCCAAAATAAATATTTCAAAATTATTCCACTAAAAGTACACTAAAACTCTTCTTACACGGTTAGGACTGGCTAATCTTTTTAATCTGGCTGGGGATTAACTCAAATATTCCGGTAAATGGAGTACACAAACACAAAAACCGGGTCCCAACAAATAATCTAAATTTTAAATAATTAATAGACTAATGTTCCACTGATCTAGATCTAACTTAAACATACTTCGGCCAAAATAGAAAAATAAGGAAACTTAAATAATGAGAGGGAACTACTAAAACTCAAAGGAGATGTAAATCAACTAAACTGATTTACTATGTAACATACCCCACACAGTTAACAGCAGTTTTTTTATAATATAGAAGTAATATATATATAATATATGTCTTGATACACAACTCTATAGCATAAACTACTCCTATATTATGGAGGAGGGGTAACTAAATCACCTGCTAGGATTCGAACCGTTTAAGGACTGTTCGCAGGGATTAACGACTGACTAGGAGGTTAAACTTGAGGTGTTGGGTTTCAAATCCTTAATAGTCAGACTGAGTGCATAAATGGTTGGCGAGATTTACTTGAATAGGACGAGAGTATCGTTCAAGGTTAGTTAAAGATAAATTAACAAAAATATAATTTTATTTACAAAATTCAAAATAAGAATTAAAAAAAATGGCAAAAAGGGATTATTTAAATATTCTCTAGATAATTATTATGAGGAGGGATTCTCAAATAGAAATAATTGATTAGCGTTACTATGCTTAGATCAAAAGAGGGACTTTGACAATATTAATAATGGAAGGGGTTTCAGTTCTACTGCTCGTTCACTTCGAGGAAGGTCCTTCTTGCGATGAGGTGGGTGGGGCACAGACTGAATGAGACAAGTGAGGCACGATCTGAATCAACCTTCCGATGAAGATAGCCAATCTTTAAAGATGACGTTCGACGAGAAATGTGGAATTCTCGTATTTCCACTGGAAGAGAAAACTTCTTTTCCTCAAAGGTAATCGTTGGAGATTTTCTTCGGTTCGATTAAACGAAGGGAGTATGTTGTGCAAATTCAAAGGCTTGCTGATCAGCGGAACTACTACTAATTACGGCGGAGAAAGTCTGCTGTCTGATGAACGCTCATGCGACTTCTGTGAGACGATGAGGACGACCTTGAGGTGCGTGCTTGGACTCTTCGATCTCCAGCCAAAACTGAGTATTTGTAGGGCGATTCTGAAGGGGAAGGCAGAATTTGGAGAAAGGAGTCACAAGCTCTAGACGTCTTAATCTGGAGGCGGAGGCGATTCATCATTTAATAGCAAGGCGCAAAACACAGCGGCTCTTTCTCGCCTCGTTGCCGGGGGGTGGGGAGAGGCTCGGGATGATTTCGCTGGATTGGTGGATATTTCCCCAATGCTCTCTAGAGACGAAACTTCTCGATCGTCCCGAATAGGAAGAGACGTTGTCCATGGCGCAATACAATCGCACGTGGTCTCCAATAAAGTAAGGGAGAGGAGGTTAGAGGTTTTTCTTTTACATTATTGTTTTTAATTATTGTGTGATTGAGTTTCAATCGTATTCTCTATTTGTTCATACGTGCCGTATATATATATATATATATATATATATATATATATATATATATATATATTTCGGAAAGAAACCACAGTGATAGGATCAATTTCTTTCCATCATTTATATGTACGTACTATACTTCTTTGGATATATATATATATATATATATATATATATATATATATATATATATATATATATACATATATATATATATAAGCCATGGTTTCGCTACGCACCCCCTTATGGAGGGAAGTTACGATTGCTACCAGCTCTCGTGCTGTTGGCCTCCAACCTCTTTAGTATTTCAAACAGCTTTTTTCAATCTCCTTTCATAAGAGTTTTAACAATTTGTTTAAACATCAAGCCCCTTGATCTTATAAAAAGTAAGAAAATACATAAATACACAAAAATTAAATAATAATATTAATTATAATAGATCTTTCGAGACGGTTTAGACTCAGCTCACGTGCATATAAACTAAAAGATTTTTTTTAAATCCCATTCTAAATATTTATAATTTATATTTATATAGACATTTTTTTTTAATTGGCCCCCAATGTAAGCAGACCTGAACCCTAAAGAAAACCTTTGGAGTTAATGGTTTAAGAATGGAATAAAGAATTCTTCCTTAAAGATCGCAATCAACTGCTTGCAGAAGCATATCATATATGTGAGAGACTTCGTAGAAATCCCTGCATTATGGAAAATTTGTTTGACTCAATGCTTACGAGAATGCATGTACATAAATTAGGTGTTCTTTTACCTGATACCAGAGCCTAAACGTCCGTTTTTATATCAATTATACACTTAATTCTTGGAAGATTAATTATCTAGAAAAGTATATTGTAGTAGGTAAAAGAGGAAAGTTTTAATGGCATTGCTTCCAAAAAGACCATTCCCGGTATTGAGACCAGTATTTTATATCATCAGATAATTCACCATCATTAACCTCTTTTCCACAACATGTGGCTGTCGCCATCAATGGCGATTAAGAGATATCCCTCCACATCCAACTCTATGAATCATAGGCACAAAGCTACCTATCATTTAAATAGCGATGTGGTGTGCATCTCGAAGCATGGCTGTCTATATACACATGTTGAAGTCTTCGGGTAGAGGATCCAGAGTACGCACTTGACACTTTCAAGGAATCAGCTTGTTTTAACAGGTGATTATATATTCATTTAATGCATGGGACGGACTTGCGCTGATCGGCGTTTAACCTCTCTTCCATTAAAATATTTCTTCAGATCTTAATCGTCCTGCCAATGACTAGTACAAATTAGTAAGGTATTCCTCTCCTGAACCAGTAATACATCTGTTATCCGTCATTTGTGAGCTGCGCCTTTTAGGGATTAACCAGCTTGGCAATTATCTTTCTTTGATATTCGCTGTGCCGGTAATGTTCATGCGGTGTTGTTCTTTCTTGCCCTACCGTATACTTTCCTTGCAAAAGAGTTTATTTCTGAAAAGTCTGAAAATCTCGGATGATAAAAGGCGTGGGTAATTGTCTGGATGCAGCGCTCACCCTTTCCAAATAGCTTTATCTGTTTTGTCATTCTACACTGAGTTAAAAGTGCATCCACTACGTTGTTTGTTTTCATTATCCTCTTGTGGGTCGAATCAATAAAGATAGAGGTAGGAATTTCTTAACATGTAACCTCGTCCAAATCTTTGCTTTAGTTTCTGAAGTGTTTAAGGTAATATAGACCTCTGTCGTTCAAAGTTCCCCATGGTTTATTAAACTTGATCGTATGTAACCGTGAGTGGTGTAATCCAGAAGACGGGTTGTTGCTCATGCTGCGAGTCCTCTATCTAACGTCGCTGATAGATGAAAAACGCTAACTCATGAGTTGCGATAAGGATGTTGTAAATAACAATGAGCTGTCTTAACGACTCTGACACCGGAATTCTTTTCCATTAGTGGACATAACCAGAAGCCACTGGAAATAAATGTTATAACAGAGTTTTCTTTTACCTAGATGGAACTCCTTCAAAGTTGGACGGATTCCATTTACCCGAGCATCGAGTAGGGCGAAGACGTATGTCACTCTACATTTGTTACAGGTGAGGGGGGTGTCCTTTTCACTTGTGGCCTTCTTGTGGCCAAGTTGGGACGAACGCAACATTTCCCCTCATTTATTTTCGCTGAATGAAAATTCCTTTGTTGTTTGCACCACCCAAATATTTTCACTAAAACATTTTTATTCTAATTATTGGATGCATCTTCTTGTGAAGAGTGCCATGCAAATGCAGTTATTATTATTGATGTAAATAAATTGTGGTAAACCGAATTCGTGTCGATAATTATGAATTGAAGAAGAACAGGGCATATGAAAAAGCATGTTCGCAAACAATTGAATTTGAATTAATTATTCTCATTGAAATATGATAAATAGTAAAAAGAAAGAATTTTAGTTATAGATTAATTGAAAATTAATAAAATTAAGATTTGGAGTTTCAAACCATGGTTAATTATATTTCATACACATGCATTTAATGCAACCTGCTTCCATTAATTCAAAACAACACCCTCCTCCCCATTAAAAACCATTTATTAAATAGAAAGGAAATTTTAAATCCAAGGTCGCACCTACTGACACCCAAATGGCCAATAGGAAATCTACTGAGTAGGAAAGGAGACAAAACCAATTGTCAATGAGAAAATCCCCGCCACTTCTATGTATCTTAACATTCATATGATCAAAACATTTTTTTACGATTTTTAAGCCTTCCCCATAACCCCCACACGATTATTTATAACAAAATATTGAAAATTTTCTAATTTTCTATCCAAGCACTATTTCCTTTTCCTAGACTTGATCACTTTGATAAATAACCATGCAAATTTTACTACTTACTATTACTTAAAACCTCAACTTTTTACTATCACTTGCAAATTTATTGTAAATATTCCACTCTGAAAGCTATAATAGATTGATTACAAGAAAAGGGACACTTTCTCTATCGAAAATTTTAATTGCCAAAGAGTGAAGGTATTTTCTTCCTTGTAATATTATTGATTTACTAAGAAATATGTGAGAGAAAATTCACAAAGGAGAAGAGCAATTAAAAGAATATTTTTCAACTATTTCCATTTGGAAATATGTTTCAAGAAAATTATATACAACACACTCTCGCAACTTGTTTTTGTGTGAGATTGGGAATTTTCCAATATTTTTCATCTACATAAATGGTTATAAAAGTATGCATGTCTTTTGTTATCCCTATGAAGAAGGCTGCTTTTATTGACGTCTTATTGGTTTTCATTTTTAACAATCCGCTTGTATTTTCTATCTACGTCAAATAAATTTAATATATATTAAAGAATTTCCTTAAGAAATATCATGGGATATGTTGTGTGCTAAAGTTGGAATAGTGTATTATATACGAGAAAGCAAGAATTTGGTTTTAAAGTATCTAATGTGATATTGATCCCCATTTAAACTATTTTTACCTACTTATACCGGCTGCCTCAATGAATTTCACCGACATGACGGATACATGACTTGTAATTTCCCACTTAAATCGAAATATATTATTTTTTCGTAATATACAGTGGTTCTCATTTGGAATGTGCGATGTAATTCTGGTATCCAAATGTTAGAACGGATATTGGAACGCATTCAACTTACAGCAAAGTAATGAGTTCTTGAACTTTGAAATACATCGTACAAAAAAAAAACAGATGCACCTCATTACTTTTATTGGAAGATCAGCTGCATTTGCACAGCTATCTTATTCACATCTTTAAAATACTAAACGAGATGACTAATAATAATTATAATTTGATATTATAACTAAAATTAATTATGAATCAATATTTCCAATAGATAAAAGCACGTAACCTAGAAATAACGGTTTTAAGTAGGTAAACATTGACGAACTGGCTTGTGGTAAAAACGTCTTCGAAAGCGTTAAAGTAAATATCTTTAAGAACAGAATAGAATAGATAAATAATACTTTAAAATATGATCTTAGTAATAAAGGGTGTGAAAGTAATTCGTTAACTATATCCTCTCTCCTTTTTCCCTCTTCTTCACTTACATCCTTTCCTCCCTTGTTTAAGCTGGCCTCAGTGATCTTAAGGTGTTTGCTGATTTATAATTCTGTAATCGAAAGTTTAAAAGAAAAGTTTGATTATAAAATGTGTGAAAAAAAGTGTGTAATGTAAATTTGTAAGAAAGAGTTAGGTTTATATAGCAATTGTTTGCGGCTTTGATTCTGAATTGAGCTTACGACGTACCGAAGATGCGTATATTGCAGTTTAGCAGGTGATGGAAACTGAAATAATGGGTAAAGTTTTGGTAGCGGAGACAATGAGTTTAAAATCCCTTGGACTTTTTGGGCCCACTCCAGAATATTTGGGGATTAATTAGTTTTTACTGATTTTCATTTCAACGCAAGGTGGTGAAAAGCTGAATGCAAATTCAATAATCTTTTGATTTAGATTTTACATCATTAATCTTTTGCTGGGATAAATAAACCAAAGTCGATACTTAAGCGAATATCCCGGTTCGAATACTATTCCTGACCATTCAACTTGCGATAAGAAGAGATGACCAAGAACATTCTTATCCGAGCCCACTCCACGGAGGAAGAGTTCGCTTAGTATCCTTATTCTGATCTTAGTCCGTAAAGCGGCCAATTATCCCTTAAGAATTACTTTAATATCTCGAATAAACAACCGTACGCACCACTTCGTTGCGGCAAGAAATAACTATTTAAGGGTGCGGAAGATAAGTACCGCATATTGAGCTTATTTATTTATTTATGATACGATTTTCTTTTATTTATTCAAGTAGGAAATCTGGGGAAAGAGAGAAGTAGAGTTTTGAGAAAGGGAAAATAGAAAGAAATAAAAGTTTATATTAATACTTTTATTATCTACTATAATTTATTTTTCCCCGAGTCTCTAATGAGGATATATTAAAGTAAATTTAGACGGGAAAAAAATTAAGGATTTCCTTATTTCTCAGATTAATTAGCTGCACAGAGTTTAGCTTGTGTATTAGAAGTGTTATATTGATATCTTGAAAATTACACTCGCAATATTTGTTATTAGAAGTTGTTGCCCCTTTCCTCCTTATTTTTAGGCACAAATATAACCTTGCTCGTACGTTTTTGTATTAAAATTTATTTGATTTCTAACTAAAACAAACCTAGTTTAACTTAACTAAAATTATTTTGTTTTGGCAATAACATCATAACTATTCGGTAGACTTTAAGGAAATTTGAAGTAATCATGTTGTTTTACATTCTCTTTCAAAATATATAATTGTCAAAAGTCTTTCCAAGGTTATCTGAGAATTATTGAAAGTTTTGAAGGTCATAAGGTTATAAATCAGAATAAGTGACAATACGAGACATTTTGCTCAGCAGACGTTGTTTTTTTTGCTTTACTCAAAACTATGTTTACCCCTATGGACATAATAGTAGATATTTCCTAACTTTTCCGCACTTTTACGATGCATATATTTCTACTGGGTGGCAGACGAAAAGTACCCAATTGAAAATTGTCCCCTGCAACACATGTATGCAGCTCTTAACATTTAATCAGTGTTAAGGTAAACTCTGCGTAAAGGAACTTCTTCTGTATTTACTTGAGTTTCTTTTTCGACCCCACACTGTACAACATAAACCAAAAGTGGTCATAAAATATTTCATAATTGATATTTATTCTTTATTTAGGGACAAAATAAATAGGTAAATATTAACTGCATATCAGCTTTTAAATAACCTTATATGAAGAATACACCAGCTAACAAAGTCTTTTATGAAGAGAAGGGGAAAGAGTCGTGTTGTAATTTGGAAGAAATTGCTTTGAGGAATGCAGAAAAGTGTAATTCCAAGCATAGATGACTTTATTAAGACAGCCATGAGAGAATTACTTGTTCTTATATAATGGAATAAAAAAGGCTGCAGCCAGATCTTATTCCAAAGACTGATATTTTGGATGTTTTTAATATTAGCAATTGGTGGTCATATTAAGCAAGAAAGGAATGTAAAATCTGATGGAATCAATAAAATCAAATGTTAAGATTGCTATAAAGCTAAATTTGGGTGCCGGAGGAACTGTTGGAAAGACAACACCTACAACGTGTGAATACGAATTCAGCTCTATTGTGTCTTAATAAGGCAACATAAATCTATGTTTGGTGTTGCGGTTAACAAAGTGCCTTAAAGGTTGCTCTTTAAAGAAAAGAATAAGATGGAAAGTCCCAAATTACTAGAACATTTGAATAATTAGCACTACAAAAACCTTGTTAAATGGAGTTGTATTGCATCCATCCCTAACGTTAATATAACGCCGCGATTTGAGGACCTTGTGATATTTATTATTTCTATATCAACTCCGAAATTAGGAAACCACTTTACTATCTTCCTCCATACTTGCATATCGCTACATAGGTATATACAGTAGAAAAAAATATGTATCAGAATGTAAAATGAATTGGAAACAATAACTTTAAGGAGGCCAAAACAGCGCCTAAAATAATTATCAATGTGTAAAATAAACTGATCAATACGCTCTGGCAAAATCTCGTTCTTTTTTAAGTAGATATGTAAAATTTTAATAGCAGAAAAGTAATATTTAAATAATTGGTCAGTCAGATTGGATTTAGCAAAAACCTGTTATTTAGTTAGAATTTGCTTTGTATAATTTTCGTTAATCTCTCGAGTATTTTCTAGATAATTTTTTCTGAAGTAGGGCGTCATATTTCGATTTATGATTTACTTTGTTGGTGAAATCGTTAGTGTCGTTAACACATCATCCAAACCACCACTATTTGAAGGCAATTTTAGCCCAACTGGCATGAGTCTAACTCAACTTCCCAAATCTTAGAAGTGTAAAAAATGTTTAACATTTTCGCCTTGAAGTAGTTCAATCCCAGAGGAAAATTATAGGCCTTACTTAGATAGGATTCACATAATGAAAATTGGTATTAAATTCCATGCCATTCCATTCATTACGTTTCTAGGACTTTCTTTCTTTCCTTCCCTTTTCACATATAATATCAAGGATGAGCATTAATTTCTCTTATAAATTACAAAAAAAATGAATACTTCACCGTCGCAAGTCATATAATTCACCTATATCAATATGATCAAAAATGAAAATGATAAATATTGCATATAAATTTGCTATTAAAAATAAATACTACATATAACCGATAAGCTATTTATGTATATCGCTTTTGAGTCTTCTTCTTTCCGTGCATATTTAAATAGTCAATCGCCGTCTTTTGAATTTTGGATATACGTCGAGAAGAGATTAGTGGTCCTTAATTGGGTACGTCATTACTCGGACGAGCTTGAAGGGATTTCCGAGTCCTTGCTGGTTCTTTATTCCTTTTTTCATTTCTTGGCCCTCCATCGACGACCTTTAAGTGTGATTACTGGTCCTTAATTCTATAATTCATTTCTTGCTCTAGCATCGATCGGATTTCGGGGTTCTTGAGAATTTTTAACTCTATAATTAAATTATGTGCTGGCCTCTAGCGGTCTTATTGTGTTTGCTTGTCTGTAATTCTGTAATTTCTTTCCTTTCCTCTTTTATAGAGATTGTCTGTCAACTGATCGAAAATCTCCCATTAATCTCACACTTTTTACATCATGGGTCCTAAATTCTAATTTGACTTAATCACTAACTCTTGTTTATCATTAATTAATCATTAATATACCGCTAATGAGTTTTCATTTCCATTAACTACTGATCTCGTATGGATTCTTTCATTTATTCTTCTCCTTTTTTTGACATCGAAACTTTAAGTTTCCGCAAATGTGGCTTATTTAATTCGTTATTCCAATACGGATGAAAATGTTTCAACCTCATTTACTCCTATCGTTTTATCCCGACTGTTATTTTTACATGAATTTCCCATGAGGATTAGCAATGCAATGAAATATTCAACTGGCGGACTGCTCTGCATGGAATCTACTTCTTCACCTCCCTCCACACAGAGACCGGCTGCAAGAAATAATAATAAAGTTGCTGTTCTGACATCAGTTTCTCGGAAAATGCAGAACGCCCTCTATCCTAAAGTAGCTCAGTCTAGTAAATTTTCAGTACTTTTAATTATTATACTTAACTTAACACTATTGTCGTTGGCTCCAGCTCGTGTCCGAGCATCGGTTTCATCGATAAATTATCCGGTCTCCTCGGCGGATGTTGGTGTCGGATATGAATTAGGAGACAAAGAAAGCCGGAAAAAACCGAGACGAAGGCCATTTGCTGAGGAATTTCTTTGGGGCGATTGTGGCTGCCCGATGCAACGCGTGCGCACTTGGCCAGTAACGCTTTCACTGCGGATCAAAATATTGAGACATGCGGTTTCGTCGAGGCTGGTTGCATCAAGCTGCCGGGTTCTTGGTCTATCAAGGCAGGCCTTGGTCGCGCCTGCCCGCTGTGCGCTGACCTCCTCCGCCCGAGCCAGACATAGGAATCTTATATGGCCCGCCGTTGGGGGCTTGCTGTTGGTTGAGTTTAGTCTGGAACCTCATCCACAACCTTACCGCCTTAGGTGACCATGCCAAGAGTTTGAAACTCCCGAGGGCATCGCTCTTAGAACCATTGGAGCAATCAAGCCCTTCCACCACTTGAGGCCTTTGTAATAGTCCAATGAATAAGCGATTCACATGATCCATATCTTCAATCTCATGAACACTTTTAGTAGCATTCTGTGAAGGCCAACAATGATAATATCTCCGTCGAAAACTTTCTAAGTAGGCGATTATTAATTTGCATCGGGAGTTAGAGGCCCTCACCTAGAAACATATTCCATCACTTCTAATATTATTATTCCTACAAATAAGTCTCTATACTTCCTTTCTGATAATGAATTTATAGTTTTTGAGATGAATTGTATTAATTTCAATCTTATTATGTGTTGTTATTTATAGTATTACCATTATTTATATGAGAGCGTACGTTCACCATTGGATGAACACATTCCAGGTTCTGCGGTGGCAACAAGTGTAGGTTAAAAAGAAAATTAAACGGTCGTTTGTAAGAATGTTATATTGGTCAGTTGGATAATGTACTTCCTTGGCATGAATGTGGAGCGTTTCTTGGCAAACCAAGCAAAGTGGGAGAGGTTATCATTACCATGGCAATCGCATATCACGACTACATAACTTTAGTTTAACCTACAGTGGCAGCATAATTCGCACCACAACGATGGCTAAAAGGACACTTGTTCTCTAAGTGTTAGGGCATAGTTTGAAACAGGCATTCTAAAAGTCTTCTTACAACAGTTGAGTATTTGTCTATTGGACACTGTTTGACTGGAACAAGGGCTTCACCGAGGTAAGGCCGATGCAGTGCGAAGCTGACTAACCATGATTGTATACAGTTTTATCCTGTAAATTAGCATACATATTCATGTACTTTTTAAGTGTCCATCTCTATGGAAATTTAGCATATTTATTTAACGCTTTCCATTTGGCCATGTAGTCTCTATGGTTACCGAAATTCGGTGGATTTCTTTAAAATATAACAAAATTGTTCAATAACTGCATACTCTATTATCTTTCTACTAGCTATTATTTTATCCTAGTGATTAACGGTTTACGTTACCTTTCTTTTCGATAAACTTATAAATTATTAGAATTTTTTTCACTCAAATCTAGAGGAGCGACTATCTATCTAAAGTGAACTCTTTAAATTTTAGGTCATATCAAAATATAAACAAACTTATGTTTTAAATATGAATTGCTTCAAATTACGAATTTTCAAATGTTCGGATAAAACTTAACTTTCAATTTTGATCATAGTTCTTTTATATATCGATTTATATAAATTTTCTCAGGGATGAGGACCTATCTGAATAGGAAAATAGTTTCTAAGTTAGTGAGGCTAAACCATATGATGTTGATATTAACAAGAGGGACTCATTCAGGTTGATTTTTGTTGGTTGCTACAACCCTTGTTTTGCATTAAACTGAAAATCTCTACTGATATAGGACCCCTAACAAGTGAAAATCTGTGTTATAGTACTTGCCGAAAATTTTGGGAAACATTTTTTAATTAAATGAATAAAATTAAAACATATTTAATTTTCAGTGGTAGAGGGTCCATATACGCATCCTACGCAAACCAACCGAATTTCCCTAACCATATAGACACAATAAACTTACAGATAACTTCATATAATTTAACCGAATTTTCATTGTCTGGGTTATCTGCCCTTCACATCGACTCACCGAGGTGTTGCCCAGGAAAGCACATGGGTTCTTAACACCATGACCGCACGAACGCAAGGCATTTCCTTGAGCAGCAACACTACTGTGCCATTATCCCGCAAGTGTTCCGCATCGAGCTAAACGTCCGGCTGTAGAAATAGCGTTCTTGTGTAGGATGAATCCACTTGAGTTTATTTACACAATAGGGAGCCATTTATAAACGGTCGGTGTGACGCTCCAACATGCATTAATTAGGTAACTTACAAACAGAATAGAGCTATGAATTTCTTTTTTCGTATCCGTCATCGACCGCGAGCTCGCAACTCCCAACGCTTACCTATAAGATGCTAAAGTGCTGGACACGTATTTAGGTTTCATTGCTCCTCCCTAATCCAGAGTTGGTGTGAAATTGCATATGATTCCAAACCTTAATTCTAATCTTCATTCAATCAAGACACATCTTAGTCTAATGCTATAGGGTGTAAAGCGTCATCTTTTTATTCAACTACTTGTAACTCTATTAATAGTTCTATTTTATGCCTAAGGTTTTCTGATTTTCTTTGCAACAAATAAAAGATTAAAACCGTCTCGTCTCCTAATTGCGACCCGGTAAGGAAAATAGTGACAAATTATCTACCTTTCACGCCCAGCATCCTCGCAATCCTGAATTTGCCTGACTCCACTCAGCTCGCAGACTTAATTTCTCCTAAGCAAATTGGGCACAGCTTTTCTTTATTATAAACTAGTGTCAGACAATGAAAGATACACAGCAACACTTTATCTCTGAAGTTGAATTTACGCAACAACAACATAATTATAAGAATATATGGATTTATTCGCCCGTAAGAAATTTCTATGTGAACTTATCTTTCAAATCATTTTGTTGATTGTCTTTTGTATTTATAACTGTTTATTTTTTAGGAAGGGTTTGAGTGTAGTATACACGGTATTCGATCTAAGTTTGACGCTTCGCATAACAGGAACCTCCCAGCAATATCTTAACCCCCAAAATGTATTTTAAATAGTTAAATATATATATATATATATATATATATATATATATATATATATATATATATATATATATATATATATATATATGATGAAAATTAATGCAATATCGCAAGAAAAGATGAGGAATTAAACCACATTCTCCGAAGACAATTTAATTCAGAACAGTTTCGGTGTATCTCACACCCCTTTTCAACTGACACTGGGTAGAAAATATAAGAAAAGTGCATATAAGCATAACACAAGGTCTGGTCGTGCAAGATCCCCCTCTTTTTTCCCCCAATCCCCTACTTGTGGCTAATCTGAAGGGAGAAGTAAGCCTAAACATATTGAAGGGCTGACAATTTACTATTTTGTTTATTTGCTTTCAATATGTTTAAGGCTTACCCCAACCCCCCAGATTAGCCACAAGTAGGGGATTGGGGGAAAAAGAGGAGATCTTTCACGACCAGACCTTGTGTTATGCTTATATGCACTTTTCTTATATTTTCTATCCAGTGTCAGTTGAAAAAGGGTGTGAGATAAACCTAAACTGTTCTGAATTAAATTGTCTTTGGAGAATGTGGTTTAATTCCTCATATATATATATATATATATATATATATATATATATATATATATATATATATATATATATATATATATATATATATATATATATATATATATATATATATATATATATACTTGATTATGTTTGGAGATAAAACTTTATTCAAAATAGTCGCCCTCAGCTTCCACCACGGTCTCAACACGGGTACGAATCTCGCCGCATCCGTTTCTCAATGTGTCCCTAGGATTATCTTCGAACGGCTCTATGATTGTGGCCGCCAGTTTGTTCTTGATGTCATGTGCACAGCGGTTGGTCTATTTTTCAACTGAGCCCCACATATACCCCCATGGGATTAAAATCCTGAAAATGCGGAGGCCAACAATTAGCGCTGGTGAAGTCGTATAAATTCTACGACAACAAATAATGACTTTTTCGGAAGTATGACCCAAGGTTTTACCAAAGTGTCTAGCAGCTCCACATAGCTCTCTGAATTGTGCCTTAAATCCTATTAAAAATTTGAGCGCAACATTACATAACCGTGACGGTAGAAACATTTAAAGACCATCACAGTTCCGAGCACTTCGATTTCATGAGACATGGTTTTCCACGTGTATTATAGGCAAGTTACTTGTTTTGGCTGTTGAAAACGGCTTCTTGGACAGGTCTTTCCGTCTGAGAATTACCAGCTCGTTTTCTGCTCCACAGGATGCTTCAGCTTGTTCGGAAGCTTCTATGCCTTCGTCAATCGCTTTTCCTTGGTGATAGTTGGCATCATCTGTTCCTTACCCCTCTTTTGTGACTGGTAGCAAAGGCTCTCATCCAAAGCTAGCTTCATGATGGCAACTACAACGCTAATCTCTCTCCCCATAGCCCGGATTCCCTTGTTTGGTTCTTCCATCGCCTTATCCTGCAACTGTTGAATGAATTCTGGTGTGCAGACGCAGTCAAGCCGCCTGTTGTGTCCTTTTAGGCTGGGCAAGTCTCCTTATGCTCCGCTAAAGATGTCCAGATCACGGCTTACAGCCTCTACAGTATTCACATAGCATTGAGCAGCAGTAATAACATCGGCCTGTTGATACCAGCGCAAATCATCATAATACAAGTAAATATTTTCGAATATACAGATGGTTTCCAGTGATTCCTATTAGCCAACCTTTTCTAACCTAAATCTTTTCTCTTTATGATCTCCAACGTCTTTCACTCTTTCACGATACTTCAACCATTTCCAGAAAAAAAGAGACTAAAATCTTCAAATTTAACCAGAACACCCTGTGCAACACCCTAAAGTTACAACAATTTTCTATCATCCTTTTGAACTCGAGAACCGTTTAATTTTCACTATATTATGATATATTTGTTCACTATAGTAAATCCATGTAAAATGATCTCGCGGTTCTACTAGTGAAGGAAAAGAAGAATATGGACTTCTTAAATGATGAAAATAGCATTTTCCTTCTGTTTAACCTGACTGAAAGGAAATATAAAATAAGAGAGGGATCAAGTTAATACCACCTTTTTCAGTTAACAAAATCTCTGCCTGAAATGACCAAGTAAAAATGAATCACTCTCACATAAGACTAGGTTAATTTAAGAAAGCGCAAGCGGTGAAAGAATTAACCCTTGTGAATTGACACGTGAAAACTACTTGGCCTTCATTTCTTCCTCACATATTTATTTTATCTTTTTTCCACCACTTGATTTTTACGCCTTTTGCTATCTAATTTTCTTGAAAGCTGGCTTATTTTACAGACTAGTTGCCAGGGAGCACTTATCCTTGGTCACGACTGATTGGACCGGTGGGGAAATTATAGTTTGAACATGCTTGTTTTTTTCACCAATTTTCTTCCAGCAAAGGTTATCATGCTTAGTATGCTAATCATAATGCATCTGATATTTGAAGAATTACAGTTATCCCTCACATTTTTTTAATCTGCGAGAGATACCTTCGTTCGTTTTAGGTTTAAATTTTAAGACCCCACCCGAACTGCCATGAATTAATAGTGGAACCAAATACCACACTTTGACCTTAACTAGAGACAAGCCAAATCCTCCTCTAAAACTGACAAAAGGTAATTCAGTTCCTCACTTATCAGTTTGTAGGTATTGTCTATACCCTATCCTAGATATGTTCACAAAGATAAATAAATATTACTGAACCCCATTGTATAATCTACTAACGACGTACATGAAGTCATTCATTACTGCCGCACCAACGACCGCTAATCATCGACTTTCGTTCATTAAGATGGGTGCAAAGAGCAACAGCCTAGATATTCATGATCTCGCAATTTTTTTTATGAATGTAGGGATATGAATTACCGAGTTGGTGTATTGTATGGTAAGAGAGGTTGAGACCTTCCTCATATTAGACTATACATTGATTTCTCAAAATTTACCGGAAGCCAAGAGAGGTTAGAGAATAGCCATTTTATATTGAATAATACACAGTGCTGTACTTAGACGAATGGCAGAATTTAGTAGATGCAATGGAATGAATTTCAAATGCTTGGATGCCGTCACAACAATCGTGCAGATGAATAATTTCAAATCACTCGTTTTCTAACTTTATGCCTAAATTAGAACAAAGAGAAATACTCAAGGTAAAGATAAAAGAATTCTTTTGAAATGAGATTAAAAATAAATAAAGACGTACATATTGTGGCAGCTACGTGGAAATTACTAAATTTCTTTGTATCAAATTCACTCCAACATGTTACATTTTGAGATAGAAGCCCTAAAAGTCTTCTGACTTAGGAAAACTTTGATTCAGGAATTTAGTATTGAGTCTCATTATGCTAAAAGTAGTCATTTATTGAAGGGAGACAGATTTATATCTGGTCAGTATAGCAGAAGATAAAGCAGCAAGAATGGCATCTTCTATTTGAAATTAATTATGTACAAATTAATGAGAGCACTTTAGCAGAGTATTTTTTTACACCACACTTAGTGTACGAATAAGGTTCGAAGAATCGCTCGCCACAAATGCATACTAAAACTAGAGATAGGACAGAACTAATTTCTTGATGATAGTGCAAACTAATCAAACTGGAATTTAACTGAGGATACTGGTGTTATAAATCGAATAAAAAATCAAAGACAAGTAAGAAGTTATCAGAAGGAAGCCTGTCAGTGTCATGAAAAAAACAAAATTCTTTGTACGACCAGGCTTAAAGGAGATAAAAGGGTCTTCTACACTATTCATGAGTTATTGTTTTTACACTGCGAGGCGCAAGAGCACGTTTTAGTATTCTTCTGAGGAAAGGCAGCCAAGATACGGGCCGTAATTTATGAGTCTTAGGAGACAGACTGCCTTTACCTTTTAAGGATGTTTTAACACTGCGTGTGTAAAAGGTTGTAAACAACCGCCTCACTCATTATAAAAAGGAAAGAAATGATAAATGAAAGGCGAAATGTAAAGAAATCGTAAGATGTGCTTATTTAAAAAGGTAAAGATTGTGCATTAGTAAATCCTATCAGCCAGAAATATTTTGAGAGAGGTGTATTAGAACTACCAATGAAACTGTAAAAAATGAGTCTAAAATTGTCTATTGCTTAACCCTTTGCTAACTATTAACAGAAAAAAGGAATAGACATTCATTTACAAAGAGATAAGGGCAAAAAAAAGTGAAGAAGTTTGTGGATAACAAATAAGAAAGTTGAATGGAAATGGAATAATGACGGTAATCTTAACACGATTGACAGGTTAAGATTAAAAAGTTGAGGTTTGCACGAAAGAAGAACATTTGTCCTTAAAACTTAAAGAGAGAAGATATTTTCATCTTATTTGTTACAAGCTGACTTACCCGCATTTACACGAGTGAAAACTTAGATTTGAAATGTATCGCTCAGTATTTTATTGTGTAAACACTATCCTCGCTTCTTATTTAGGCTTTACTAGAGTCGGACATCAGATTTAACTTGGATTGGGCCCCCTTTACAGCGCTGCACTACACCTTTAGACTTCAAAATAAGCTGGAATTTGCCGTTAACACTATGAGCTTCAGATTTTTACATGATTTCCGCACCATGAGGTCGCAAAAGATGTGATGTTGCAAAATTTATAATGGAAAATAACTTTAGTCTTAGAGAAATGAAGCACTGTGCAAAACTTGAGATCAATTGGTTATGACATGTGGCCACAAGACTCAATACATATTTTCAGCCCCCACTGTAGGAAATGAATGGTCTATGTCTAAAACTAACGTGAACTACTATATGACAATCTTCTTATGGAGATCATTACCTCTTTGTCAAATTTCAGTTCAATGTGTCAAAATATGTGCCCACCGATATTTAACAAATAGACCTAAAAAACTTCATATATATATATATATATATATATATATATATATATATATATATATATATATATATATATATATATATATATATATATATATATACATATATACACGAGGGGCGGTCAATAAGTTTTGCGAATCGGTAGGGCAAAATAGAGGAAGGGAGATGGCTGTTTGTGGGGGTGTTAGGACAAGTTATGACAAGTCAGGACCTGCAGCCGCACGCTCCTGCCTCGTCTATTTAAGAAGCAGGAGCTGATCGCAGATCGTCAGTCACAAATTTTTCAACAATGGAGAAGGTTGAACACCACGCAGTGATCAAATATTTGACCAAGGAAGGCAAAAATGAAAAAGAGATCCATGAACTTATAGTTGCAGTATACACTGACACCGCCCCTTCCTATGCAACCATTGCTCGCTGGAATACGTAGTTCCACCATGGTTATGAGTCCCTTAAAGATGACACGCTTCAAAGACGCACGCCAAACGTGACTAACGAGTACAATGTGGCCCGTGTGGAGAGGATGATCCTCAAAAATCGACGGGTAAGGTCGAAGAAATCGAGCGAGAACTTTAAATATTACATGGAAGTGTTATCAACATCATCCACAACAATTTAGCCCTGACCAAGGTCTCTGCCCGTTGGGTCCCTAGAAACTTCACGCCCCATAATCGACTTCAACGTCGTCAAAGTCCACAAGGCCAGAGTTGCACAAGCTGCCCTGCGCGAGTGCGGATTCGAAGAGCTCGACCATCTCCCCCACAGTCCAGATCTGGCCCCTAGCGACTACTTTTTATTCCGCCAGCTCAAGGCTGCACTGCGTGGACGCCGGTTTGGGGACAATGAAGATGTCCAGCTCGCCGTCCAGGAGTGGATTGAAGAGCAATCGGGAGATTTCTGGTTGTCGGGAATTCGAAGCCTCAGGGATAAGTGGCGCAAGTGCATTGAAATCAGGATTAGTGATATTGAAAAATAATAAAACACTTTTCCTCATATCTCGTTTCCTTATACCCGAATTTCAAAACTTATTGACCACCCCTCGTGTATATATATATATATATATATATATATATATATATATATATATATATATATATATATATATATATATATATATATATATATATATATATATATAAGTGAAAGAAATCAATAGCGAGTCGTTTTATATGATAGTGAAATCACTGTATTGGAGATTAGAATTTATTTACAAGGCTGATTTCGGTATGTATTTTACCATACCCAAATATCTTAAATCCCAGCAAAAGAAAAAAAAATGGAGAAAAAGGGTCATTAATCCGGAGGTGTGGTTCTAAGTTTATTTACTAAACTCTTTACAATCAAGTTCAGGGAATAGGAGCTACATTTAAATTGACCATCCGAAATATTAAAATTCTGAACCATCTAATAACCATGTCAAGGGCATGTTTTGTCTCTTGAAACTCATACTGCTCCTTATGAATGTCAATAATTCTGAGCCATCGCAAGAATCATCCTAATGGAATGCTTTCACTGTAAAATTTCACTTTGCTCTCTATAGTATGGAATTGTTCTGAGCTCTCACTGCTCATAATGGTTATGATAGATCTGAGCCTCCGCAAGACCAATGCGAAAGGAATGCTTTGTCTATCGAGTTTTTACTGCTTCTTAAGTAGTGCAGTAACTTCAGCCCTCAAAGTACCATATTAAGAGAATAGTTTGTCTGTCAAAGCTCATAATACTTCTCCATTTGTGAATATTTCTGAGCCCTGGCAATAAAAATGCTAAGACAATTCTTTCTCTGTCGAAGCTCTCACTGACCCCTATGGTTGTGAATAGTTCTTAGTTCTCACTGCTCCTATTGTTTGTGAATCCTTCTGTCCTTTGCTCTAAATGAAATAGAAGTCTTCTCATTAATTCATTTTCATTGGAACTTTCCACTGGGCATGCTCTTGTACGTTTTTATACAATATACCGAAAGCTATTATTTTGTGTATAGATTAAATTTGAATTTATATGTTATTCTAATGTTATCTTTCATAGCTATATATACATGAATAAACTTACCTGTAAATACTCTGAAATTAACTCTTTTCTGGTTCCCCGTATTGACAAAGGTTCCTACTTGATCGGATTGATGTCAAAATCACGAAATATTTCATCACATCCCTTCCCCTAGCCTTCTCCAACGAGAACCGCTTTTGGTACACTGGGGCTCTCCATCAACTGTCATGCTCCTCATTATATTAGTTTAATTATCTGGTCATGGGTAACCGTCGTACCCATGAGACGAGTGTCCTTCTCTGACCCCCTTTCTACTTTGTAGATCAGAGAATGAAATCTAAGTTGCGACATCCTGGACTATGCTATTTGTCGGAAATTCCTGTATCCACCAAACATCAACTCAGCTCTTAATAGTTTTTAAAGGCAAATATACTATATATTGAGGAGCTTTCTATTGTTTTATAGAACATATTTTGCACATTTCTTGAGCAAATCAGGAAGCCAAATAAGCTTGAGGCGAGAGATATTTATTTCGTAAATTTATATGTTAGAATTCTCTATAATTATTTTTGATTCGTTTATATTGCAAAAACAACGAGCGCATCTAATAAAGAAACCTTGTGTTGGAATTTCTTAGACGATATGTCAAGTTAGACCAAATGCACGTGTGGGGAAGGACATTAATCGTTTGCTTGATTTTGTTAGGGACAGATGTGGCGTAACTTTTTCAAATTTAGGGTGACTTTTCTTGGTATCGTATTTTGATGGCTATTAATAAGCCTTGGAAAAATAATCTTATACTATTTTAGCTCCTCTGTTGTCGCGAAAATATTTTGCATATTTTTTTAGCAAAATAGGCAACCAGACAAACTCGCCACTAATTTTTGTTCAATTTTCATATTGATTTTATGTTGCCAAGGATAAGTTTCATATGTTCGGAGATTTGTCTCTTTTAATTGCTGGTCCTTTAGTATGAAGTGGCTTTCACAGTTTTTATTATGTGTATGGTCTAAAAGAGAATAAAACCTAAAATAACCCAATCTAACTTATGTTAGTTCTAATTCTTCACGATAGAGACAACCGAATCTGGCTTCGAGTTTCCAGAGTAAAGTTTTTCAGTTGGAATTAATAGCAAAGAGACAGATATCTGCTAGCGTATTAGCTAATAGAATGCCTAAGTACACCCTAGAAATTAAAACGATCATGTATAGAATGCTGAACTCACGACACTTTGGGGGTTCTTAGGATGGATAATTTTGGTTTCATTATTCCTGACATGAATATGCAAGACATGGATTTTCATGTGATAATCTCTAAAAAAGTAACCAGTAAAGAATGAAAGAAATAAAGCGAGTAGGTTAAAATATTTTAGTCTCTCCATTTCATTCCATTTTCCTGACAATTCGCATTGTGATATATCTTAAATTTTCTACTTCTAATTAGTGTCAGTTCGGTTTTTGACCTCTCTGTGAATAAGTTTTATGGTAGATAGGTAGAGAACGATATCTCTCTCTTTGCCAAGACGGACCACACGCCAGGTAGATGGAACCAAAATAACGATCAGAATAAGAATTTCTAGTAAACTCGAGGGCACGTCATTAAAACTCGCACTCGTCATGATTCCTTGGAACAGAGAAGAAGAGTGTATGTGCGCTGTGTTTTGAAAACGATATAGGAAAGGTAGCGGTGCTGGGGTTGGTTATGTTAGTGATGATCTACCAGCCCTGACGTGGGTAAGCCTAGCGCATCAACCAATCGCTAACCAAACCTCTGTGTGTTTGTGTCAAATGAAATTAAAAAAGAAATGACCCTCAAAACAGTGGCCAAGGAAGGGGGGAGGGGGCGCGGATCGGTACTCATTTGTAGTCACTCGCAGCCACACTGTCCAGAGCCTCAGTAGGTTCCAGGCATTGTGGTTAGAGTGAGTTGGAGTGAGAGGGGGGGGGAGGTTTAAGGACAGGAAATCGAGGAAATAGAGATGGAAACAAAAATGTGACTTAGTCGTGGTACCTACAGCCTAACGTGGAATCCGAACCATATTGTTTAGCTCGTATCTATTCTACATTGTTAATGTTTTTCGTGACCCCTTTCCCACATATCTACTCTTGAATCCCGTTTGTAAATATCATAATTAATAAAGAATAGTTGCTAAAAATTGAAGGATGTAAGAAGGTTGTAAAGAGATGCTAGTTTGCCTGGAGATCCAGGAAATCTCTGTCCATTGTAGGTAGTTAAGCTTAGCGTGATTAAGTTAAAAGTTTATTTTGTGTTACGATCATGCATTTCCGTTTTTCTATCTATGTCTATTTGTATATTTGTCACTGTAGGGTTTGTTTATATAAGGCGTACAAACCGTTATTATTAATTATTCTTACTAAAACTGGTGTAAGTTTCTCCCTCAAGCTAGTCTTTTCTATTCCTCTTCTTGTTATATTTGTCTAGAAGCTATTCTCTGATAATGCTTCAATTATCTAATTAAACTTGGCCGTCGTCGAGTATTTTTCTTCTTTTCTAGAGGTAGATTTCTTCTTTGTCCTTTTCTCCTTTTTCATTAATCCTTGTGAAACTTGGTAATAAACTGTGTGTTCTCTACCCTTTTCTTTGTGCAATTCGGTTTGTTAAATATATTCTTATTTCGTACTGTCCTTTCTATGAATTTTCTGGATCTTTTTGCAATTATTCTGTTGAGTGGCTTTACCATGCCTCCCTATCAAGGTCTCACTGTCTTCTTCGTTTTACTCTTCTAGTGTTTGTTATCATGTACATATCTTTGTCTTTTACTCTTTGGAGCTTTAGTAGGTTGCCCCTTGAGATTCAATTACGAGTATCTTTTTCTGATATGAGGTGCAAATTCAAATGGTTATTTTCTAGTCTAACACACTCTCTACCCTTTGTGTGTAATGGGATTTCTAACTAAATCTACACTAGGTAGATTTGATCAAATTGATCTTAAGTTTAACAATTTGATCAA
This sequence comes from Ceratothoa steindachneri, assembly GCA_963969495.1. NCBI lineage: Eukaryota > Metazoa > Arthropoda > Malacostraca > Isopoda > Cymothoidae > Ceratothoa > Ceratothoa steindachneri. The sequence continues at coordinate 83,276,179 of OZ018329.1, read as the reverse complement.
ATTGTTAAACTTAAGATTTGGTAGTAATAATATTGCATCTTTATGCTTAAATTTGATATCAGTAAACCAAAATGAATTAAAATAAACTTAACCTACTTTGATTGCATCATTAATTTTCAACTAGTAGTTTGAATAAAAGTCAACAAGACTTTAATAAGAATAATATATTCTATACTAAATTTATCTCTTGGTGGCATTTGGAGTATTTTAGAGTCATAATATATACTAAACAATATACAAGTTGACATCCGAGCAAGTTCGCCTTATAATACCTCCATTTACTGAAAACCTACTACCACTAGATTGGGTACACATTTTATTAGTAGCTCTCCCAGCCAGTTTAAATTAGCCAGCGTTAAAAGACGAATTTTCAGAGTCTACCATATATGTTCTAACTGGTTATCTTTTACTGAAGAGAGACATAAAATGGATTTCTTCAAATTTAATTATGACCAGTTAGTATTCAAATTTCTCTCCAAAATATATTATCTTCGACCCATTCTTACTACTGTTTCTAAGCAGAAGGTTTTCCTTAGACTGCCCCCTCTCGAGCATTTGACATCCGAGTTTAACAAACTCCTTCTCTCTACCCTCAACAATTATTTCCTTCAATGCCAATTCATTTGTATAAATTCCAACCTTGTATCGTTGAATTATTTTTTTCTCCATAAGGAGCCAATTCCTTTGGGCTTGCGAACCTGTATAGTGTACAATTATACATGTACGACCTGCCACAGTCATCATGTATGCCAAACTGGCTTACAACTCAAATGCAGGATCGCAAAGCACTTAGGTTGGTCTCATAGGATTGGTATTTCCATTTCTAAACCTGAAGCCTCTTCTATCATCCTCTTAATTCTGATTCATTTGGAAATCTTAGAGTCACTGTACATCAATAAAATAAATACAAACCTAAATAATTACTCCTCCTTAATTAAACTATTCACTATATAACCAACCAACACTTCAATACATTAACTAGCCAACCGACCAACTGACTAAATCTCGTTAGTAGTTGTCCTATCGTTAGTTAGTTGATTTCACATCTCCTACGATAAAGGTTAGTCCCTCTGCTTAATTCGTTCACATTATATTTTAGGTTTTTTGTTTTATTGTTTATAATTTAATATAATAAGTTATTTTATTGTTTATTACAGCTACCTTAAGTTTATCTCACCCAAGTCAGTTTATGTTAAAAGTTCATTTCTTCCTATTATTTTTATAAATTACACTGGATAGTATCAATTAATTATATATATTGTTATTTGTGATTTAGCTTTCATCTCAATAATTGTCAATTTTATTGATTTAGCTTGCCTTTCCCTGCTTTTTAGCCGTTATATAATGCATGTTTCTAACTGTTTAACTGTTATAATTTTAACTTCTTCCCTTTCTCATTAGTCGATACAGTCGCTAAAAATGGTCATAGCGAAGGTCGGAAGCGTCCGGCCAATAAATGATTAGTGTAATCTCCTGGCGCTTCATATTCCTACTACGTATCAGATTCCCAAAGAATAAATAAATTAAAATTATATATATATATATATATATATATATATATATATATATATATATATATATATATATATATATATATATATAAAGAGTCATTCAACAAGGACGCTTGAGCTTTGTCAGGCGATAGCGGCTATGTTGTTAAAGCGACATCTGGCAACCTCACTGTGAACTGTTCAGTAGTACTTGGCAAGTCACGATGGAAGGTTATAGCGTTGAACAGCGTGTGCAATTCATCAAATGTTATTATAAAATCAGTGCTCCTTTTGACAAACGTTCCGCGCATCACGTGATTTCTATCCTCGCCACAATCATCCAAAGGAGTCCACTGTTCGACGTTTGGTGGCCAAACAACCGTACGTCACCGAAACGCAAGGTCGGCCGAAAAAAATCCCTGTCGTAAATGAGAGTGTACGGGAAAATCCGAGGCAGTCAATTTCTCGTCGTTCACAAGAACTTGGCCTTTCTGCGACTTCAGTTTGGCAAATTATGCGTAGAGACTTGGGTCTGCACCCGTACAAAATCCAACTTACCTAGAAACCTAAGCTAAACGACCATAGGCAACGCCGTGTGTTCGCTGATTGGGCTCTAGAGCAGTTGGAAGTTGCCCCAAATTTTCCCCCAAAATCTTCAGCGACGAGGCCCATTTTTGGATTAATGGATTTGTGAAGAAGCAAAATTATCGGATTTGGGACCAAAACAATCCACATGAGTTACATCAGCACCAATTGCATCCCAACAAAGTCACTGTTTAGGGCAGATTTTCCTCTAACGGAATCATCGGTCCGTATTTTTTTTGAGAACGAAGATAGGATTGCCATACCCGTCAACGGCGAGACCTACAGATGGATGATAAGCAACTTCTTGTGGCTTCAACTGGATTATATGCCTGATATAAATACGGTAGAATATGTGGTTCCAACAGGACGGCGCTACGTGCCACACTGCGCATGCCACGATAGACATTTTGCACAAGCGATTTCAGGGCAAGCTTATCTCGCGTGGCGGCGATGTCAACTGGCCACCGAGATGATTTGATTTAACGCCATTAGACTACTTTCTTTTGGGATACCTTAAATTGCAGGTCTATGCGAATAATCCGCAAGCAGTTAATGTCCTCAAAGTCAACATAACGAACACCATCAAGCAAATTCAGCCAGATTTAGGAGAGGAAGTCATCAAAAATTGAGCCTCCCGAATACCTTCCACCAAGCAAACCCACGGCGGACATTTGAACGAGGTCATATTCCACACTTAATGCCATAAAATGTACTTTCATATTTAAAATAAATTGAGTGCATATATCGCACACAACTTGTTTTATTTACATTTAAAAATAGAGCGACCTTATTGAAAGACCCTTTATATATATATATATATATATATATGTATATATATATATATATATATATATATATAAATATATATATATATATAAATATATATATATATATATATATATATATATATATATTTCTATATATATATATATATATATATATATATATATATATATATATATATTTCTATATATATATATATATATATATATATATATATATATATATCAGTATATATAGCCAAAGAAGATGAACATTAAGTAGAAAGGTACCTCAGGCAAATAATAAATTACGATGATTTTCTACAATCCATTTCCGCTCAAGTAATAGTCATTTATGAAAATTGAAAGATGAAAAAGTTAAAAAGTGCCATTTAAACTTATTTATTTCCACCTTTCGCTACCTGAAAAGATGAGCATTCAAAAGGTTAAAAAGGTGCAACGTGAACTTAATCAAGCAGCCATCGCTGTCGACTTTAACAAATCATGCATACAACATGGCCTCTTACCACGTTATATATATATATATATATATATATATATATATATATATATATATATATATATATATATATATATATATATATATATATATATATATATATATATATCTATATCTATATATATATATATATATATATCTATATATATATATATATATATATATATATATATATATATATATATATATATATATATATATATATGAGAACAATTGTTAAACCCAATGACAGATTCTAAATATGTTAATAAAACCACTGTTGAGGAGCGTAGTATTTATTATCTCGAGTTTTCGGCATGGAGTTTGTCATGCCATCCTCAGTCGAACACTAATAATAAATGCAGTCTCGCCAAGCGTACAATATATATATATATATATATATATATAGTTTACAAGGATCTAATTGGAGTTCCTAATCAGGGGGTGTGAATTTAAGTTCATTAAGGATATCTTTTAAGATTACATCTTTGACGTAGGGGCTGCATTTAGATTGCACATCCGTAAGGTTAAAGTTGGGGATTTCCTCTATACGGGTAGATTTAATAACCTTCCTTTTGCGGAAGACCTTACACGGGTAGATTAGTTTGGCCTGTTGTAAGTGTATCGGGTGGTTAAAGTTATTGGTGTGTGTGAAAAGACTAGAGGCTGTGTTTCCCCGTTAACGTTTGCTATGTATTCGTACATTCTCTTATCCAGATTTCTTTCTGTTTCGCCTATGTAAAATAAAGGGCAGTTAATTTCTTTACAGGGGATTAAATAGACTCCTGCTTCGTTGGTTCCTTCTATAGGTTTGGTGGTAAGGAATGATTTTTTGATGGTCAAAGGGTATTTAAAAGTGGTACGGTTAGGGGAAAGGATACTATTTAAACTTTTAAGTAGTAGAGAAAATGGAAGGGAGAGGCAGTTTCTTTTAGTATCTGGGTTTCTTCTTTTAGAGCAATAGAAGTTTGACTTTGCCTTGGATAAGCATTCATTAATGATATGGAGGGGATATTTTAGTTCCATAAATATACAGATGGTGAAAGTAATTTCATCGGACAAGAAACATGGGTCACAAATTCTAAAAGCTCTCAAAAACATACACATTACAATGGCTTTTTTAACTTTTATTTCATGGCATGAGTAAAAATGGATGTAAGAATTGGAATTAGTGGTTTTACGGTATACAGAGAAGGTAAGTCAGTCATTTACTCTTACAATTTTGACATCGAGGAAAGGTAAACAATTATTATTTTTCCATTCTAATTTGAATTTAATGGTAGGATGTAAGTTATTGAGTTTGTTTAAGAAATTGTCAAAAGATCACAATTGATTTAAAGGCCACATCGATATGACCTCATCAACATATCTGTACCATACAAAATTTGGGATGGGGTCGCAGAGGGGAGTAGAGAGATTTGGAAATGTTCCATAAAAAGATTGCACAGAATGGGTGACAAAGGATTTCCCATACTCAGCCCATGTTTTAGGCGAAAGAAACCCATATTACTATTAAAAACATTTTTAGTGACGCAAAGTTTAACTAGGTAACAATTTTTGTTTGGGGTAAGGGGAGGTTTAATCTCGGGTTCCTTAGTAGATTAGATAATACTTTAAGGGCAAACTCCATGCAGAAACTGGTCTCGAGATAATAAATACTATGCTCATCAACAGTGGATTTATTAACATATATATATATATATATATATATATATTTATGTTGAAACAGTTTATGCAGAGGAAATGCTTCTCAACTATAGTGATAAATTTGTTTCTAAACTATAAAATCTGTAAAACGATTTAATGTATACCAGTTTTTTGTATAAATCTAAATTGTATAATCAATTTTAAATACTATGTAGATCATTTTTCGAAATAAAAATATGTCTGTCAGTCTATCTATCTAGCAATTATTCGACAAGGGAAACTACCCATTACGTATGCCCTCAAGCAAATTACCAACATTTCGCCATTTAATTAATAAAATAATATTAAACTTTCATTCAAAATATATATTTCCCTGAACCTTTGCATAATTCCCATCAAGAGCTACATATAAGATAAATACAGGACACTGGATGACTTGATAATAATAGCTGCATTCCTGTTATTTCCCTGATCTGAAAACACTGTAATGCAAATTCAATTTAATTTGTATGTCAATATGAGTTTATCGACTATTTTTATTTTATTTTTGCATTGTTATCATAATGGTATTTTTTGGTAATATCATGAAACAACCATAGATAATTTATTGTAATTTTATGTAATAACCATATGTAATTATATATGTATATGTATGTATATCTTCATATATGTATATAAATCTATGTTAATGTATATATATATATATATATATATATATATATATATATATATATATATATATATATATATATATATATATATATATACATTAGGCGATGGGGCGATTTGCTGGCGACGCGCAACTTAATTTTCAATATAAAGCCAATGACGAAAAATAATCGAATCATTTTTCTAAATCCATTTATTCAAAACAACGTTTCGAGCTTGTGCGCTCATCTTCTGGTTTCTAGGAATATATGACAATTCATTAGCAATTTAACTATAATGAGAATCAATATATATTGATCCTGCCATCCTGAGTGTAGTACGGCTCAGAAATGTCCGACCACACTTAGGATTGCAGAATCATTATATATTAAATCTTTAAAACCTACTCTTAATTCAGATAATTCGTAGTTTCTCTTTATGTTCTGTAAAAACCACAACCTACCAAACCATACTCAATAATATTGTTCAAATATTCATCAGTTGAAATATTTCAACTCTTAGTGTTAAGGTGTGTTCTTCACTATAGTTACCAATAACCTTTTGTATATCATAACTTTGCAGTATTATTAATTTAAATGGCATAGAGTGAATTAAGCATTCCCCCTAATTTCCACAGTTATTACAATCACTTTATGTCAGTAACCTAAACCAATATTTCTCATTATTTTTAAATTGCTAATGAATTGTCATATATTCCTTGGAACCAGAAGATGAGCGCACAAGCTCGAAACGTTGTTTTGAATAAATGGATTTAGAAAAATGATTGGAATATTTTTCGTCATTGGCTTTATATTGAATATACAAATATATATATATATATATAAATAACTATATATATATATATATATATTTATGTGTATATGTATATCTGTTCAATCAATATTGAGTCAATTATAAGTCCTTCCAAATAAAATTAAAGGACTTATACACTAGTTTGCCATCATTAAAATCAATTTAGTGATCACAATTTTTTCGTGTGGTTGAACAAACTATAAGATGCTTCCTCTTCTTATAACCCCCCCTTCCCCTATGTGCATATATGTGTTTAGTAAAGTTCCCAGTTTCCCCTACGTAAGATCTATTGCAATTATTGCATGCAATGATGCACTGTAGAGTATTGGTTACAAAGTTTGTCTGGAAGAAGGCGTGGGCTACAGATGCGATAAGCTCTTAAGACCTTTGATAAGACAATGTATTTCTTAACTCATTTAAAATGGAGTGGCTGACTTGGACTTGGCTGGTGATGAGTTAGCGGCAATTAATCGTCCCATTTTCTAATCATCCAGCATAATTAATAAAAAGTAGGCTTAATGCCTAGACAGCATGACCGCGGTGAGCTCTTTACCTCCTAAACACTTTGGCTGCCCTTCAACGCAAGAAACTAGCCACTCGCATCTGAGGCTTTGTCGTGAGGCGACATTATCTTTTCCACCTTTCTTATCAAAACTGTCTTATTATGTCAGTTACTCATGTTACTCTAAAAAAAGGGAAATATTTCTTATTGGTGAGTAGATCGAGCGAATGATTTCCTTGTATTATTCTTCATTTATATCATGTGTTCAACACATATATTGCTAGGCTCAAGAGAAACTTTCTCTTATGCAATTCTGAAACGAGATTTTTCTGTATCTTAATGGGCTATAAACCCTAACTAGAACACCAAATCTGGTTCAAAATGACATTACACCTATGACTAAGAGAGTACCTTTGTCATTTATACATATTTTATACCTTGATTTCAGGGCGATATCCCTTGAATACAAAGACAAACACTTCCTAAATATTAATTTTTACCCCTCATTATTCCAGGAAAACCAAAGTTGTAAAACATTTTTTTTCTTTGTCGGCAGGATGTGCTTTTCTCACCTATTGTTCACGTGAAGCTGCACTGAACGCCCAAAATGCATTACATGAGAAAAGGACGTTGCCAGGGGTAAGTATTGCCTTTATTTGCGCACAAAACTCGTAAGTCTCTTTTTAAATTAAAGGAGACACGAAATATTGGCCAAAAAGTATATAATGTAAAAAAAAACCCGAATTAAAAAGAAATCCAATATAAATTTTCTTAATGCCTTTGTTTTGTCAGTTTACCCTCTTAAAGACTTCATAAGTGCCCAGGAGTCCAAATTTGTGCTCCAAGTATACGTTAAGGGCACGAACTTGGGCCTGAGCTTAAACGGTTCTTCTGACTGTCCTAAACGTTATAATAGAGCAGTCATCAATGCCTTAGTTAACAGGACAATTTCTCATTCATACTCGTGGACGGCTGTTGATCACGAACTTAAGAGGGTTTCCCCGAGTTCTCGTTAACAACGGCTACCCACAAGAATCCATCGACGCCACCATGAAAGAGAAAATGAACTTGCCTGCTGGCCCTGGCGTCAGGTCTACTCCGAAGAAGAGTATTATGGACTTGTATTACAAGGCCAATATGAACACCCGCTACAGGGAAGACGAAAAGGCTCTTAAAGCCATCCTCCATCGTAACGTGAACTCAACCGACCCTTATATCGATATTAATCTAATTATATACTACAAGACCAAGAAAACAAGTAGTTGCATCATAAAGAACAGCTGTCTGTCTTCCTCCAACCAGCGAACTCCAGAAAACTAACGTCGTGTACGAATATTTGTGCAAAGTCGGTGACTGCGATCACCACAATTCAACGTACATCGGTATAAACTCCACAACCCTGTCAAAGCGACTGACAGCTCACTTTCAAGATGGCGCGATAAAAAAACTGCCCACTATCATGGCACTACACTAACCCGTGAAAAACTGAATCAGGACATATCCATCATCCTGAGACTCTAAAATCGCAGAAGATTGCGGATGGAAGAAGCCGTCATCATTCAAAGGAAGAAACCGGCAATTAACGTGCAGCTTCAGCCGACATCTTGGCGTCTCCGAGTTGACCGCCGTTAAAAGAAGCACGTTTTAAAACTACATTTTCCTTTGCCTCCTTTGCCAGCGAACTAGATCGAAGCGACAAATAGTCAGACTTTTTTTTCAGGGGGAGAAAAGGTACGACTGGCGGTTACTCCTCTCGTCTGTACCCCTCCCACTATCGGGGGAGGGGGGCACAGAAGAAGAGGAGGCCCGGGGCCGACTTGCTCCTGGAGAAACTCCCCACACTTCTGACTCTCAGTTCAAGTGAGCCGATAGTGAAGTACTTAATGGGAAGTCCGGAAACAAGTTTAGAAGAGGGTGTATAGCTGGAGACGGAAAGTTTTGAGTTAAAAGAGGACAGGTTGGTGAGGAGGCAAATTGAGCAACCTCAGTAGCAAAGGTGGAAATAGTGGAATACCCTTGCCCGGGGGACAAGGGGGACCTGCTGATTAACGAGGAGTCCAAACGACCGTCATGCATTTACTCATCATTCATCATTCTTACTTCTTTTCTAACACATTTAGAACCTATGTTCCTCATACAGAAGCGAGAGGACCGCCTAATCTCTCTTCCATTATTCTCTTCATCTTTCATTCATGTGTTTATTGTAGCATTCATGCCGTTTTTAATTATCTTAGCTCTGAGCTTTGTTTATGTATTGTTATGTTACGTGTTTTTACTTTCCTTACTTTGTTTCACTTTCTTTTGTTGTTATCACTTTTTCACTTTAGTTTCACTTGTTTTACTATTAACTTACACTTCACTATCAATTTTTGTTAAACCTTTTAATACTATAGTTCACTTATTATACTTTTAATTAAATATGTTCGTTTTATTTCTGTTTTACTGTTAATTTTCACTTCACTATCATTTTTGTTAAACTTTTTAATATAGTTCCCTTATTACACTTTTAGTTCGCTTTGTTTGCATTATTTCTGTTTACACTTTTGATCTGTGTTGTCTTCTTAGTTGGTTGTTTCTTCCTATTTAGGTTGTTTAAATTCAGTTTTTTATTAGGGTTTCAATCTGGTTTCTTGGTTGGTTATTTCGTTCTTCTTGTTCCTTCTCTCTTTTTGAATTTATACTTAAGTAAACATGAGAACCTCCTCGATTCTCAGCTGTTGTCTGCCACTGGGAAATCGAGTGTTAAAGGGGACTCCAGATCTGATGTTCGTGTGCTCTGCAAATATATGAGGTAAATCGTCTATCTTCCTTCCTATTTTCTCCGCTTTGTTCTTGATGTTGATGTTGAGCGTTTCTAAAGATGCTTCTTGGTGTAGATCCTGAAATCTTCTCCTCTCTCTCCTACATGTGTTGGTGATTAGGTAGAGAGCATTATTTTGTATTCTCTGGAGTGCCAATTTTTCGTCCTTGTTTCACCGTTGATAGTGTTTGGCGGGTATAGTAGTTCCTCTCTTCCGAATGCAAGATAGATTTTTCTTTTATTTTTCATGCCTAAGCCTCTTAGATTGCAGAGTAGGTTAAGAATCGGCATCACCTTGTTCTTCCTCTCCCTTAAATGTTGTTTGCAGCTTTTTTTTGTTATTTTAAGGCCTAGCACTTTGCCCTCACTATGATACGAGGGGCGGTTAATAAGTTTTGCGAATCAGTAGGGCAAAATAGAGGAAGGGGGATGGCTGTTGGTGGGGGTGTTAGGACAAGTTATGAAAAGTTGGGACCTGCAGCCGCACGCTCCTGCCTCGTCTATTTAAGAAGCAGTAGCTGATCGCAGATCGTCAGTCACAAATTTTTCAACAATGGAAAAGGTTGAGCACCGCGCAGTGATCAAATATTTGACCAAGGAAGGGAAGAATGCAAAAGAGATCCATGAACGCATGGTTGCAGTGTGCACCGACACCACCCCTTACTATGCAACCATTGCTCGCTGGAATATGGAGTTCCATCATGATCGTGAGTCGCTTGAAGATGACCCCCGTCCAGGACGCAAGTTAGACGTGACCAACGAGGACAATGTGGCCCATGTGGAGAGGATGATCCTCGAAAATCGAAAGGTGAAGGTCGAAGAAATCGAGCGAGAACTTGGAATATCACATGGAAGTGTCATCAACATCATTCACGCTAATTTGCCCATGTCCAAGTTCTCTGCCCGTTGGGTCCCTAGAAACCTCATGCCCCATGGTCCACTTCAACGTCTTCAAAGTCCACAAGGCCAGAGTTGTACAAGCTGCCCTGCGCGAGTGCGGATTCGAGGAGCTCAACCATCCCCCCTACAGTCCAGATCTGGCCCCTAGCGACTACATTTTATTCCGCTAACTCAAGGCTGCAGTGCGTGGACCCCGGTTTAGGGACAATAAGGATGTCCGCTCGCCGTCTAGGAGTCGATTGAACAGCAGTCGGGAGAGTTCTGGTTGTCGGGAATTCGAAGCCTCAGGGGCAAGTGGCGCAAGTGCATTGAAGTCGAGGGTAGTTATTTTAAAAAAATAATAAATCACTTTTCCTCATATCACGTTTCCTTATATCCGAATTGCAAAACTTATTGACGACCCCTCGTATCTGTAGTTCTGATGTTCAACTAAATTTTCAGCGGTTTTGTTACTGAAAATCTGGATCATTGTAAATTTTCTCTTGTTCGTCCTTATTTTCCAATCTCTTTCGTTGTTGTTGATATTGCTGATTTCTAAAGCTGTTGTCCTTGCCTAAAAGCGTACGTTCCTGGACGGAGTAACGATGAGTTGGCATATGTCGTCCACGAACTGTATGTTTAGGCAACCAGGCATTATTGGTGGTGGTTGGTCTGCTGTGTATATTCAATACAGCCTGGGAGCTGAGACAGCTCCCTTGCGGGAGTCTAGCTTCCAATTCGAATTCTGGTCCTGAATAACCATTGATCTTCACATATGCTCTTCTGTCTGTGACATAATCGCAGAAAATTCTCTCCAGATTGCTATTCATCTGGAGAGGGACCAGGGCGTGAGCGTGTCCACACTCTCAAAAGCAAAGGCCTAACAGCTCTGAGGTTTCCTGCTGCTCCGAGATCTTAGTGATTAGTTATTATTTTCGAATTTTTGAAGCTGCATAAGACACTATTACTGAATGGCTATGGGATACCATTCTCAAACTTATATATATATATATATATATAAATGGTTTCCTGCTAAAAAAAATTGTATATATAAGTTTGAGAAAGGTATCCGAAAGCCATTCAGTAATAGTAGCAATGGTCAGGGCGAACGAGTTTATGAAGAGAAAAGAAATATTCGCGCGTCATCAGCATAGAAAATGAAGAATAGAATCGTGCGATGCAGAAGAAAGCAATGAGGAAGGAGATATACGAAGGAGGCGCGGTTCAAAGACTCAGCAGCTGGTCGAGGGTTGAGATACTTTACGCGGATTTGAACACAATACCTACAAAATAACACATAAGAGCAAACCCAGTCGAGATCAGTTCAAAGGACACCCAGGAAGTTACAAAGGCGGTGGAAAATGACGAAGTGGTCACCGTTTTCAAACGATGCCGAGAGATTGTGGAAGCACAATAATTCAAGGACTCCCTTCATCGGCCTTATAGCCGATTCAGAGCTGTAACCTGCCTTGAAGCTTAACTGGAAGGTTTCTTCGATGCAGGAGACGGACATATGTTCAATGATGCGGTCAGCTACTACTCTCTCAAGTACCTTGGAGAGGAACAAAAGTTAAGCGATGAGACGATAGTTAAAAGCATTGTTAGGGTAAATATTTATGTTTTGAAGCTCGAACAGACAGCAGCATCTTTAAAGTGAGAACGCACCTGTGAAGGTATGGAAAGTACATACTCACATGCCGCCAGACAATCGTGGGAACAAAAGAAATTTGTTGTTTGAGTTGACCTTCGTCTCCTCTCTCTCTACCCCCATCCTTCCCCCAACTGGCGAAAAGAAGTCAGACGAAAGAACGCCTATCTCTTAAAGAAGCTTAAATCTTATTTGCCTTCTTTATGATAGCATGGAGATTGTCCAGAAGGCGCTGTGACAAGCAAATTGTCGTGAATTGTATCTCTCTCTCAATTTCCCACAACCTGCGATATAAATAACCTCGCCGTTTACCTCTCCACAGCAGTGTTCCAAATCTACTCGCGTAATCCTCACGTTGAATGAGAGTCGTTGCCGTAACGTATCGACTACCAACGCACCGTCGAGTCAAATTGATCTCTGTCTCAAATTGTTCCTGGAAGTAAATCCCGCCCCGCAGAGTATGTGACTAGAAGAGTACGTTCTGTTGCTCAACGTAACTTGAGTAAGAAAAGGAACATCCAAATAGTTACTGGAAGTTAATATTTGCTGGTGTCACATCCAGTTATAAGTGAACTACCTGGAACTGCAGCCAGCAGCCGTGAACCCGTCGTCTTATCCCCCCTCTCCCCGAGAACTCGTATTAACGCCACCCGAACCACCCCATCTGGACCCGAGTATTGGTCTCTCCAATCCATCAATTAATGGTAATCTGTAAACCCAGTGTCCCTCTATTCTTAAATTACCTATTTAATTAACCGTGATTGATACTCCCATTGAGTCATTATAAATCTAGACGCTTAACGTCAGTGTTTAATATTTAATCCTTAATTTTGCCCGTTTAACTATTGCTAATTATTATATTTGTGTGAGGTAAAGTTTATCTTGAGTACGTGTGTTTATTTGTGGCTCCTCCCTTTTGACGTACCCTTGGCAAGACTTAAATTCAGCATCCCTTCTGCTAATTCATTCAACCTGTATTTTGCACTCTTAGAATCCAACAATCACAAACCTTCCCCCAGTAACAAGTGGGACTTTTATAGTGAGAATCCTGGCTACGGTACAACACACCTCTAACCAGCTTTCGCACGTTCAGTAGGAATTAAAGCCTACCAATATATATATCTATGATCGTAGGATTGAGTCATAGGGTCAATACCACCGACTTAAACAAAAGCGGTGTGTCCAGATCAAGGACTAGAATATTTATTGGACCAGACTATGAGCAATTCTATGACATATATAAAAGTGGTGTCAGCTCTAAGGGTTTAAATTTTGGAGTAAGCGAACTCATATAGCCTAAAACTTGCTAACGTCCAAGGAAGCCCAAATAAACTAACGAAAATTTTAATATTTAGAGTATATTTCCCGAAGAAATATTAATAATAACCATTAATAACCCTTTTCAGATAGCAAAAACAAAGCTAGGAAAATATTTATTTTTGGGGGGGTTAATTATTAGATTATATCGGTTCGGAACAATCGCAGCTTCTAATTCTCTTACCAGGTGCGTAAGTTTTTTTGTGAGTCACCAGTTGTGTCAGCAAGAGCAGCAATGGCTTCACAATCGTTCGAAGTTTTCTTCAAGCAAGGACAAGCTTTCGGTCTCACAGGACAGGAACTAAAGGAATTCGTCCAAAGCGAACAGCCAGAGGAAAGAGCAAGTGAAATGGAAGAAAGAAAAGAAGAATTGTAAGAAAGGAGAAGAAAAGAAGAATTGGAAGAAAGGAGAAGAAAAGAAGAGTTAGAATTTGAAGAAAGAGAAAGGATTCAAAAACATGAAAGGGAACTAAGCAGAGACAAAGTTGAAGTCAGTTCTGTTGGATCCCGTGATCATCAACCCCAGGCCCCCGCTTTGAAACTTCCCCAATATAAACACGAAGAAGATTTGTGCTGATACTTGACACATTTTGAAAAGATCTTTGAGGTAAACGGATGGGCCCTAGAATCCGAAGGAGTGAGTAGATTGCTCCCATTGCTCAGTCCGCGTTTAAGAGAAATTTTTATCTCGTTACCACACGAAGCTTCAATAGACTATAGCACCTTGAAGGCCGAATTGCTATCCGCCTTCAACTTAAACCCTCAGTTCTACCGCGCTAAGTTTAGATCGGCTAAAATCCAGCCCAGTCAAACTTACCGACATTTTGGATAAATCCGGAAGCGAAACCTCCAGTTCTGGTTAGAATCCTCCAAAGTTGAATCGGAGTATGAGGCCCTGATTGACTTTATGTCAAAAGACCAGCTATTGTCCACCCTTTCCCAGGAGATCCGAGCATTCGTGCAAGACCGCCGAGCGTCTACCATTCAAGAATTCTTCGAGGAAGCCAATCTCCATGCGACAAATCATCGCCTTTACCCACAGGATACCCGGAAGAATAGTCCCCCGTCCCCAAAGAATAAATTTAGTCAATGGAAGTCCCAACAAAAGAAACCCCCTCCATTGATAAAGACCACAGCCCCGTTCAGGGCCAAAAAATAAGCCTTTTGTAGCCCACGAAGACAGAAAACTCCCAGTCTTCAATACCCCCTACAATAACCAGCACCAGAATAAGCAGGTTATATGCTACTCCTGCGGTTCCCCCGGCCTTTATAAGTCCCAATGTGTACAAAATTCCAGCCTACGTTCCACCCAGAGCCAACAAGTCCACCAAGTAACTCAGAGCTCAGCAGAGCTGCCCTTTACTTCAATTCCTTTGGGAAAAGGCCCGAAAGAACGGAGAGGTGATCGTTCGAGGAAACCGAACCATAAGGTGCATCATTAACGACTCCCTTCTATTTCGCACCTCACGATATGAGTCGGACCCACCAAACAAGGTCATGTGTATTTCGCGAACACATGTAGACCAAATACTGCGAGTAGCATATGAAAGTCCCATGACCGGTCATTTCGGTCATAACAAGACTTCTCAGCGAGTATTTAAATACTTTTTTTGGCCCGGTGCAGCCAAAGATATTGCAGAATTCTGCAAAACGTGCGACTTGTGCCAGAAAACCACTGCAAAAGGTCGAATAGCCCCAGCTCCCCTGCAAAGAACCCCAGTCATTTCGGAGCCCTTCTCGAGAGTGGCCATCGACCTCATCGGACCAATCCATCCCACTTCCGCCGAAGGTCATGCGCATGTACTAACCCTGATAGACTGCGCTACCCGATTCCAAGACGCTGTTGCTCTAAAAAGAATCAATAGTATCTTTCGCTCTGAAGCCCTTATTTCTATTTTTTCTAGAGTAGGATTGCCCAAAGAAATCTTGTCAGATAGAGGCCGCCAGTTTTCCTCTGAGCTCATGAAACACGTTAACACCTGCTCCAATTCAAACCTATTTTTACCACCCCCTTCCATCCGAGCGCGAACGGCATGTGCGAAAAGTTCAATGCGACCTTGAAAAGCGTCCTCAAGAAGCTTTGCATGGAACAACCCCAAGAATGACACCGATATTTGCCAATTGCGTTATTCGCATGCCGCGAAATTCCCCATAGGAGCATCGGAATTTCCCCATTTGAGCTCCTGTACGGGAGAAACGTGCGGGTGCCCCTTAGTATTTTGAAGGAGTTATGGACAAATTCCCGTTTGTGTCCAGAGTTAAAGAACACTTATTCCTTCGTCCTCGAACTAAGGGAAAGATTAAAAAGGTGTTCTGACATAGCAGTCAGAAATTCCAAAATTAATATGGAAAAGTATCGGACATACTTTGATCTAAAGGCCAAACACAGAAAACTGAAGCCTCGAGATGAAGTTCTACTTTTACTCCCCTCGGACTCCCATAAACTTCTCTCCCAATGGAAAGGCCCCTGCCCCGTTCAGAAAACCCACGGATCGGTCGATTACGTTATACAGACACCCGCAGGTGATAAGTTATATCACATAAACATGCTAAAAAAGTATCATAGACGGGCCTGTATAAACAATATAGTCGCCTTCGACGAAGAAAGGGTAATTTACGCCGTCCACCCAAACAACCCCCTAAATATTGTTAATTCGATTTGCGTAGAGTCAAGCGAAGATTGTCCCCTCCCCGTCCTCCCGTCCAAGCTGCCCCCCATAAAAGAACCTTTCCCCGAGTTGGATGTAAACTCCGACCTCACCCCTGCCCAAAGGAACCAAATGATGGCGCTTTTGGAAGAATTTAGTGACGTCATTTCCGAGTCCCCAGGAGGCTCGACTCAGTTCGATCATGATATCGCCCTCACTACGCTCGAACCTGTGCGATGTAAGCCCTATCCCGTACCGGTACACCTAAGAGACGCTTCCAAGGAGGAAGTCGACAATTTTTTGCAATTAGGGATTATCGAGCCATCTACGTCCGACTACTGTTCCTCAATAGTCATGGTCCGCAAGCCAGATCAGTCCTTTAGGATGTGCGTCGATTTTCGGAAGTTAAACACCGTCACCGTGTTCGACTTCGAGTCTTTCCCCCTAATTGACCAAAATTTACATCTCTTTGAAGGAGCCGCCTACATCACTCAGATAGACCTATCTAAGGCCTATTATCAGATCCCCCTAAAGCCATCAGCGAGGAAACTAACAGCTTTTCCTACAGACACAGGTTTAATGGAATTCACTCATCTCCCTTTTGGCCTATTCACTGCCTGCAGTAGCTACAACCGCATAATGCACCGTGTAATGAACGGTTTAAAAAACGTTTCTTTTTATTTTGATAACGTGTATGTGGCTACACGTTCATGGAACGACCATATCTTGTCCCTCTGCCCGCTTTTAGAACGCTTAAAGCATCAAGGCTTAACTATTAAACCCTCAAAATGCCATTTTTCTTATAATTCCATAGAATACCTTAGATTTAAAATAGGCGAAAGTCATCTAGGCCCCACAGAAAGAGAAGGTAAAGGCTATTGTAAATATACCCCTACCGCGCACCAAGAAGCAATTACGGTCATTCGTCCGTGCTGCGTCATTTTACCGCCGCTTTGTACCCCAATTCGCTTCTATAGCAGCTCCCCTAAACGATCTGCTAAAAAAGAAACTCCAGGACCCCCTCCAGTGGAACGCCGATGCCGAAGCGCACTTTGAAGAACTCAAAAAGAAGATAGTCTCTGCCTAAATCTTAAAATTGCCGAACCCAAACAAGAAATTTGGCGTAAGGACAGATGCCTTCCAACTAGGTATACGACGAGGACCAAGAACCCGCTTCTATAAGCTATGCGAGTCGCCGACTGACGGCTCACGAAAGGGCATACGCTACGGTAGAATTAGAAGCTCTAGCGATTGTTTTTGCGATTACAAAATTTAGAATGTATCTGGTAGGTCGTCCATTCCTCATAGAGACTGATCATAGACCGTTAGCCTACTTAAAAACTTGTAAAAACCGAAACGGCAGGCTAATGCACTGGTCATTATTGCTAGTGGAGTACCGTTATGAAATCTGGTATCTAAAAGGGTTTGACAATGTACTCACAGACAGCACTTCGAGAAACCCAATTTCAGATAGCGATTAATATTCAATTATTTATTTTTTTGTTTGTATCTCTTTGTATAAATAATTATTTCTTGCTTGTATTCTGTATGTATTTTGTTTTGTTTTGTATATGTAAATTAGAGAAACGGACGTAGCAGTAGTATTTTGTAGCCATTAGATACTAAGGTAAATTCCTAACGGTTTTGATAAAATTATCGACTCAATTGTTCGAGTCGAAGAAGATAATGACAAATTCCCCCGGGAAAGTTAATTTTCACATTATTTCATGGCAGAATAATGTTTCTCGAAATAAGTAGGCGTGTGAGGGTATGGAACGTATATACTCACATGCCGCCAGACAATCGTGGGAACGAAAGAAATTTGTCATCTCCTCTCTCTCTCCCCCCACCCTTTCCCCAACTGGCGACAGGAAGTCAGACGAAAGAACACCTATCTCTCAAAGAAACTTAAATCTCATTTGCCTTCTTTATGATAGCATGGAGATTGTCTAGAAGGCGCTGCGATAAGCGAATTGTAGTGAATGGGATCTCTCTCTCGATTTCCCACAATCCGCGATATAAATAACCTCATCGTTTACCTCTCCACAGCAGTGTTCCAAATCTACTCGGGCAATCCTCACGTTAAAGGAGAGTCAATGCCGTAACGTATCGACTACCAACGCGCCGTCAAGTCAACTTGATCGCTGTCTCAAATTGTTCCTGGAAGTAAATCCCGCCCCGCAGAGTCTGTGACTAGAAGAGTACGCTCTGTTGCTCAACGTAACTTGAGTAAGAAAAGGAACATCCAAATAGTTACTGGAAGTTACTATTTGTTAGTGTCACATCCAGTTAGGAGTAAACTAACCGGAACTGCAGCCAGCAGCCCCGAACCCGTCGTCATATCCCCCCTCTTCCCGAGAACTCGTGTTAACGCCACCCAAACCACCTCGTCTGGACCCAAGTAGTCGTCTCTCCAATCCATCAATTAATGGCAATCTGTAAACCCAGTGTCCCTCTATTCTCAAATTACCTATTTAATTAACGGTGATTGATATTCCCATTGAGTCATTATAAATCTAGACGCTTAACGTCAGTGTTTAATATTTAATCCTTAATTTTGCCTGTTTAACTATTGCTAATTATTATATTTGTGTAAAGTAAAGTTTATCTTGAGTACGTGTGTTTATTTGTGGCTCCGGCTTTTTGAGGTACCCTTGGCAAGACTTTAATTAAGCATCCCTTATGCTAATTCATTCAACCTGTATTTTGCACTCTTAGAATTCAACAATCACAAACCTCCCCCTAGTAACAAGTGGGACTTTTATAGTGAGAATCCTGGCTACGGCACAACACGCCTCTAACCAGCTTTCGCACGTTCAGTAAGAATTAAAGCCTACCTATATATATATATATATATATATATATATATATATATATATATATGATCGTAGGATTGAGTCATAGGGTCAATACCACCGACTTAAACAAAAGCGGTGTGTCCAGATCAAGGACTAGAATAATTATTGGACCAGACTATGAGCAATTCTACGACAGCACCTCACCTAGGGAGAGGAAGGCGTTGAAGATACCCAGTAAGACTGGAAGGAAGACTGGTAGGAACTGAAAATAGAGACTGGGTGGTGAAGTGTTAAGCGGAGAGCAGTTATCATATTATTATTTTTCTAATTTGAAGATTTTTTTTATATTTGATAGGACTGTTTCTAAGGTGCTTTAAGGAGTTTATAGAGGGTTATATGGCTTTTATGGATCAGGCCAACATCTCGATCAATCCGCTAAATGTAATCAATTGCAGAAATATTTACAAACTTGAATAATAGTAATGGTAATGAGGAAATTTTAAGGCGTTCATCAATGGAAGGGGCCTTCTCAGAACGCCCATTTTATAACCAAGGCAAGGCATGCGACAAGAGGTTAATCTTTAAGAATAGTTTAAGGCACCAAAGCAGGAGGTAGACCGTATAGCATCGGGCAGCATATCGTTTCTGGACTATGAGGAGCAAAGAATTGTAAGAAAAGCAAGAATGTAGGGTTCTCGCTGGCCTGGATATGCTCACTGAATATTAGAGGTAGGAAGGAGGGTGCTGCAGTGTTCAAGAACTTATATGTAGGGTGTAGTATATTTATTGATTATTTTAGATAAAAATGGGAGCCAAAACGAATCAGACTGAGGGGATGGCTTGAAACAATAATCGCTAGTTGAGTTGAAAAGTGTTGGGAGAGTTTGAAATAGTTTGACGTCTAGGTGAGTGGTAGCAAGTGGTCCATCAAGAACGGAGTTACAGTAATCTCTAAATTTCTAAAAGATAATTTAGTAAAAGTAGGAGTAGAGTCTAATAAGCGTACGAAAAAGCAGAGATAAACTTGCATACATTAGCAACATGAGTTTTCAGATTTATAACAGTGTCGGAAAATGGAAACATCAAACCACAAAGGTAAGTAAAACAGAAAAAGTTTTATAACAAAAAAAAATCTGCTGGACTTTCCCTCCATGCTTTTGTTTCCAAAATTTGTCCAAGTGCCATTCAGTATCGATGTATGGAAATATATAACTCCCGGTATAAACATATATAACTTAACTCCAAGTTATGAAGAGATTTAGTAATGGATTATAGATATGAGCCGAGGGAGTTAAGGCTTTTTTCAAAGACATCCCGGAATTTATGAAGAAGCGAACGATCGTCAGTATCAAATTATGCCAATAAATCAACGTTAACAGATAAAAGGATGACAAGCGCCCGCCGTAAGATGAATGCTGCCAGTTACATATGAGAACTGATTCAGTGTTGTTTCCTACCTTGAAGCCAGACAGAAATATTTCCTCAATGTTGAGGAAACTGGTATCCCGGGTGATACCAGTCTTTTTAGAATTATAGAAATAATTAGAGGTTCAAGTTATTTTGCTGGATTATATGATTAACATCTTCGTATATTAACATTAAATGGTACCAAAATAGACAAAAATAATGCGGTTATGATGAGGGTATGACATGGAGAGAAAGCGAAGAGAAAAAAACAGTTTTTCTAGGAAAATAGAAGGATAAAGTTTAATAACTCATGGGACACTGGGACGTAAAAAAGGAGCTGAAACAAGCAAATGGGAACAGGGAATTACTCTAAGGAATTAACTAGAACCAAAAAGTTTATCTATCAGGCTCACTTCTATTTATTTGAATTCAAAATAGTTTTGATAAAACAAGAGTTACGCCGTTAGCAAGAGAATTTTAGGCAACTGGTAGATTTTATAAATACCAGAGAGAATCTAGGAAAAATAACGCAACGAATCTGGTAAGCAAAGTTCACACGATTCTTCATCTATCAAACATCATGTCGCCACCGTAATTTTGTGTTCGGCGCCTTTCATCGACCCACCATCATGTCACTTCAAATGTCACACCTGTTCTTATTTTTTAGGCTCTCTTCATATGTTAATATTCCTAACATCATATTACCTCCTATCCAGCTGATGTATTTAATCTTTAATTTCCGCATCTACCCGGCATCATGGCACTCCCTATTTCGTTACATGACCTAAACTTTAGCACCTTTTCATCTACTCAACATAATCTCACTCCATAGCCCACGCCTATTGACCAATCATCAAGTCACTTGATTCCTGTTCTCCGTCTTTCCGGATGTGCACGCAAAAAACTTCGGCCACATAGGCCATCACACATATAGCCAATTATAACACCGTTTTCTTCCTAGATCTATCATGTTCGCGCATACTACAAATCACTAATCTTTACAGGTATCTGCCAAAGGAGTTTCATAGCCATGCTCCCCTGACGTGGAAGAGGTAGCTCTCCTTTGTACCACAAGGTATTTCCTGCTCGCTGGGAATATCCAAACACAATTATATGCACGTCTGTATCTACAAATTCTGATCAATGAAGAACGGACTTTGGTGCCTACGGCAAAAGCATGCTCTAGAGTTCAAAGGGAGGCGCGCCACCCTCCAAAACCCTCTCACGCACCTAAAACATGATTAGTTAAATACAAAAACTAAATAAGCCCGCAAATCGTTGTGCATTAACCCTTCCCGATTACAATGGATAATTAGTAGAGATTTCACCCCTCCGTATACTAGGGCAGGCATGGTAACGCACTGAAGCTTATTTGACTAGGTCGCTAGGTGGGGAGGTCGAGTGGAAAAGTTGCCACGCTATGACAAGAAACAAAGTTGCTGCCGTCGTCTCCTATTTTACTTGCCAGACATCAAGCAGTTCCGACCTCATTCTTGCCATACTGTCTGGTCATCCAGTCCTTGAAGAATGTTTTTTTGCCTTCATTAGCACGATTATATTCTGTAATCTCTACAAGTCCAAAAACACAAAAGAAAACAATCTCGATAACCTCCCAGTTCGTGGCAACCGTTGTGTCACAGATATTGCATACTTAATGTTCGGAGATTTTAATATCTTAAGGGCACAACCAAGGTACTTTGAGTTTTTTTAAATCACACTTCTGTCTGCGGACGGTGTAAAATACGAAATCTCCAGTATTGAACCGTGTATTGAAATCAGCTCAACATTGAAGACAGACGCATCGACCACTAGAGCCTGGCTAGCTTTAACTGAGGAGGAGAGGGCCTAAAGCCAAATAACTCCCCCGATTTGGAACCATCTCTGTGCATTAGCACGGCACCAGCTTAATATGTCGTGTACTCTAAAACTCGAACCCAATGGGGCGTAAGATGAAAGAAATACTACAAATCCTGTTACGGAAGTAGTGAGGCAAT
Organism: Ceratothoa steindachneri; assembly: GCA_963969495.1. Taxonomy (NCBI): domain Eukaryota; kingdom Metazoa; phylum Arthropoda; class Malacostraca; order Isopoda; family Cymothoidae; genus Ceratothoa; species Ceratothoa steindachneri. Next base: position 83,253,743 of record OZ018329.1, on the reverse strand, counting down.
ACACAGAGAGTGGTTGTCCTGGAAACAGGGGAGTCCTAACGAGTCCAAATGTATCCGACTTCTCGGTGAGAGCGACAAATTTGAGCAAATCGGGAGCTTGTAATTGGTGCAGTAACAGAGTTAATAGCGAAAATTACTGGCAGGGGTCTGGTAAGGTGGTGTAGGTAATATTAGGTCATCGCTGTACAAACTCCTAATCGGCTCTGGTTCATCAAGTTAGGTGGTCCTGTTTCTTAACCTTCACCGTGAGTGTCTACATAATTAAATTCATGTCGGCTTTCAATTCGCTGACCCTCGTCTTCTAGCTGCTATGACGTAATTTACTAGTGCGTTGTAAGCTACGTAGTAGTTTACCATTACAGAAAGGCTTAGGTTATTATTGTCTTCTCTCAATGGCATAGGTATCGTCGAGATCGGCCGCAGATAAAATGAGAGCCGTTGGCGACTAGGGTCTCCCTCAGTCGTAACAAAGAAAAGGGGGCGTCCTATCACTCGCATAGTTTGTAAGAACTCCATAATACTTTATAACTGTGTGGTAGCATAGGTATTTTCCAAAATAAAAAAACACTGTTAAGAACTGCTGTCTACAAAGGAAGGCTTCCCAGATAGGATATTACAGCTGTATCATAGCATATAACGTGGGGTAAAACTTACGAAAGCCGTATTGTGATAGAGATAGGTGACCTTTGCTGTCCAAAAAGTAAGCCCCTTAACAGTAAGCAATTTCTTATCATCTTGCATAAGCGAGAATTTAAATCAACTGGGATTAAATCGTACTTAAGAAATTAAGTACGATGAACATCGGGCAGTATTCTGGGAATACAAACTCTCTCCATATCCGTTGGAACAGGTCTATCAGAAGGCTTATTTATGCCTCGCTCCCCCAGCAAGCGAAGAAGGTCGGAAGGGATATTTTCCGGACAATGGATGTCGAGTCGCTCCCACCAATCCCGTTTCTAATTTTGGACCTATTGGAATTATATCGCTGTGTGCGTTATTGGATGATATTCGTGCCTGGAAAGCGGCACACATTGACCAAAAGTTGCCCAGGGAACTGTCACTCCTTAAAATCGGAGCTGTCAACTCAACAGCTAGAGCTCCACAGTGACAGAATGGAGCCCCCTCCAAGTCGTACTAGTCACCGATAACATGGCCACGATCTGAACGTCTGTCGTGTGATATATCCAAAGACGGAACCCTTGAATTTTATTTGGCTAGACAGCGAACAAGGGAGTAAAACGCGCCTTCAATAAGCCGCACAGCCTTATGCCACCATGGACAGCTACATGTATGTGTGGTTTATATATGTTGCAAATCCTTTTTTTGATACGGCATGATGTAGCTTCTCAGATCTTTAAAACTAGATAGATGAAATAAGAAAGGAATACTCTCAAGGCAACTCTTTTTTTTAAGATTTTTTTTATCTATCACCTTTCTCTAGTGTCGCATCTTTGCCAATCGAGTGTCCTTATCTTTTTTGCCTTTTATTTGCTTATTCAGAGGACTCTCATATGTAAGCAGGTTCAGGAATGTTACAGACAACAGATCTCCTAACTCTGAAATTGCTGAATTAAACTATATTTACCAAACCCATTTACTTCTTTTATATGCACGTCGCGCAACAAGTAAGAGATATAAAGCGTTCCCAAAATAATAAAATAGCATTATAAAAATAAATATTTCTGAAGTCTTTCATTTCCGTTATTTTTACTAAGATATAATATTTAAATGATGTAGATCGTGCGGATAGCAATTCAGCTCCGTTTCGTTTTGCATTTTCATTTTGTACCACAACAAATATACATTTGAATGTTTTCATTTTTAGTATATATATGCTCTTAAAGTATGTTTAAACCTTTTGAAAATATTATATTTTCTTTAATATTGACTTGAATGGTAGTGTATAGAAGTTTCGCAAATCATTTGATTGATTTAGGATAAGTAGAAAAAAATAACGTTCCATTTCTGAGTTTCAAGTTTGCAAGAACCCTAGACATTAAGAGCCTGAAGAGGCCACATAAATTGTCGTGAAACTTGAAATGTAGATTACCCGTAGAAAAAAGAAGAAACTTATAACAAGCGCTTTCCATTGAAAACTATTTTATAAGTAGGAAAATCCTAACTTTTTTTTTTCTCCCCTCTATCTTTGCATAGCAAAGTCTTAAGGAGGAATTTCCTTATTTCGATAAATAGATCTTCCCATTTCCTTCCAATCAGTAATATATGTTAAAATTGAAAAAATTCCGTATAACGCACCCATTGGCTTATTAACGTTCGCAAAAGCTAAATAGCGCCCCAACAAACAAACAAACCTAGTTGGTTATAAACATTCTCAGACGGTGTATAGCGCGCGCGCGCACAAAATAAACGCCGAGTCTCTATGAATTAAAACCGTAGCTTAAAAGAGGAAATTTGGTCCAGTATTTTTTGCGATTTTCATGAAAAAAAAACAAGTATTTTTATGCGGTAAACTGTATTTAGTTGGTCTTTATTAAATTATTAATTATCAGAAAATCCAATTAATACTAACTACTTTCTTAAGGCTACATATGAAAATTCACAGAATAACCTTTCAGTAACTGTGTTTTCAATTACTTCAACAAATACAACGAACTACTCTTCTTTCTTATCTTACTTTAAAACAGCCTTTAAGCTCTGCAGATTTCGGGTTTTATATAAGTAGGCAAAAGGGTATTATAAAGAAAATAAATTGCTACAATTTATTTCAAACTGGAGGCAAACTTTTTCATTTGAGCTAACATAAAATTTGCATATAAACATTTAAAATAAATTTTGTTCTTATTTTATACAAAGCTATATTTTACGGGGGTTTTGACAGCAAACGAATCTAAGCTAGATACTCAACGGCTAATTTTAAGTCCGCAATGAGGATTTATCAGCAATTTAATGTTGTTATTTTGAAGCTATTCTTTGTAGGCAGAACATTTTGTTAAAGCAGGGATTTAAACAAATGGCACAAAAGCCTATAGCAGCTGTCCAAACGACGTCTTGATTTGGATGTCATATATATATATATATATATATATATATATATATATATATATATATATATATATATATATATATATATATATATATATATATATATATATATATATATATATATATATATATATATATATATATATATATATATATATATAGTTATGAGAAACTACCACAGTAGCGCGTAAGTATATCAATAATTGCAAAAACATCCCACAGGAAAAATGAACTTAATTTTCTTCTTCCTTCGATTAAATTTACCCTTGAACTCGAACAAAATGGTGTCCTCCCCGTTCTTAGATCTACTTATTCATAGGACTCCATCTAGATTTAAATTTCCCGTCTGTCGTAAGCCTACCAATCCCGGTTCTTAAATTTATTTTTACTCATGTTATAATGATAAAGTCAACCGGTCTGTATTTATTTCACTGTTTCCTTGGGGTTGCGGGCCGCCAGCCTGGAATTCTTAGATCTTGAGGTTTCTAAGATCTTTGAAATAGGTAACAATCTTTGCTACCCTCAAAATTTCTTGCAGGAGGCTTAGATTTGGCCAAAAGATCCTTTTACAGAACTCCCTTGTTTTACTATTTTCTGAGTCCTTTTCTTTGCTTCTCCGTCTCTTGAATAGGTTAAATATTTCTGCCATATTCAAGTATCAAAAAGGTTGATTTATAATAATAAAAATAGTATAGGCGGGGAAGGGGTTATTATGTCGATTGTTCAGTTTGCCCTAAGCGATACTTTGGGCAAACCGGGTAAATCATTGATTTGTACGCTTGACGCAACATAAATACAATATTAGGAGGGGGGAAAGCAATAATGCTTTCTTTGTCCATTCATCTGAAAACAGTCACATAGCAATTGGAATTCGGCAAAATTTATTTATAAATCTGATGAGTTTGTTCAAAGAAATATTGTCGAATGCTCATTCATTAAATCCTCGCCTAATTTTAATATATCCCCGGTCTCTTTAAACTGGACCCTGTAATTAAAAGGCTTATTTATAACAAAATTGTCCATTTTAAATCTTAGCCTTTCAATTTATTAATTTATTTATTTTTCTCTTGTTTAATTTTATATATTTTTAATTAGTTTTGTATGTATTTAGTTTTGTGACGTAAATATATACATTCGTTGCTCACAGTTTGATTTTCCGGAAGTAGACCTTTTCTATTTGGTTTTATAGTTCACATCTGTCTTTGATATTATTTTTCTATTTTAGGTCCTTTCCTTGTATATGGGTGGGATATCACTCTGTTGTTTTCTCATATATATATATATATATATATATATATATATATATATATATATATATATATATATATATATATACCACCTTTGTAAAGGTATTAGTTATTCTTTGAGAATGAACTGAACAACTGGGATCTTTTGCATATATATATTAAGGTGGTTCTCACTTTTTGACTTTTGAAATCTTTACTTCTCTTCCCTGTAATCGATACCATTTCATGAAAAAACGAATTAGGGCAAATTTTATTGAGATATGATTACGCTCAATTAACCTGAATTTTGTTCCTAACTGCCATAATGCGATGAACTACAATGCCGATTATTGATAACGTAAACTCACAACATTATCAACATTACATTTCATCAGTTACAGTACTGAACAGTGGACACTGCTTAATAGCAGAACATAGAACACTCTAAACAGTTATAATACAGATTAAAACAAAACTAGAACACTTCCGTTCAAATGAGAAATTGTAACAACAAAATAGTTTTTACAGATCTTCACCACAGTCCGACAAATCCTTCAACAACAGTACTCTTGCGGCTGTCCGGAAGCAGCTTTCGGTACTCTCTGACGACTTGCATAATGAACTGTGTCTGTTCTTCAATCTTTGACAAGAGTCCATTCTACTCCTGGATAAGCGCTATGCCAGTCTCTGCCACATCACTAGTCACAGTCAGGCTCTTCGCAATCTCCTTTGGGGCGATGTATGTTCTGTTGTGGGCCCAGGTACTGGGATCGTTAGTTGAGAACTCTTGATTGCGATCTAGAATATTGAAGAACTTCTGAGTTTTCTTTGTGACAAAATCGCTCAAATTTTTCATTCCAATAGTTAGCAGATCCTGTGGCTCCTGGTCTCCTTCTTTGTCCATGGCAGCGACCCTTGCCTTCTTCTCAGCGACAGTAACAGCTCTATCAAACAAGGCTATTGCCAACAGCTCTTCAGTCAAGTACCAGAGGTGGTTGGAAAGCTTCTTGAAGGCACATTTTTTAGCTCTGTCATCATCAACAGCCAACGACCTCAGGAGTTCCAGATCGCCTTTTGGTGCAGCTGTTGGGAGATGGCAGCAGAACCAAAAATTTCCATAGTCCTTCAATCCATGCCTTTCAGTTCGCGGGCCGTTAGACTAAATACAGCAGTGCCATAAAGAGAGTACGATGCATTGACCCTTGTTTTGCAAACTAAATTCCTCTAGTTGGAATCCCCCAAAGGAAAATGATGGTCAGTTGCAACAGCTCCCGGTAATCCTACCTAGGGTAAATTTCCTCAGGCTTTTGTGAGCAGAACTCGATGATGCTGCCTTTCATATTCTTCAAAGCACTGGCAACATCAGCGTCATTGATTCCTAGCTTGTATGTATCCAAGGACATTTGGTGCCAGTGACTCTTGAACCTCTTCATGATACCAATGTCTGGACTGGATGATGGGCCCATGGTGACTAGATAAATCTCTTCCAGCAGTATCTCGTGAATATGATGGCGACATGCCATCATATTTCGTTTCATCTGCTGGCTAAATTTGACTTTTAACCTATCATAATTAAAATGTGTATTAAAACAGCATACTTTGTACAAATTGTGTGATACAGCTTTGGAAAGAGTTAAAAAATGTTTCTGGTTATATCTAGGAGCATAAAAATATTACTTTTTTTGCAACCAAAAGTTACAGCTGAATAAACAAGGGCCTCCTGAAGATATACATACTTCACAGCAGACCCTTCTCATCCACTACCTTAATTGTGCAACAGGATAACTAAAGTTGTGTAAGCATTAGAGCACCTTGTTGAAGCATGTTAGCACTAATGTGCCAAATTGGCCATCTGCAGTAATGTCATAAATAAGATATTTTTTTAAAAGTGTATGAGTAGTATATTGTGTAAAAGTCCGTAAAAGCCTTATCTTATAATTTTAAAATGGTGTCTCTAGAGTTCATGTTTGCCAAATATTTGAAAAACGCGAAAACCAGCGGACATACGGCGCGGCTCAAATTTCCATTGCATTTAAGAGCAACTGTGCTCCTCTAATAACGCGGGACGCTACTTTCTCCCTCTCACTAAAAAGCAACTTCGATTTTATCAAGAAATAAGCCACATATAGACTATTTTACACAGAAAACAACATGGACAAATCCGTGGACAGCTTTTTTCTCCAGCCGCAAGGCATAAAAAACACTTCTGCATTGAGCACAACATAAATGATAATATATCAGGCTGATATTTTGCATATATTAATTGCTAGCACTAGAGAAATAAAGGATAGAGGGATCAGTTGATATTTCCTAAAAAAAAAATTAACATACAAATAAGAACCAGTCCATCCCCTTCAGTTGCTGCCAAATTAATGAGTACAGAAATAAGCTTAACCTAGGAACAAATAAATTTATAAGTCAGAATTTAATGAGGTAGGTGGTTCGGTAAGAGATTATCATCATAGGTCGGATGAGTGTTTTGATAATCAAGGAATTAATGTTGAACTAAACATCGGATGAATTGACGTTAAGAATTTCCCCTATGACGCCAGATATAATTAGGCATCTGTGGATATAATTTTGGGAAATAGAAATTATATTTGCATTATCCAAATTAATTTCATGGTCTTCACTTGATATATGTTTAAACAAGCTGGCTTGCATCAACGCCACGAAGAACACACCCAACCTCTGCAACCGCAGTGTTTTGTTTTAGAATTCAATTTCTATAAACATACATTAGTTCTCAAACAACAAGAAAGGGTGTGGTAATTCTTTACCGTTGTGGGATGCTTCCCTCTTTCTTAGTTCTTAAAAATAATTCGTTTTACTTACAAGCTTTGGTTAAAACAAGCGTTTGTCGATCTGCAATTATTCTTAACTATCTAATTTATTTATTTAGCATTCCAATTTATCATTATTAACTCTCTTTTCACTCATCATTTATTACCAAATATTCATTAAATTATTTGATCTTAGCGTAACTTTTCATGGCACCGTTATGTAAAGTGCAATTGCTTTCAAACTCACCTTTCGCGATATTAATTGGGGAAAAATAATTCTTCACATATTATATGGAGGTTTTTGGTAAATGGAAGGCATTTTTAACTTTCTCGATTTTAATATGATTGATAGAGATCAAATTATGAAGATTACCATAGTTCTAAACAAAAGCAAAGAATTTATAATGAAATATCCTATAAGTTAAGCTAAAGTTATTTCAGCATTCCTACATTTAGCAATGTCTAATATCTTGTCTTTATTGAGGAGAGCCTATGTAACTTATCTAAATCTTCATCTTTGTGAATCCTTGGATTCCATAATTTCTATAAAAAAATTAGTATATATTACTTAGAAGGTTAAAACTAGCTATGGCCCTCTATAATAGTCATTGAATTTATATAGTAAACTTTATCTAAGATTTATCAAAATTTAAATTTATTTCGTTACAATTTAAAAGGTTTAAACAAAAGTCAAAAGGCCGAGCGTGTTATATATTATTCTATATACACCATTTGGTAAATCTTCAAAATAAGGGCAAAATATATTCCAATAAAATTCTGCAATTCTTTGAACAATAATTTGTTTGAAAGCATTTCCTATCTCTAAATCATTTGTGAAAAAAACAAATTTATTGGAATGAAATAAAAGGATTTTTATTGTCAGACGAAATTAGAACACGAAAGACAGCTGGCATTAATTGTTCTAACTTGAAACATTAAATTAATTTATGTTCTTCATGGAAAAAGTTCTTAAACGGTCTCATATGTTGAAGAGATGACCTTAAGGATGAGGGCTTAATTAGTTCGCAAATTAGAGATGTCATATTCAAGTTTTCTTATGCCCAAAAATACAGACGCTCGATATTTGGGAGATTCTTTTTATTTATAAGTGGAAGAAAGATAAAGATATGGGAAATTTATTCAAGGAAAGAAAAATATTAATTAAAACATTTTCCAATAAATTAAGAAAATATAATCAGTTAAAAACTCGTTTGGAAACTTTTGATAGTTAGAAAATTGTTGGTAGGTAAATCCATTCATCTCTTGGCCAGGTCGGCCCCCCTCCGTGCGGAGCATAATCACACCAATATATAGACCAAAAGGACATTCGCTGGTGAACCCGAGAGCAACAGGATCCATTCCTGAGATGGAAAATTCCCAGGAACACGTTTGTTATGGGACTAAGAAGCGATCAGAAAGCACCCGTCGTTACCTCGGGATAAGGAGAACTTGTTCACAGTCAGGGGCATGTTGATATTAATACAATCGGCAGGATTATTTGAAACAGAGGATAAAAATGTGTTTATGTGTTGTGTTGTGTTGTGCTGTGTTGTGAAGATGTGAGAGGAAAGACACCGATCTTGTGATAGGCTATGTGTGTGATGACATGTATTAGATACGACTTATCCCGCAGTGGTAAGCACAGTGTGTCCACCAATTAGTTGCGAGACCTCTACGTGCGGTGACCTTTGTATCTTCTCTAGCAATGGATCAAAGGCCGACACCTTGACAATAGAAAACCAATTTCCCGCAAGCCAAGATAATCTTTGAAAGTTATGAATTAAGAAATTCCACTCTTCTAATAAGAATAATAATTTGAGATATCCATAAAGTAGAATTAACTGCCGTTCAGTAAGATATAATTTAACAAACATTAACATATTTGTTAGATTTTTAACAAAAACTCGATGATAAAGTTAGTCTAATAATTATTTTGTTCAAAGGTTTTGGTGAAAATTATAAATAGTCATTTAAATTAGATGGATACAGTCACTTGGTTAGAGTGGATGTGCAGCTTAACCCAGTTGTGTCCGATGCAATGTAAAGGTGTCTCCTCATCGCTATACTAGCCACATACCACCACTGCCTCTATTGGCGTTTACCTTAAAAATTTAGTTATGTATCGTACATGAGAGAAAGAGGGGATAGCAAACAGCTTACCAAATAAGGTCCTATTGCAATAGATTAAAAACCTTACTGTTATGCGTTGTAACCCTCTAAGAAAAATAAACTAGAGTACGTAGCTGTTAAGGGGGGTGGATTTGATAAGAAACCACAACCAAGTACCTGCTGATACTAAGGTAGATATCCGATATTTTGCAGTTGGTTGATACAGTTTATCACTGTTTGTAAGAAAAATGGTCTGATTAAAACGAGCGCACACAACCGCGCCCCCTTCATTACTCAATATCGAAATCATGAGAGATCGTCTCTTGGAAATAAATCAGGGCTTTGCGATATTTTCAAATCGTGAATAACTTCGAGCTGCGAGAAAATGATTACCTTTTTTGGCACAATTCTTTGTTTATGATCAATTTCCTTGCTCCCTTTTGGTAGAATAAATAAGTCCGGTGTTTTAAGGGTTTTAAATTAAAATGTGCAGTAATGGATTCAATAAAAGTTAAATTTATAAGAAAAAGTAAAAGAAATGTTTAAGATTGCTGAAAATAAATCTCGCCTGTTAAAAGTAATTAATCTTTGATCTATCCACAACTTTATTTTACCCGTTTCTCACTATTTAGGGCGGAGCTTATCAAAAATAAAAAAATATCCTACTCATTTTTCCCTATGTATAACCTAATAACGTTGCTAATCGCAAAGCTTCTCCTTTTCTCACGAAAATATATAACTACATTTTGCCGTTAAAATCTATAGCTGTATTTAGCGATTTTCCAACCAATAGCCAAAATGCCGTAATTAAATAAATCATAAATTAACTATACTTTGTGTATAGTGTATTTACTGAGCAAGTAAAATACCTAATGTGAGTTTTTTGGCTCTATGATATACATTTCTCCATTTTTTGTAATTAATGACCATCATGAAGTAAAGGCATAAATAATCTAAATATAATAGGTTATTTTTTTTAATTTATATGTACCAGCAAAAGAATTAAACAGTATCCAAAAATAAATCATAAAAAAGTAACCACTGGGGTTATTTATACATATAACGAGGTCAGATTTAAGTGAGTTGACAGCTTTTAAGTCACTGAGATTATCTGATTGGCTAAGTAGTTTCATATTTTATTTTCCTTAAATTCATGACATTTTAACAATTTTTCTGCCTAAGCCACGACTGAAAGTTGTTTCTTAGATCTGAGATATCACGCTATTTGAGAGACTTATATCAATTTAGGTGCAATGGAGGACATCAAGAGTCTTTAACACAACTTGTTTACTTACTTCGCAAAGAGATTTGGATATACACAGGGCGTTCGAGCTAAATCTGACGATTTCAATGTCGAAAATATATATCGCAACATTTAGTTGAGAAAATGTTACCTAACATCGAGTAAATTGAAACCATCTGAATTTTTGAAATAGTGTTAGCTTCATCATGATGATGCGTTCCGGGTATCACAATACCGACATCATGGCATGTGTTCAATACTATATTAACACTAATGGCTGCGATATATGACTTGTACAGCTGCAATGGATACTATAAAGTTGTAGTGAGCAAATAGGGACTCATCTAGCATTATAGCTGTGCTCGAACGCAAGAATTCATTCAACAACTTGAGCTGAAGTTGATAGAAAACCAGAGCAATGGATTTCTGGCTTTAGCGAGAGAGATATGTGTTATAGTAGCCAGCATGAAGATGGCCCTCAATAAGGGCTTTCGCTGCTACTCGTACAAGCAGGGCAATGGACAAATTCTAAAAGCCAAAGCTAAAGAGAACCACTTGACTAAGGCAAAGAAGCTCCTGAACAGCTCAAGTATCCTGTTTTCTAGAGGAGGATCTTGTTCTGTTTGCTGGAAGAGAATCTGCCAGCAGCGGCTTACAACATTTAGCACAGCATATTGCTTGCCTAGAAGATGCGACGGTACACGTATCATGAAAACCAAGTTCCTTTAAACTTTGATGATATGTGGGTGTGTCTCCAGTTAGGGTGAGGCCATGCAGCCACACATCTTTGAGCCGCGTCTTAACTTTAATTCAGACCACTATGTGGAGCTGCTGGGGAATGTGGTGAAACTGGCTGGAAAGGATTGCTGCTAAAAGGCCATACTTTCGAAAAGCGTTAGAATGACTTGTCGGATAATTTCTACACCTTCACTATCCTGACTTACTTGCCACCTAGATCCTGCTATTGTGACCTCATGGATTATCTTGTGTGGAGCACACTTGAGAAATACACCAACCGCTCAGCTTGCAACCGCAAAGCAGAGCTGGTAGCCGAGAGCAAGGAAGTGTTCGAAGGACTTTTCATGGGCACAGTAAGGAATTCATGCATGCGCCTGGTTCCGAAGCCCTCTTGAGACCGTGGCCCAACTGAGGATGGCTACTTTAAGTAAACTTTTATCTCTCAGACATACTATGGTTGTTACTCTTTTATTTTTTTAAAATTCATTTATTTTTGATTGAGATATTTCGTTTTTTTTATTTTAGGAAAACTGTCATATTTAGCGTGTGTGTGTGTGTGTGTGCAAGATTCCACAAAGATATTATGGATTTAAATAACATATTGTTCAGGTAAAGTTGGAATGGTCTTTTTCCAAGGAAAAGTTGATTAGATATTGGGGACGATCCAGAGTCAAATGCAGATTCTAGCTCACTTATTTGGATCTAGATTCAAAAGCGGATTTTGAATCACTTATACACTTTGTGTTTATGGAAAAGATATCGCTAAAAGTTAATGGCAAATTTAGATAAAACGTTATAAAAGGAGGAGTCGGTCTTTGTCAAATTAGCTTTATTAGATTTAGAGGAAAGTCTGGATCACTTATTCAATTTTTTAATTGCGAGATAGAGCCTGTGTTCTCTGATGTATTATCACGATTTGAATGAATTTAATGATATCATCCTCTGACTATAGGAACCTTAAGTTTATCTATAGAAATCTTTAGTATATCGTTAAATCCGACCTAAAGTTTAATAGACTAATGGCGTCCACCGCAAACTCGACCAGAATCGGGAGATTAACCATGACTACCATACGCAATACTACCTGTTATCATAAATCTTTGAACTTGAAACCAAATGATTGTTGATTTTTTAATAATCTTCAATCAACTTAGAAAACTTTATATCAGCATTAGATGTATTTAGATACATTTTTAAATACATTTCAAATACATGATAAATAATGACAATCGATAAGGACCATTGTTATCACAAAAAATAAATATCCATTAAAATTAAATTGTATATTATAATTACTAATGTTCGATTTGATGACAATTGAACTTAGGTACTACAAAAAATAGAAATTTCATTGAATGAAATTTCAGTTAGCTATTTATATCGGCATTACATTTAAGTAATATCAGATTCTGAAATGTTTCGTCAGATAAAGAACTCTGTTTTGGAGATAAAGTCAAGCCTCCTAAAGAGATAAGCCGTTCCACAGGAGCTGACGACGGAAGGTTGGTGTTATATTTAATAAATAACTTTTTTATGTTTATATATCTATCTAAACTTTAAGGTGTTTTATTTGAATCCTGAAGATAACTAACCAAATTTAAATCTGCGGTTGATCGTGTTTGAGTGGGTTTTGTAAATCCAAAATAATCGTCACTATTTGATACACCACTGGATAATTCAGCTATGGGTACCTCTGATAAATTCTCAATCACTTGATTCATAATATTTTTAACAGAGTCTTGGTGGCTTGAACTGTCCCATAAAATACTGATATCTAACCAGCGGAGTTCGAAGAATACAGGCTTGTTGATGCCATAATGGCATCTGTAATGCTGGCTTCATTTGCCAAGATCAAATAAGATTCGGGCACTTTCCAAAGTCCTTAGTGATTACACTTAGAAGAGGTTGGCAAAATTTCAGAGAAGGTGACTGATGGCTCTTCAGCTTATTCTCCACTGTGATCAAGGTAGGGAGCAATGCTCTATAAAGCCAGTTTTGTTTTCCCTGTAGTTGATCAATTGCGACTGCAATAGGAGCCAAAACTTAGACATACTACCCAAGAAATTCACTTTCGTGATTTCTGAACAGAGGGAAGTTCAAGAGACTTCATGAGTTGATGAAATTTGTCCATGTTTTTTTAAAAGTAGTGACAATATATCAAACAGAGAGTTCCACCTTGTAATGCAAGACACCTTTAATGAGCAGTTGATAACAGTTTTAATAATCTCTGCTGATTTTGAACGACCGCTTTTGTTCCATAATGCTGAGCATTTCCTCCTCGCAGCATGATTAATACTTACAAAAGAAGATATTTTCATTGCCCGTTTGCATCAGTTGTAGCGATGAGACTAAGTGTGTGTGAAGCACAGCGCACATGCTTAAGTAGGCTCAAGCTGCATGGGTCAGATGAAAGGTTTTCTTCCTGATCTAAGGCACTTCTCATTAAGAAACTATCCTCCAGCTCGCGCTGATTCTGAACTTATTCACCTACCTGGATTCCAACTTCTGAATCTGTGGACAAATTTGCAGCAGTGACTGCAAATTTGTTAAAAGCTTTAACAAAATTAGAGCCGTTATCAGTGACGGTGCTCGTGATTTTCTGCAGAGGGATGTCGTATTCATTGATGGTATTCTCCATATGTTCAGCAATCTTGATGTAGATATGTTCTCCTTTAAAGCGACACCATGCCAATACTCCACTGTGATGGAGAAAAGCAGCTTCCTCAAGCTGAAAAAAGAGAAATAACAGTCCAATGTTTGTCTCATAAATGTTTACATAAATTTTACATATTAATATAATCGAATTAAATTCCACAAACAAATAGGTCTGCTTTCAGCCAAGAGATGATAACCCCCTAACTGTAAAGACATCTTTGATTTCAAATTTCATAAAGAGTAAAATCTTAACATACCCAATGAACTGTAGTCCTCCCAAAACTACGGTGACAAGTTGACCAAATATCTGCAGTGATTCACAAGTAAGAGTTGTTGTCTAGTTTATTTCTCAGTAGAGCTCTTGTCACTTTCTCTTCTTCTATAAGATTTCAGCCTCACGTCCGCCTTGAAATGACGTCAACTGAAGAATTTAGACCTGCTGTAGTGAAATGTGTGATTATTGTGAGTGAAATTGATTTCACAGTGTAATGAGAATATAAAGTTAGCATATAAAATTTTATATATAAAATGTAGCGATATGAATATCCTATAGCTATATAGGACTGGTACATTAATTCATAAATATATTATTAGTCCTTCATATTCAGAATTACATAGTAAAATACTGACGTTCAGTATTGTTATGCATATATACATTATCAAGCTTTATTTTGTACATTTTTGGTTGGTGGGCATGCTAGTTTTGACATAATGATATACAGGTATTGCTACTATAATAAAATACATCGTTATAGGAATTCATCTAATAACTACATACACGTATAATCGATTAATAATTGTACTAATTATTTCTGAAAAATTTTATTGAATAATATCTTCAAATAAATGAAAGCGCGCTTTAATAATATATGTATGTGAATTATCGTAAAATTATTAACCTCTGTTGTTTGCATAATTCTTCCTTTATTCAATTCGATCATTATGATAGCTTAACCTGTTATACTAATATTATAATTATAAACAGCATTTGTAACTCAGACTCACCTTTAATTAATCTCACAAAAACTGGTTGCTCCATGGTTGATAAAGGATACACACCTTGTATGATAAAATCTGCAATCAGCTTATCAACAAAGGATTGTTTGAACTTCTTAATATTCACCCCAAAAGACTACGATAATGTATTTACTTTAACACTGCTACATGAAGGACCATCGTCTAATACTAAACATTTTCTTTTTGAATCTTTTCTTTGAGCTGTCATGTAGTTATCCACACTTTGCACCAAATCAGGATGCTTTCTCTGTTTATAAATGTACATGAACAGATAAGTGAAGGACATTTGTTTCACGTTGCCATAATTCACGTTAAATTCAATCAGCATATATGTACTATAAATACAGGTGTTGCAAAAGGAAGCAGGTAGGTTCGTGCATAGTAAATCTACGCTACTTAAAATGGCAATTTTGCCATTTTTAAAATAAGAAATAGAGTGCTTTTCTTAAACTCTATTCTAGGGAATGAATAAAAGGAGAGTACTTTCTGGAATTCACCAACTATTGCCAATTCAACTCGTGCAAGGATAATTTAAAAAAAAAACTTCTACAAAAATGCACTTTTACTGAGCCTTAATCAAAATAAACAAAAATTATTATATACACGCCAAAGATACAAATAACAAATACGGTTTTATTAGTCCCGCTATCAATACTAGGTTCTTGGTGGCTTTTACGGGACAACACTGTACTTTACTCAACTTCGTATTTAATATATACAAAATAAACTATTTTAAACGCACGGGGAGATAATAATAGTATAGCTTACTTACATTTTATAATGGTGTTTCAACCGGAGAATCCCAACGAAATACCTTCACTCTATTCTTGTCCTGGGAGAAGTTGAGAGGATGATTTCTTATTTTCTCAAGAGATGGCGTTATTTTGGATGAGGGATGGGTGAGTGACGTCGCACGGAATTTCGAGTAGGCGAAATATAATCAAAACAAAAAAAACAATCATTTCTTGAGTTCGTCGGACGTTGGTGACCTTGAAATGGTTTTCTTCACACGAGCGTGGAATATGTTTGTCTGTTTTTATATATAGTGAGAGGTTTTTAACTTCCGATAGAGTAAGAAAAATTGACGATCTTTGAGAACTCGAGCTGTTTCGAGAGTATTTGTAGTTTAGATCCTTTGACGATCCTTGGACTCGAATTGTGCTGAGAGTACTTGTAGTTTAGATCCTTTGACGATCCTTGTTGCTCGAAACTGTGACAAGGCTACTTAAAACAATCTGATATTGTCCAAGAAATTGCAAGTCTCTTAGCTTGCAGAGAAACTCTCTACCGGTGACTTCTCTACCTCTTTACGAAAACGACAAAGCCCCGTTTTCTCTTTTCGACCTGTTTTATACGTCAATTTCCCTCGCCGGGTAATGGATGGCGTAGGGGACTCGCAAAGTGAAACCTAAGGGAGGTCTTCCTTTTTGGTGTCCGTTGTTTCTCTTACCTCGGCATTTTGAAATTAGGGAAAACCGTTCCCTCTTTATCCGACAGAAGTGTGGTATCAATTCTCTTATACTTTACTGTCGTTTGGTTCTGGGGATAACGTAATACGAGGTCGACAGTTTGTATTTTTAAAAGTCGGGGTTATAAATATTCCCTCGGTGGGTCGGAATTTTGCGTCGAGGTAAGGAATCTGTCTCCTAAATTTACAATTTTGTCCGTTCTTGCATTTTACCGGAGACTGGTTAGAGGAGCAAAGGGAAACCAAGTGGCCTTTGTTATTATTTCATTATTTCTCCTTGCCATGGGGAAGGCCTCGATATATATATATACACTCGCAAATTGTTAATAGTGTTTGTTTAATTCCTATATCTCTATAACTTGTTTAAGAGATTACAGAACTATTTGGATGTTCTAAAGTTAACATCATATTTTGCATCAAACCCTAAAGAAGTCTACATGCGTAGCTTGTTGCTAGATAAAAGAGATTCTAGGATGAAATGAAGGTTATATTCAGGATTACTGGCCCCAAACGCCGTCTGCATGAAAATTTTAAAAAAAAATCTCTGGAGCCGTTTTTGAGATGGGCACGCACATAAATTCGCTTTTATTTATATAGATTTCATGAATGAGAAAGAATGATAAAATGGAATAAGTTATACTGCAAAGAAACAAGATAAATGACATTATTTTTTTCTTCGGGAGTTTTTTTTTTCCTAATTGCAAAAAACATGCGTGCTGCGTGTAAGGATGATGGAATGGAACTAAGCACTCTGAGACAGCGGGTACTGCTTTGATCTCAGTTAAAGCAACGCCTGTACCACTCGGTTCGTTTACATAGTCTTTTTTTGATTTTGTCGTTGGAGTTAAAACGTCGATAGATTTTTATATTATTTTCAAAGTATTCAATAGCTGAGATATCCTTAGATCTAGACAGTTATGCGCTACTCATACTAAGAAAGCTTCAACTATTTATGAGGGCACTATTTTTATTTCACCCGGAAAGAGATGTGAGATGGCAGATTGTTGGCCCTCCCTTACCTTCCACATTTTCATTATCTCTAGCTTCACCAGTTTCTTTAATAACTACTTTATTAACTTTCTTTGTGCTACGGACTCTTGCTATTTCGCTTTAAATTATAATTAAAAAATATTTTGTAGCACACATGTTTCTGTGATTCACGCACCATCTTTCATTTGTATACTATTCACTTTAACATCTAACGGCCAGTTTCATATTGCTTGAATGACCTAAAAGGTAAAGTTGTGGCCAAGTTGAATTCATTCAACTGATTAAAGGATTAAACCTGTAACATCCTTTGAGACAGGTCGAAGTTTGATATAATTTCCTTGAGAGCAGAATATTTTTAGTCTAAAGTGCCGAAACTGATATTGCACTAAATAGATAAAAAGGGTTCAAAAGGTTTCTCATCCAAGCTTTCGACCACTTATTTTTACTAGGATATCGTCCTCTTATTCAGGTTGGGTGATTTAAATGAGTTAGAAAGTTATTCCTAATCTTATTAGTTCTTAAAAAAGTCGATTTCTTTCGGCCGAAAGTCTTTTCTTTTCTAGACC
Source organism: Ceratothoa steindachneri (assembly GCA_963969495.1). Classification (NCBI taxonomy): domain Eukaryota; kingdom Metazoa; phylum Arthropoda; class Malacostraca; order Isopoda; family Cymothoidae; genus Ceratothoa; species Ceratothoa steindachneri. The sequence goes on along the minus strand of OZ018329.1, from coordinate 83,235,945 downwards.
CTTCTCAGTCTATTTTACAATGAATGACCTGTTATTTGGTTCCACTTTCAGAGAAAGGTTCCTGTTTTCCTTTCCCGTTCCACCTGCCAGGGAAATTGTAGCTCTTAGCTAACTTTCACCACGTGGTAAGTTACACGATGTTCTCTTTGAAACCTGTCGGATTTAAGTACTTTTGTTTTCAGATGAGACGAAACAGTAAAATAAGAAGGAAGGACAAGCTAAGAGAGAAAGAAAGAGAGAACGGGAAAGAGAGCGAGCGAGTTTGAGAGAGAGAGATAATGAAAGAAATAGATAACAAGAGATTTACTTTCTCTCAACTTTCGCGCATCGATCTACGACGGGACTCGCGTGAAAAGAGAATCACGGAGAACAAAGAGTATATGCCGGAGGTCTAAAAGGGATAGCGTCCAAAGTATGAATGAATAACACAAAAAAAAATTCGTAGAAGAATAGATGGTGCACAACTATGCCTATTAGAAAGCCAAAAGATCGAATAAATTGGCACTTATCCAGTGAAGCATAGATAAGTAGAAATTATTAATTGGTTAATAAGAAATAAAAATATATATTTCTCACCTTCGTAGTAAAGGAATATCATCTACTGTATTGGTTGAAAAAATAGGTAAAACCAAATTCATTATACGGAAAGAGCCGACAAAAATAAAAGACGTTATTCTCCAAATATAACGAAAAAAAACATTGATTAAAATTACTTAGTAAATGTAAATTACCAAGACTTGAAAATACTGTATTCAAAATTTTATTCAAAAAGCTATGTATTATTTCATAGGAATTTCCTTAATTTAATGTGCCACAACCTTAAGAACCGAATTTGAGAATATATCTTATAAGCTCTTATTAGATCTTAGATATAAGTGCCTGACACTAACTATGTTAATTTAAAAAAAAATTACGCCGGAGAAAAATATTTCATATTTCCATAGTTTGACAAATATTGTAAAATTCTCATTCACGTGACTCCCAGATGTAAACAAAAGCAGAATTTGGCAACGATCGCTGCTCTGCGTACGTTTCCCCATGTCTGGATATTTTTAGGCGAAAGGAAAGAAAATCCGCAGAAATCAATAACATAAAGAAGGAATTTTCTTCCCTTTGCATCTTAAACCTTGAATTACTTTTATTTAAAGATGAACTCTTTATGTATTAGGTTCATTTCAGAAAAACAAAAGAGAAAAAAATAAAGTATGCTGAAAGAGAATAATAGGATTAATAAGAGTAAAGGAGAGAGAGAAAGAGAGGGAGTCTGAGCCGGTAGACAAGTGCACAAACACACTCAAAGCCAAACAGTGCGTGAATGTAAGGGAGATCCAAAATATAATTTTGGATTGGACCAAAAGAGGAACAGTCAGAATGGTGAAAGAATTTGAATGTCATTGTTTTCGTATGGCCATCGTCCAATGTAAGAAAAGCTAACAACGAAGCAGAGTCGATATTAATTAAAGGATAATGTTTATCTGCTTTTCGAGGTTTATCTTTGTTGATAGTAAATAATCCTTGGAAATATTTCTCAAAAGTGGAATGAAATTCATCGGATTTTTCAAGAATTCCTAGAATATTTTAAACTAATTTTGCACTCTTTTTTATGTATTTTTTTCCTAAATCTAATTTTAACAAGCTCTCCACTCTCTCCTCCGTTTGAATTCGGCTATAGACCCGTTTCAAATGCGCCGGATGTAGCGGAGGCTGTTGTATTTCTGGCGCGGGGAGACCGATCGATATTTAAGAAGTTTTTGAGTTAGAGTTTTGTTATGTCGTTGTGCCGTGCATCCAGATAGCCGCGCCACGCCAGGATTTCAGGAATGGGGGCCGGGGCTTTTATATGACCACGAATCTTTACAGATATTATCATTTCCAACGGCATATTGTCTTAAATGACAGGATTTGCGGGCATTTAACAACGAAGATGTTTAGTAAAAAAAATCTGTTTAGTATGAAGGGCGAGACTTCTACCAACACTACAACTTGGATGATGTTATTAAATTTCATTATGCGCATATGAATAGACAAATATTTACATAATGAGAGTAATCTTTATTTTTAACTCAGGAGGTTGTTCTTTAGTAGTTTTACTAAAGACCAGGACTCTTATTTTGCTACTTTCCTATAGGAGTTCAGCAAAAAGAATAAACTGGGTAAACAGAAACAAAAGTAGGGGTAGAGATTAAAAAGATGCCATAATATCCGTGCACAAGCAGTAATAGGTTGGTTCATAAAACCATTTAAACTCTCAAAAGAACAAACGCCTCATGCTATATCCATTTTACCTGCTTCACTTCAAATCTCGCACTATTAATTATTTATTTCCAATCTAAAACAGGTAATCTTTTCACATTAAATGTTTTGCTAGTTCTCCTTTCAATTCTACTTGTGCCACTTATGGCATTTGAGGACCTTGAAATCGACATTTATATTTACTATATTGCAAACATATAAAATGATCATTTTATAGGATTATTTTAAGCAATCGTATGTACATCTGTCGACTTTTTATGTTCTTCTACTGAGCTCCTTTTCTTTCCGCTCATTGGTACTTAGAAACTGTCCAAGTATATACTTGCTTGGTCAATTCCAATTGAAGCTTTTAATCTTCTTTTTTTGATTAGGTTTTAGGTTTTTTGAGACCTGCCTGACCTTATTAACGGAATCAGTGCGGTATCTATTATCATTTAAGGTCGAATAAATACCTTACTTTACCGAAGTGCCTTCCTCACGAGACCTGTGACAGTCCATCTTCTATTAATGTTTTCCATTAGATTCTTGATGAACTTTTTCCTTTGTCCTTCTCTGGCTCTTCTTCCTTCAATTCTTCTCAGCAGGCAATCTCTTTCTATTTATTCTGCTCTCAGGATATGTCCCAAGAACTGCAGCTGCCTTCTTCGGATACTTCTTATTAATCCCCTCTCCAGTTGCGCACGTCCTAATCCTTTCTTATTTGTTGATCTTGCTGCATATGGGATTCCTTGCATCCTTCTCAAAAACCATATTTCTCTTACTTCTAGTTTCTTTTCCATATTCTTTTTAATAGTCCATGACTCTAATCCGTATGTTAAAACTGACCAAACATAACACTTTAGCAACCTAATTCTTAATGTCATTCCCAAGTTCCGATTCGTTAATAAGTTTCTCATTTTCATTAAAGCACTTTTGGCCTATATTATTCTTTTCCTTATTTCTTTCTCACCTTGTGCCTCTTCTGACACAGTACTTCCTAGGTAATTGAGTTCCCTGACTTGTTTTACTTGTCTCCCTCCAATATATAGTCTCACTCTTAACCTCTCTTTGTTTTGTTCCGCCCAAGATCTCCCTTTTCTTAATATTTATTCTTAAACTCCTCTTTTCATGAGCGTCTATTAGTTCATCCACAAGTCATTGCAACTTCTCTTCTTAGTCTGCTAAAAGAAACATTTCATCAGCGTAACGTATGTTGTTCATATTTATTCCTTAATATTTCTTCCTTCTAGGTCTGCCAGATTCTCCATGCATTTTTGTCCATACAACGAGAAGAGGTCTAAGGAAAATATCCTCCCTTGCCTCACTCCTCTCCTCGTGTTTATCCATTTTGACTTACTTACCTATATTTTCATGGTTTCTCTCTGGTTCCAATACAAATTTGCAATTATCCTTATTTCCTTACTATCCATTCCAATTTCTTTAAGTATTTTTACCAAATCTCTATGTTTATTTGTCAATAGCCTTTTTAAAATGGACAAAACCCAAATATCCATCTTGCTTTATTTCTATCGCTCTCTTAAGAATGATTCTTAGGCAAAAAATGGTATTAATTGCACCCTTTCCTACCCAAATTCCAAACTCTTCTTGAGCTACATTTTCCTCTACGTGTCACTTTAGTCTGTTTCTTAGTACTTCCCAAATTATTTTTCCTATGTGGCTCATTATTCTTATTGTTCTGTGCTTTCCACATTCTGCAGGTCCTGGCTTTTTAGGGATGGCTAGAAAAATAGACTCTCTCATGGCCTCCGGTAACTATAAACTTTCATATATGCTATTAACTAGTTCTGGGATTTTGTGCAGAGCAAATCTCCCACTGCTTTCACCATTTCTCTTACTACTCCATCTTCACCTTCAGCTCTATTACTTTCCATTTTGGCCATATTTGCTATTATCTCGCTCTTTAATATTGCTGATCCTTCTAGATCCTCTTCCTAATGTACCTTCGGGATGGCATCTCTTTGTGTATTGGCTTCTCCTTTGTGTATTTTTCCTACCTTTCTAATATTTTATCTAATTCCATCATCAGATTTCCATGTTTGTCCGTAATTACTGATCATTATATTGATTTATTAAATTTATAAACCTCGATTAATTGTAATATACTCAATCTGGTTTCTTGTTACATCTCCCTGGCTCTCCCGTGTCCACAGATGTCTAGGATGATGTTGAAAAAATGTGTTTGTAATTATTTGTTCCTCACCACTGCACCACTCTACCTACCTATCTTCTCTCTCATTTCTAACAATCATTCCAAAACGTCCCACTATTTTATCATGTTAACCGCTCCCCACTTTAGCAATTAAGTCACCCATTATGCTTAGGGGTAAGAGTATCTAGGAATAAGAGTTGGTTATTTTGGCCATTTTCGATTATATAGTTCAGAGAAGAGCAGTTTCTGAACCTTTTAGTAGTTCCGGCATTTTTACATTTGTTTCTTTATTTATGTATATATCGTCTATATATCTGCAGTAAATATGTGGTTTGGTAACCTTGAAAAACTCGTTCTTCCACTATTCCCATATACGGAGACCTGTACATTCAATGGCGTTGTAATGGGTTGTCCCCTTGGAGTACTGTTTGCAAACTTTTACATGGTTTCACAAACGAAGACATACACGCCGCTATCCGCAAAAATGGTAAAAGGGTATATGTCACCTAATGACAGTACTAATCAACAAACAGAAATGAACATCATTAAATTCTTCTACAAGAACATCATGAGCACAGCCTACAAAACAGATAAAAGAGTTATAAATGAAATCATAGACAGAGGAGTGAAAGCAACACACAAAATGAGAATAATGTATCCCTCATAGTTTGCTACAACAACAAACGCACCTCCAATATCCCAATGAGAAACAACCTAGGACCTAACCTAACACCAAAAGAAGAAGTCACCTGATATAGGATTATACTTCTAAAATGGGAGACTGTTAACTCCAACCTCATTCATATATCGGAATGACCGAAACAAAGCTAACACGAAGAATGACCTATTACTTGAGCAACGGTGCCCCCAGGACACATATGTTGAAAAAAGCATGGAAAACAATTAGGCGGGAAGTCCTCTGAAGAGAATACCGAAATATTAGCAAACTCTTCAAACTGATGACAATTGCTTACATTAGACACCATAAAGAAAAAGCAGCTGAAGTTAAATATCCAAACAAATTCGCAACTCATCTTGCCTTCCACCCGTCCGCCAGCCCCTAATAATAATCCATCCCAATCTTAATACTGGGACCATTATAAAGTCTCAACCATTTAAAGAAATTTCATTTCCTATAAATATCTGCATAACTTTGACTCACGTACAATTTGTGAGCTCTTTTCATGTTCGTATAAATGTTAACACAACTAATTACAAATATAAAAATTCTGTATAGAAACCCCTCGGGCCAATAAAGAATTTCGTTTTGCTTAGTGAACTAGTTTTCTGCCCTCGTTCGTCACCACTTTCTAATAAATTTGCAGGAAATAACCCACGGGGTAAGCCAAGAACAAAAGCGGAATATAAGACAAATCGAGACACTCGAAACAAAACAATTAACAATAAGTTAGCAGTCGCCTTCAATATATATATATATATATATATATATATGAATCCATTAAACCACATTGAAAGAGAAAACGGAATAATTTTTCCTTGCAGTAATATTTTTATTACCTTTTTTCGAAAAAATCCGTGCAGGGAAGCGATTCGAACCAGGCACAATGAGACAGCCAGCACCGCTTTGATCACAGTTAAAAGTATGCCGTTAGTACACTACGCTACGCAGAGAACAAAAATTCTCTGAATAGAATAGCTTTTAAGGAACAATTTCGCCTGCTCGAACGAAGAATATGAAAGAAATAGAAAATTAATTGGGAATTCAAAGAATAAATGAGGAATAGGTAAACGCGTGGCAGATATACAAATGTGTATATCTCTCAAAGTAGCACTGTGATCAAAGCGGTGCTCGTTGCCTCAATGTGCCTGGTTCGAATCGCTTCCCTGCACGGATTTTTTTGAAAAAAGGTAATAAAAATATTACTGCAAGGAAAAATTATTCCATTTTATCTTTCAATGTGGTTTAATGGATGTATTTTTAGCATTCTGTCGTGCTACTTTGAGAGATATATACATTTATATATATATATATATATATATATATATATATATATATATATATATATATATATATGTATGTATGTGTGTGTGTGTGAGAGAGCCCCTTCGGTGACGAAGGAGAATAAAAATGCTGAAAATTGCAGTGAAGCTGTTATTCTGACATTTGGAAGTAGGCCAGCTTCTTCAGTTCTTGGACATGGCATGATATGAATAGAAAGGAAAGTAGTGGGATGTCTGTTACGGAGAATGTTACGGAAAATAATTTAGAAGAGATGAAGAGTTAAACGCCGGTCGATAGGCACAGATGTGACTTGTTTGGAGTGCTTTGTGGTAGTGGTGTGTGCTAAACTGGGGGGGGGGGAGGCGGCAAGGAGGGGCGAGTGGGAAGGAATTAAGAAGCGCAAGTAAGGGAACGCGATAGTCATGATACTGCAAACTCATTATATAGGTAGGTTCGGTTGTGGGTAATCTAGCGCTGCGAGGTTTCTTAATGTCAACATGGCGTGTTGTTTGGCATGTACTTGGTTGTATATGGTGTCTCTAGCGACTTTCCCCAACTTCGTGTTAATCGGGTATGATTTGACTGGTGTGAGTCTGTACTCTCGCGGTAGTGTGGATATGAGTGTGTAACGAGGAGAGCGAAACGCGCGTTTCAGAGCAGAGTTCTGAATGCGCTGTGCTTTCCTCTTCCATGTGTGACTCGCGGCTGTTGGTATAGTTGGGGCGTATGTAAAGACTGGACCAGCTAGTGTTTTGTATAGGTGAAATTATAGTTTACGGCTGGCAAGGTAAAATCTCTGTGACATTTTGTCAGTGTTTTTAGCTCATGTTTGTATGAAGTTTTGGTGTACGTGGAAGCGTAGGTATTTGTCAACTGTAGCTCCAATTTCTTTCTTCTGAGGTTTGTGTGTAAGTCTTTTATAGGCTGGGTAGTTAAGGTCTGTTGGGTGTGTGTATTTGTATAATGTGCATGTAATGATGACGCACGTCATAGAGTGTCGTCTTTTTCATCTGAGTATTCATGTCAATGAGTCACTTGTCCTCATATTCTGTCTTCTCGTTTAGTATCATTTGTGCACTGCGCGCGATCCTGCCAAGGGCCTGGCCAGACACGAAAATAGTCTTGTCGGTGCCGTTAGACAGTATGTGCATTTGTACAGTTTTCAAGGTGGACGGAAAGTGTCATTGGTGTACATTATTAATATTATGGTTGCCAGAACGCTATCCTGAGCGTGAATGAGTGTGATATTATGTTGTTGTATTAGATGTGACACATCTGGTAGATAAGTTAGTGCAGATGTGGAGCTCCGTATTGTTGGCTAGTTTCAAACGAAGTCCCTCATGCTATAACTTATCGAAAGCCTTCTCCACGTCCTTGTTGACGGAGTGCTGTTTTTCGTGACTGTCATGCTTTTGGTGTTATGCCCTAAAAGAAAATCACAACCGCTTGTGTGGGCGGGATCTCCTGAAACCATACTGGCAAGGAAAAAATTTGGAAGTAGGTTGCTGACCATCCGCTCATGTAATTTGCCTAGGTGCTTAATAGTGCAATAGGCCTATAAATGTTTGAGAGTTTGGGTTTTTTATTTGTTTATGTAGTAGAATCTTTTATATTGATTTGAAAAGTCGTGGGATATGTCCAGAGGGGAGTAAGGCGTTTGAGTATTTGTGTAAGTGTGGGGGGGAACGTTTTCTATGAGGTAAAGTATTTTTGTTGATTGGAGGCCAAAAGGGCCGGGGTGCGTTTTGGTGGACATTTGCTATAATGTTTTGTTTCCTTGACTGTGATAAGTTGGTTAATTTGGTAGAGTCATTGAGCACCTCTATTCGTATCAAGTGACTGTATTAAGCTCATCAGCATGGTGCCGCTACCATTCCCGAACTTTACGAAAGTGCTGTCTTACGTGTGTTTTGGGTATATTCTGTGTATGCATTATATCTCAGGTGGACCTGGATGCGTTAGGAATGTCATTAGTATCAATGAGGGTGCAGTTATTGTGTAGTAGGGTAGGTGGTTTGAGTGGATTCGTGCCTAACATCCTATTTACGCACTGCCCTAAGAAGGAAAGGTCAATGCAGCGAGCGTCTTCCGCGAGGCGGGTCATCTCGTGCCTCTGGTGGTTCTGATGAAGCTGAACCCATTGTAAGTTACGGACCCATAGGAGTTTGATTTTATTTTGTTATTGGCCTCTGTTCTAGTTGTTAATGTATAGTGCAATGATTCGTTTTCTGTGAAGGGAGAATGTGAAGTGTTTAATGTATGTGTATGTCTTAGGTGGCATGTGCATGTTGCGTGGAGTGTTTGTGGTGTTCGGGATTCTGCTCTAATGGTTGGCTAGGTTTAAAGGGTCTGTGTCATGGAAATTGAGGTTATGTCGAGTGATAGTGGTTATATGTCTCTTGAACCTCTCCTATTTTGTGTTAGTGTATTAGTAGAGTGGTGTTATAGCAAGTAGGATAGCTTAAGAATATAAAAAGAGGCATACAGGGATGTCAGATACCACATGGGTACCTTGTGCTTTGTTAGCGTGGAATCGTGTGGTGCGCTCATTGCGGATGACTATGTCTCATTACCTAGTCGCCCTGTGATGGCCGAAGAATGTGCGGAAGGTCGGGCAGATGTGCTCGCATCGGAAGCTCCGCAAGGTACCGGCCATTAGTAGTGTTTGAAAAAAAGTGTGCGTTTAGGTCCCCCCAAAATGAATGGAAGATTATGACTAGATATAGCCTGGAATGGTTTTGAAATATGTGGGTGTTGTCGTGGTGGGCAGTAGTTTTATGGGTAGGAAGACAGTAGTTTTCGTATTTCGTTTATCAGTTTGTGGTTTGTGCAGTGCTTAAAAGTGATTGCATATTGTATATGTTGCCCCTGTGTGGTTAGAAAGGTGTGGTAGCCTCTAATGCGAAGTTCTGGTGTTAGAAGGGTGTAGGCTGGTGGAGTTAAGCAACAGTGAGGCAATCAACTTGCCAACTGCGTACGTTGTTTATCTGTGTCACACTAAGCCGAGCTTGGGCCTGAAACGGAGTCCGAGTGAGATGGTGCTTAACTGAGCAGGTTTACGTTCCTTAATCTCTTGGCCTTTCCCCAAAAGAGTGCGTGGGGGGGGGGGAAAGTGTGTTGATGTTGAATAGGCGAAGCAAGAGGAGGAGTATGTGAGATTTGGAGATACTGTAGTGGTGCCTTATTAGGTTAAACATGAGGTGACAGAGGGTTATGAGCGTGGGAAGGGTAGAGTGATTGAGGGAGGATGGAGACAGTGAAAAGTGAGGTTGGGACGATAGAGGTCTAGACTGGACAATGGAATTAGGGGTAGAGACTATAGAAGGCAAAATTGTGACAGTGAAGGGGGGAAGGGGGCGGAGCAAGGGTAGGTGGGTCCAGTGGAGTATGGGTAGGGTCAGAGCGGATGAGTGCTAAAGACGCCGCTGGGGCCAAGGGAGTGGTGAAAGCGAGGTAAGAGATAAAGCTAATGATGGAGGAGGAAAGATCGGGAAAGGATGTAGTAGGTAGGCGTAGTTTGTGCATCCTGGCATGAGTAAAGGTGGTAGACGTTTGTATTTATGTCGCTGTATTAGAGAGAACACCATCTCGGGAAAGATGATTTTGCCTTAAGAGGTTGCTAGAGGTATTAAATGATGCCTAGTCATGTTTAGATTTCTGTCTCAGTGTGGAGAGTTGAGTGACCTGTAGATTACAGGAACAGAGGCGTTATGTTCGTGTAAGGGCCAGAGAGTTGGGTGGTGGCAGTGATGATAGGTGAATTGGAGGCGCGTGAGGGTGTGGTATATTCGGGACCTCGTTTCTTTTAAGATGGCTTCCGCCTGTTTCACCTTGAGGCACGTGCACATCATGATCAAAATAACGTGACAACCATTTTATTTAACACAGTGGAAGGTATTATTTGTGTATTCGGTATAAAAGCGACATTTTACACCACATTTGAAGAAGACAAGGTCTGCTTTAAATGAGTTGAAGTGGTGTCTAGTCATGTGACAATGCAGGAACCGGTGTGGGCGTAGATTGTGTTGTCTCTAGTTGTACGTGTGTGAGGCTGCCGAAGACCTTAATGCCTTCATCTTGCTGCGTAGTCGAGCTTCTCTTCTCAGAGACAGTTATGGTCGACTTCCTCATTTTGGCTGCGGTTGTAATATACGAGTATGTCTTGAAGGCTCTCCTGGCTGTACACACTTTTGAGTACGGCGAGGAGTGATTGGGTAGTGAATTTCAGCCATAGAGGGCTGGTACTCTTGTGGATACTTGGTGACGCTTGGACATGAAATCTGGTAGTGTTGTGTGGTGGTATTTCTCTGCCAGAGCATCTATTTCATGTATCTAAGTGAAATGACGGTGCCTCAGTAGAAGACAAGAAAATGAGTGCTTCCTTAGTATGTACAAACCCAGACGTAAAGTTATACAGCTACTACAACCCTTAAAACATCCTAATTCATCATGTCAAATTAGCCTTCATTGATTATGTTGGAACACTACCTAAAGTAAATCATAATCCGATGCAACTACCGTTACCGGAAAGGAAGAGCTAAAATAGAACGAACTAGGTCGAATACAAAGAGGATCTTAGAAGATTCGTCCCAGCTGATCTTAATAAAGCCAACCTGGAAGAAATTGATGAAAGAATTGAGGGTGTAAAATCTGCTTTCATTAAAGCAGAAAACAAGAACGTACTTAACACAAGACACCGCACACTCTTCAACAAGATGGACTGAAAAGATGAGGGAGAAGAACCAACAGCTCAGCAGTATCTACGATCAAACTACAATTTTGCACCAACCAGAGAACTACAAACTGCACTTAAAAGAAGAAAACTAGAGCTGAGATATTTTATACAAGATCAACAAGGAACACTATGGGAAAGCACCATCATAAAAGTGACGTAAAAAAAAGACCCCAGTAAAACTAGAGGTTAATAAATTAGTGAATGGAAGAATTCCAAGAACTAAAGTAGCGTTACGAAATGAGCAAGGCGAAAAATAAAAATGACACAACCTTTGAACGTAATTTCAGACGCCACTCGAGGTCCTTATTTATTTTCCATAACACTGTACGATAATGCAGACTTCAATCTAGCAACATAGGAGATGGCTCACGAAAATCTCCGCAAAAGCCACAATAGCACTTTGCATCATCATAAAGATCGCGAAGACCGAAGCAGTTAATAAATACATCAATTTGTTCTTCATGTAGAAAACCCTTTAACAAAGTCTGTGTCAGCTGCATACAAAACAAGATCTTGAATCTACAGATGAACACTAATCTGTAAAGAGTTTTCTGCTACTATCTGACATATAGAAGAGCATACCTGGTCAAAATTATCTACAGATGTTCAAGTTTGAATTGGGAGGCTGACTTCCGCAGGGGGTGGTTTTAGCTCCACGCTGTATTCTATTGAGACAGCGAACCTGCAAACACCTCTAATGCCTCAATATCCAATTCACAGACGACACCAGCCAATCAGTCGGATGCAAATTCGAGAATGTGAGAGCTCAGTCACTGTTGTTGCAACTCTAGAGATTCAAAACATCATTCAGTTTGAGAGAGACTGGTAAAAACAAAATAATAGAAAAAGATTCACCCTATTTCCCATCTTGAGACGAAAAGTAGTAGATATCGAAGTACAAGGGCAGTTGAACAGATATATTTCGGAAAGGGATACTACTAGGGCTAAAGATACCCTCAAGAGGCTACATAAAACACATAGCTCAAAAGATAGTAAGAGTATCCCCCTATATTCTAGGAAAGGAGAAAATAATATACTCACACATCCCCTATTGATACCCAATTTACAAAAATTAAGGAAAATTCAAGACAAAACCTTCTATTGAATCACAATCACCTGAAGAATCAACATGAGAACTTAAAGTTACAAGGAGTTACAAGGAAAGAAAGTACCCTAGGAGACCTTACGGTCCATTCAAAGAGGGTACCTTTGGACTAGCAATCGAGCGGGTCATGACTGCTCAATTGCTTTGCGTCCCTAAATGGCCACTTTTCAAGACTTTGTCTACTCTTGACTTGAACTGGTCAACAGATTCACTGTTGAAAACTTCCACTGGAATTGCGTTCCACTTACCGCAGATACTGTAAGTGAAAAGATTTCCACACAAATTGCGGTTGTAACGCTTCAGTTCAAGTTTAATCCGTGATTGCGCGTTGTGTTCTTACTCAGAGTGAAAATAAGAGCCCTACATAGAGAGGCTAAGATTGAACCGCTTAACATCTCTGTAAAAAAACAATCTGGAAAAATCTGCCACTATTCCATGAACTTTGCTGAAAGTGTTTTCCTGCTTGGGAGCAACATTTGTACTTTGATATTATCAATTAAATGTCTCGAAGTTCTTGAAATTGTACTGCTATCTAAATTAAACTCACAAATGTTTTAATCATTTTCAACGGAAATACGTAAATATTTATCTTCTAGGTAAATAAGAGACAATTTTTTCATTGTTGTGAAGAAAGTCGCCTAAACTCTATCGAATGAATTTGTCGAAAAAAAATTTAACTCTAAATTGAAGTAAACTTTCTGTTTGACTACATTTTGCAAGAATATACCTGACAATTCTCTGATGCAACCAAATTACACATTAAATTTAATTACGAGTTTTGATTATCAATCTCAGCCACTTGTTTCCCACAATACGGATTGGTCTACATCAAAGCTACTTTAGTTGTATAAATAATAAATCATTAGCGAAGAATGTATAATTGAACTCAGTAAAATTATTTATGCACACACCACAGGTAATAAAAATTACGATGATGAAGACCAGTGTGAAGTGATATAAGAGGGAATTAACAATTATGAATGTAAGTCTTTTATATGGACAATTCGTTCATCACCATCGTGCTAATCTAAATATTTTATTTAAATTAGGATTCCTCTAATAAAATACACACAATTTTCATGAAAAGCTTGTCTTGGGATTAAGTATAGGAATTAAAATTGATGAATGTGGTGATCTCATGTCGAAGTAGATGTTTTAGTTCTCAGAGAGGGCGAGGGAGGAGGGGCAATATGGAATAGCTTTTGAAAAATTAAGTTAAAAGCTGAGGTGCAAATACTGAATATTATTTAAAAGAAATTATTGATTTTGCTTTACCTAAGCAGATACTAAAAAAATTTAATTTCTTCAATATACTTCCAGAGCTTTCTCTATACGTGATAATGATCGACATGATAAATTTCCCTGAATACATTGTAATGGATCTTTGTTTTTCAAACTCGTCGCGCGCTCCATATTTTGAACTATTTTTCAAAGCGTTTATCTTTAACTCACATTCCTAATTCACTAATCTTACACTCAAATCCTATTGATTATTTTCATCTAATATATAGGAAAAAATATCAATGACATATCCCGTAAAGGAGACAAGAAACTTTTCTTTCAATTGTGAAACTAGTGAAAATGTGTGCAGGATACAGAAGCAGGTCCTCCTGTAGAAATTAGGCTGTAAGAGCATAAAATTTTTCAGATGTCCGAAAAAGCATGGTGGCGCTTGGAAGAGATTACATACCCTATCTGCTGCATAAATAGATAGATAATAAATAGACAGATGGCGGGGGAGGGTAGAAGGGGAACAGTGTGGGAAGAACAAGAGATGCTAAGAACTACACGACCCCGGGTAAGAATAGAGGAAAAGAAAGTCTTTCGGCGACCCTCAGCCTCTAGGTGAGAAAAGGCTTGTAATGCGAGTGGCAAAATAAAGGGTTAAATGAAAATCTCTAAAAGAAATAAGTATAGGTAGCCTTAACCTAGTTTGAGATCACCAAGGGCATTGGGCCTGGAAGAGGGTATAACTCTTCCAAGTAACAGGCGTAACAGCTCACCTGGGGCATCACCTTACCGATAATTTCTCTCGAACTTCTCTTTGAAATTAATTAAATCTATTTCTGAATCTTTTCGTTTCTCATTTGTATTCTAGATTTCTGATTTTATTTCATTTGAAGTCGAGGGTTGAGGGTGACTAGGATTGATTTTGCATATAAGTCATATGATTGGATTCCATCGAAGCTAGAGTGTTGGAGTGACTAGGAGATTTTTTCTGGCCCCTAAAGCATCCAAAATTTACTTTATTGTTAATGCCATAGTAGGCTATTAAGTGAATCACAGACTAAATAAACAGGTATTTCTTTTTTTTTGTTAAAAATAAATAACAATCGTTTACCACAAATTATTTGGTAAGTCGCCTAATTTTCCAAATGATTTAGGACAATTTTGCACCGCTGAATCCGAAATTGACATTTTCCTCCGATTGGGTAAGATTTTCGTGCTAAGTGGATTTTTAAAGTTGGATCTAAATCGATTACATTTTTGTGTCATTTTTGGTTGATTTTATTAATATTTCTCATGCAAAATATATTTATAAATTAAAAAAAAACATCTTTTCTAACACAATTGTTAAGTTAAATGTTACAAAAATTGATTAGTGTACATTGAATAATTGATATTGAAAAGGTAAGTATGTACATGTAAATTAAATATTAAGTCATGATTGTTCAGAATTCAGGGCATAAACTTCAGTTTGTTCGAACTCCTACAATGCTTACCGGGAGGATTGTCTAGTGTATATTAAGACTACAAAATTAATTAGCAATCATGACTGCATCTCAGCGTCTCTGATACATGGTCTCCATCTCTTTCTTGTGATTTTTCCTTCAATCAGGATGCCAGCATTTATACAGAAGACTTTGGCAATCTAAGATCACGAACTAGATTATTTAGCTCCCTTTGTGGAAAAGGGTGTGGAGCCTCATCGTCAAAAACTCACTTTTAAATTTTCTTCAACACTGTAAGAATGTTAGTCACGAATGTCAAAAAGTTCTCCAAAGTCTGGATCTCGAATTTTATCACAATGAGCTACAAGACGACGTGCTGATTAAATATCGGGATACTTAAAGCTGCTCCTGTTATTTCTGTTGTTGCCAGTCAAATCAATTGTGTAGAAGTAGCAGTCAGTCTTTTGGTTTGTTGGTTCTCTCTAAACCATCTGAATCAAAAACTTCAGACAACTTTTCATGCCCTTGGCCTAACTCGTTGGATGGCTTGCATACAAACCTGCCAAAGCTTTATCATCCCCACCAAGTTTCATAACAAAATAATCATGGTAAGCAAGTTTTATGATACTTGTGACTGGATTCCTATTAGGAACAACAGTGTATTCGCCGAGGATGTAACAGAATACATCGGGCTTATTTTTGCAAAATATTCTGCCCTGCAAAAGACAAATACCAGTTAGTCAAAATTGCCGCATGTAAACTCTTCAGAATTCATTTATTTAAAAAAATAAGGAGGATTTTGGCATTATATTTATATAAAATACCCTTACATCTAAAAAAAACTCGTAAAAAATATCATGTGGCACTAAATAAAAATTGGCCTGATTGAGCAAAATCAAATAGTTTTATGGATTCCCCACATCAAAATTCTCCCAAATCAGCTAAAAGAACTTAAACAATAAGGTTAGTGTTGGACAGTGTAATGGATTTTATTAATTCTATTTAAACTAGAATTCGACAAATAGATTTTTAAAACAATTTCTATAATCTTTTTATCTAAGATTTAGGTCTTTAATGAGTTTCTAGCGAGTAATGGCCTGATATGCACATGTATGATAAGGCTTGTAAAACTGTCTACATTTTTAATTAAAACTTTTTCAATGTCTGCTACTGACCCTTGTACCAATATTGCCACTTTCTGAAGCCCGTTGAGAATTGTAGTTAAACGCATCTAAATATCAATTCCTCTTAAATTAGGGTTATTTTTCATTAAGAAGGTTGATGTCCGTCTATTTTGGTAGTAGATAGCTAGTGCGATCTTTTTTCGGCCCTTTTGGGATTTATTACTCGGTTAATGATGTCCTTGATTGCTTTCTCGTCTGCACGGTGTTATGTGCTCATAGTTTTCTAGTAAAAGAGTTCTATAATGTTTTCCTTGTCTGTCTTTCGGATCTTCTGGGATTCTGACAGGTAGCATCGGCCCATTGTAATTCTTATAGCTGTTTTTATTTCTTTATTGGAAAATACGTTGTTAACGAGTACTTGGGTGGCTCTCTCAAGTTCATTTTGTGTATCCTTCCATATAGTGCAGTGGGTGAACGCACGATTAATATACGATGTGATCACGCTTGTGCGGTAGCGTTTAGGGCATTCATTCGCAGTCTGCATTCATGCAAAGCTTTTTCTTAAAGAAGAGTAATTATGTTTGTTTATTTAGAATAAATCCTTTTTATCGGATTAAAGTTTGGATATACATAATCCTATATTTTTTACTCGAAAAAATTTATCTCTCCATATATGTTTTTTCAGGTTACCATTATTTTCATTTCGCATAAATATAAAAACGTAATTCTATTCTTTAATTCTATTTAATTCTCTTCATCCTAATTCCACACATATATATTTTATTTTGCGATTTTTATCTTTTTCTTATTGTTATAATCGAACATTTTATATCACCCTTGTGGAATCAATTTAACATTCATTTATCATTTATCTATAGTCCTGTGTTTGCTTTTTCTGTGTTTAAATGTCATGATATTAAACAAACATGACAATATTTTTTTACAATTCGAATTTATTTAAAGTTTAAGCGCTAATCGAATTTTTACTCTGCTTTGAAAATTGAAAACCCTGCCGCATATAATGTCTAAAAGGAATGGCACGAATTCCTACCAATATACCCGTTAATGGGTTAACTTCGCCCATCCGTTAACTAGTGCCCTTTGTTTGCTTGTTGGGTGTTTCAATGGTTGGTAATGATAGTTAAATTAATTAAAAGTAATATTTTAATTGGGGGGGGGTAAAAATATAAACCTTATTTGAATATCAGCTCTTCATTGCAAATGAATGCTTAGCAGATGTGCCTCAAATAAGTTAAAACACTGTCGCAAAAAATTGAAATGGATTTTCCAGGCAACCGGAGGTCAGCTCTTGGCACCAGTCATGATTTAAATCTACGTCGGACCCTCTGATTTGGCTGTCTTCCCGGTCTTGAAAATTTAAAATTTCGCGTGATAATACTTATTTTTAATCTTGAGTCTTATCAAAATTCCCGAAACCATTTAGTTTTGATGCTGCCCATTTTGTTAGCTTCTAAAATTGTAGCATATACTTAATCCATGTCATTTTGGTTAATTGAGTGGGGAACATTCAAACATATTTACATCTCCTTAACATTATCCATTAATCGAAATTAAAAATCTACGAGCAATGAATTAATTTATTTTTTCATGCTTTTAAATAAAAACAAAATATGAAATATTTTATTGCAATCGATGGTTGTAATTTAATAATACAAATTAGGTTTAATATTTCAAGGAAATATGTTTTATAGCAATAAGCATATGGAACCAAGACAATGTTCGAGACGAAATATAAGGCACATACTCGTAATAAACATAATAAAGGAGTAAACATATTCTTCAAAGAGCAAACGGAAATGAAGTAGAAGGAAAATACATAAACAAGAAAAATACACAACTTTTGTCTAAGAAAATGCTATTGAATAATTCATTTCTAGACTTGATCCTGCGGAATGGTTTGGAAGCATTTGAATTACTTAAAAAATAAAAGAATTATATGCTAAATTCTTTACGTAATTATCGAGCTTCATGATTATGGTATCGGACTGATTTTGATATCACCAGAAAAATCGTAAAAGTTTCACTGAAGTTCTTCAGCCTTATGCACCCGAAAATTTGGTCATGCACAGATGGCTTAATGTGAAAATGGGGGATATTCAGGAGAATTGCACACTCTTCGGCTTCCGATCGCCCAATAGAACAGGGGAAGACAGATAAAAAACCGCCTTGATTCCCCCCCCTTCCGTTGGGGGTCAAGCGATCTACCATAACTTCCTTTGTGGTTTAAGACCAGCCATTGTTCCCTGGGCATTCCTTGGACCACTCGTAGACTCGAGGTTCTTCACTTTCATCAGGGCCGGTATGCCCATTCTCCCAATCTTCCATGTAGATCGAGGTGCTGGCCCCAGTCACCTCCGTGGTCGGACATAGGCCCTATGCGTCCCTGGTTATTATAACTAACTCAACGTATGCAAGTCTGGAATTAATTTGGATAATTTTAAAATACTTAGTCATATCCCCAATCCCAACGAACTACAAATATTAGTATCATTTACATCCTAAAACTTAAACATAATTTAAATATAAATCAAACTGCATCCAATCTTTATATTGTATCATGAATTATTGAAGTTTTTATTCTTGGCAACTTTAACTCTCCTTATTATTTTCTTTTCTCCATTTTGTTGAAGCTAAATTATTTCTCCTAAGTTCTCTCCTTTTTGAATTGATTCTGTTTGGTAAAAAACAAACTTTAAATACTATTCGCTCGATCTTGCGCGATCACCTTCAGAGTAGATTTTGGTGTTCTTTTCCTTCTCTACATATGATGGTATCCTGTCTTGCTCATTGTTAATCCTAGTACTTTAATTTCATTGGTATATCTATATCTTCGATGTATACTCGTATGTCTCCGAATTTTATCCTGCAGATCAATACAATTTTAAACTTACTTTTGTTTGTACTTATTTTCCATTTTCTTACATATTCATTTATCTTCCTTATTTCCTCTGCTGTTAGTCTTGCCTGCATTTCGAGGTTCCTGTATGGACAAACGAAGATTAAGTGACGTCGTCCGCGAACTGGATGTTGATACACCGTTCCGTAAAGGATGGTGGAATGTCTGAGGTGTACACTGAGTATAACAAAGGACTCAGGCACCCTCTCTGTGGAAGGTCAGCCTTCAGCTTGAATTTTCCTTCTCCGTGGTTCCCAATATCGATATATGCGTATCGTTCCATCATGCAGTTGCAGATTAGTCTTTTTAATTTGTTGTTTATTGGTAATGGGAAGATTTTGTCATACTTTTGAAACGTCCCTGCAGATAATATCAACGCTAGCCTTTTCCTTTTTAGCTTTGGCGATTATTTCTGTAATGACCGTGAGGGCCATTTCTATCCTCCTTCTCTTCCTGAATCTGAATTGTATTTGTTTGCCTCCAGCTGCTTACTTAGCCGTTGATTAATTATTTTCTTGTACACTTTCCGGATGAAGTCAAGTAGAGAGATGACTCCATAGCTTTGCACTTGTGTTGTTGGTTTCCCCCTTTGTGGATAACAATCATTTTTGCAACCATTAGTTCATCTAGGAAGTAGCCTGTGTTAAGACTTGGAATGATTTAAAAGGGGATTTATTGCATACTATATGCTTGAATGTAAGGTCAAAGGGAACGGGCCAATCAGGAAGATGGAATATTTAGAAGAGTTTTAATCTTCGATTTCAACGTGTGGCTTGAGTGTTGAGTGTTGTCTTTTATTCATTGATTATGATAGCTTATAAAATGATTTCTCGAGTTTTTTTATCTTGATGTTCTTTACCAATATCTCTTGTAAGGTTGGTCTTGTGACTGCGCCCAATATGGTTCTTAGGCGCTTCGTTTTGAAGATGCATTGTTAAACGCATCCAAAGGGTGGTGGTTGTCATGCCAACATACTTAGAGTTATTATGAAGTTTGCAGTTTTCATGTGGGCAATTGTACTCGGAGACTACATATGTTGGTAGACTTGAGTTTCGAGGATTATTGGCAAACGTTATTTTTTATAGGGAGATTGTTGACTTTTGATGTTTTGTAATATATGATGAGTTGGCTTTTGTTCGTTGAACTTTTGACTTTGGTGATGCGATTAACGATCTCCTTGATTACTCCTTCATCTATTTTGTAAGCCGTAGACATTGGGTATCTATAGAAGAGCTTGATGATATTTTTTACTTCTTGGATGTTGTCAGTTTGATCTGTGACTTGGATTTGTTTTCGTCAAAATGTTGGAATTTTGTGTTTTTCATGCTGTTCGGAAAACTGTTGTTCCCACATGGAACAACATTTGTATGGTCGGCATATGTATGAGCCGATTACATTCGCTTTATATCTTAAGGGTTATTTAACTTCTGTGTTATATATATATATATATATATATATATATATATATATATATATATATATATATATATATATACATATATATATATATATATATATATATATATATATATATATATATATATATACAGTAGTGTGCAAAATTCGTTCGGACTGTACCCAATTTTTGGACTATTTCATAATATCTCTTAATTTTTGGCAACACTAATGAAGATTTTTTCTTCTCCGTGAAGGAAAGTGTACTAGTAACATCTTAGCAATTAGAGGTTTCTATAATGAAGGGCTGGAGCTTGATAAGTCCATCCGCCGAAGTGGAACGGATCACAGCGATGATTTCTAATGCTAATCTCAGTTCCTGAGCATAATGTCTCTTGTTTTATAAAATGTGAGGGCGAACAGGAAAGAGTGAGCCCGAGGTCGACAGACTCAAGGAGGAGATACAGAATTCAAAATGAAAATTATTGTTGTTAGAGATCAAGGGCCAATGAATACTGGTTTAAGAGGAGATGAATGTACAAAGAAGGCTCAGATGTTTGCTAGCTGGGACATCTGTCTGCGACAAAAACGACTTCATGAGCGTGCACAACTTTTGTGTACATGTATAGAGCACTACATATATATATATATATATATATATATAACCGAGAAAAATAAGAGAAGGATCTTTCTTTATTATAATATTTTCCCAAATATGATGAGTAAATAAGATTTCGTATGATATAATCTTATATTCAAGAAATTATACTAAATAAGATAAAATCAAATATTAACCTGTGCAAAATCAGAGAACGATCATTTACAGAATTGCTTAGCAACAAATACACTATAAATAAAGCAAGATTTGACAACGATGAAAATATAAACAATTAATATGAGGTGTTAAAGGCTTTTTTCTATCCTTACGGCACAACAACAAGCTCGGGACTTCACCAGCTTCTTGCATAATTCTCTTGTTATTTTGTTCAATTCTTTCTCAATTTTCCTCCGTAAATCGTTATAGTTGAAAGCGGCTGGTCTACTACTTTTTCTCTAATTTTCTTGCAATGATAATCATTTGGGTTCTGGTCAGAGCTTCGAGCAGGCTACTTCCTTATCTTCTTGTTCGAAATAGTATTTTACTTCGTTTGCAGTATGGCATTGCATATTGTGCAGATTAAACACTGTCTGCTGGTTCAGAGATGGCCAGAGTGAAAGTATAACATTTTTGTACGAGGTTTAGGTACACATTCGCATTTACTGTTCCAATATTCCCATTGGCGGACCAATTCCTTTACCCAAAAACATCCCCCAGACCATGAATCTGTCTCATACACGTTTGAAAAATATTTTAACACATTTATGGTTGTCTGTCACACGCAGAAGCTCTAACACAGCGTCTGCCAATAGATCTAACTAAATTAACTTTACATTCGTCGCTGAATTTAATTCGCTCATAATCTTCATCCCTCCAAATAACATGAGCTTCCGCATATTCGAGTCTGATCTTCTGGTTCTTCTTACTGCTGATTAATTTGATTAAGCAGAACTAGCTTTAAAACAAGATGCATCGAGGTGACGAGACACTGTGAAAACATCCATTTCTTTCTCACTCTTGGTCTTAACTTTTTGAGAAACGTTTACTGTATTATCGAAGAGATCCTTCAAAGAGAATCCCCTAATAGCTCTGTCTTCTCGGACATTGGTTATTTGGAGCCGACCGACTTTTACATGAGATTTGTAGGTTTTGTTGTTATTGTATAAGTTCAGAACACGCGAAATCACACTCTGGGACATTTCTACCTCTCTTGAAATCGCAGAAAGAGTTCTCTCCGAAGTCTTCATGCGAACAATTCTTTAACCCTTTCGCGGCGATCTTTTTTTCTGTCCATACCATCGTATTTTAAAAAAAAAAAAATATTAATTTCTATCAGTTTTAAGTACCTATAATTCACTCCTGGTATTTATTTTTAATTGAAAAAGAAATTTGTGGGGCGTATTGTCCCAAGCGGTAGGAAAGTACAAATAATTTGTGTGATGTATGTTTATTTAGTTTGGGAAAAGTAACTGCTTCTTTTTAGTTCTATCTAATTTTAGCAAATGAACAGTTATGAAAAAAAAAATATCTCAAAAGATGATATAGGGCAAAGCAACTTTGGCATAGGAGATGGGTGCATGAAGGCAATAAAGGAGAATGAGTAAAGCAATGAAAGAGTTAAAATATTTGTCGTTTAAATGTTTGGTGGACGACGACCCTTAGCCTGTTCAGTGATAAGTTCACAATAATTTTGAGGTTATTGTTCTTCAGGCAAAGGAAAGATACTCACCGTTTGAACGGACGTGGGAGAAATTGAAGTGACATGCATGAGGAGAGGCAATTCTGAGCGGGCTGCTGTCAAATACTGAGTTCCATATCTATTTGACAGCAGCCAGCTCTTACTGACTTTTTGACCCTGAGATAGGATGTCAGTGATCGGTATATTTCGGCATAGCGGCAACAGGAGTAAATGCTTGGCATGTGACCACTGAATTTTGTCTATAAATTGTGTAATCAAATCCTACTGCTGAGCCACTAGAGGAGGGTGAGAAGAATTTGGATGAAGAAAGACCAAAGCGATAGTCTTGTGGTCAGTGTAGTTTTATATCGTGTGAAAGAATATTTTAAAGCTGATAAGGCTGCAAAAAGCTAACGGCCCACGGTCCCTCCTGGTGTTGTTCTAAGCTAACTCTAATACCCTTGCCATTTGCATAAGCTAAAATACAAAATAGGGCGTACTGCAATGGGTGCCTTAAATCGATGGCTGACGAAATAGCAAGTTTGCCCTCCTGAAAGATACACTTAACATTTTGTGGCCAATCTAATAGGGGCTTTATAGCATTTTCGTAAACTTTTCAAAAGTAATTTAGCAGAGCTGTGAATGGAGGCCGAATTTTTTATGGCTCCTGTAAAGATTAAATTTTATAAGTAATTCACTGAGAGATATATATGTCACAGGTGCAGTGGAATTTCTTATGAATGCAACTTTGTCAGTCAGAGGTGAGATGCCCTCGTTTAGGGGGTATCCCTTGTGACGACCTTTCACAAGGACATAATAATACTAATAATATACTAATCAGAATGAGTATAATAATGAGAATGAATCTGCCAGTTTATTTATACTAACACCACATAAAGGGGCGTGGCTTCTTTTCGCGTAATCTTAACGCGGGGCGGAGCTTCTCGAATCAAAGGTATGTGTGTGTGTTCTCTCCTAAGACTGCTAGACGGAGCTTGTTTCATTAAAATGTGTTTGTGTATCAAGATATCTGACTTTGGGAACCTAGCCGTGTTTTATCAATCAACATTTATAGCAAGATTGATTTTGCCTTTCACGAGTTCATATAAAGTCTGGCGGGTTAGATCAGATTCTGTTTTATGTGTACATAGCTGTTTCCATCGGCATTGTTATCTCGATGGCCAGACCTTTGGCTCGCATCTGTTTCCGAATGTAAGTGTATTTGTACGTTGGCGTGGAAGCACAACGATTTCACTTGCCTTCTTCTTACAAAATAGTCTGTTTTACATTGATACATATTAAATTGTAATTTTATATTATTTACAATTATTTGTTTTGTCTTACATAAATTCATTATTACAGGGTAGTATTTTATTTTAAAGTTTGATTTGTGCGTCTAATTTCATGATTGCATTGGGCCAACGGGATGTTCATTTTTGAGGTTCCTGGTTGGCTCTACTTCACCTTAAAATTGGGCGCTACAGAGACACACTCGAAGTAAGCATGAGGAGATATTTATTGGCTTCCTTCCACACGGAAGTCACAGCGTGACAGACAGCTACGGGCCTCGTCTTTGAACTTCTGTGTTTTGAAGATTCATTTGAAAACTTACCGCCTCGAGAAAATAAAAATGAGTTCGTATTCCTCAGAGTCAGTTGCCTATATGTTTAAGCCTAATAAGCCGCCGGCAATTTCCTGGAAAAATACACAAATTATTTGTAAAAAATAAATTCAAAATGACTTTAAGTATGAAATGTGAGGAAGCAAAGATTTATATTAAAAATAAAGAAAGTAAATAACCTTAAACGCATCGCATTAATGTGAAATATCTTAAATTAAAAAATAAATTTTCCACGAAGTAAATGTAGGTAATAAATAACAGAGAAATAGAAAAACATCATTTAAAGATAAAACTGATAACTTTATTTTTACCAAGAATTGATCATGAGAGAGACGAACTGGAACGACAAAAATCAATCAGATTGTTTATTTTAATTTAGGTCTAAAACAAATGATAAAATAGCATTGTGGCTGAGAGAGTATCAATGCTGTAGATGTCAGCTGCCATATGCGGTTAAGAATTACTGTTTACTCTCATGATACACATCATTCCCTGAAAATTAGTAATATTAACTACAGAGAAGTACAGAGGAAATAATCAAGCGAAAGGAGGATGCAGAAGGCGGAAAAAGAGCTGTCGACGGATAAGAGTTTTAAACAACAGTTTTTGACGGCTGAAACTCGCGACAAAATATTCTAGAATTTTATAAACATGGTTCTGAGATCATTTTAAGTACTGAACTTTAATATCTACAGTATATATTAGAGATTTAGATCACAATATCAAATGCTCTACTTCTATGACCGGTAACTTAAAATGAATTTTCCAACAAAATTCCATATGTTAACTTGAATAATATATTATGGTATATTTTTAAATTCTATATGCTCTAATTTCCGGATTACAGTCTTTATTCTTTCATTAAACTAAATATAATTTGTATAGTATATTTGTTCGTCTATTTTGCTATACCCGGCCTAACGGTATGCTTATGCTAACCAATGTATGTATGGACTTTCTGCGCTGAACATAAATCTTATTCGGTTTTATGGAATATATGTTATTTATTGTACAAAACTTTTTATAAAACTGTAAATAACTTTACTACTAATAGAAAATACAGAGAAAGGGATAGACAAATTCGTTGACGCATGACAGTATAGGGATGTATGATTATCGTATTAAATACTTTAACTTTTAGTTGTAGGTCAGGTTAGACTTCCTGTCCTCCGCTTTCTTCCTTTGACTCGGAAGGGAACGTGGCAAGCCTGCAGGACACTCTGCGATTAGCCTTGCCCTGAATAATGCATTTTAAACGTGGGTTGCATTAAATCGAGTAAAAGTGAGTATTTTTCCTTGGTCGAATTAAATAAAATAACTAGGAGGTTCCGGATATCAAACTGGATGAAATAAAATAATCTTTACTACTGTAGAAAAAAGGGATACAACATAAAAATACACAAAAAGCTAAATGGGCAAAAGTTTTACACACTTCAGCCACAGGTGGGAGCCGTGAGCACGTACACACAAACTTACACAACCGACAAAAAGGAAAACTGCCGTCTGAGTGGATCTAACTATTAAATATTTTGTTCCCGAGAGAAAGGCTAAAGAAGTGTTTGCTACGAGCGCCAGCTCGATTGATTAAAACGGCATGGTTGGTTTTGCACTTGGCCGATTACTACTCGGCCTGCATAAATTTATGAAGAAGAATACAACCTGTCTTCTAACAACCACTGCTAGCCTTGAAAGGAGGGATCGAGGGAGTATTTCGCCGTGGAGAAGCTGAGTGAAAAACAGCAGTGTTGGAGTCTCATCGTTCCTAGTTCTTATTTCTTCTTATTTAATTTTATTCTCTTCGGGCTCTTGGAGTAAGGGGATGCCGAGAGAAAGAATTCTACCGCGACGCGTCCTCTTTGAGAAAATACTAATCTTACCCAGGCCAACGCTTAACTATTTCTACGGGTTCTCCGGAAGTAGATTTTACTTTATCCATATAGAGGCTCCGGGAGTGAATTTAGACCTTCACGACATCTCGCACAACATCTCGTTGATACAATTAAGATCGCTATAGGGGCGTGTTATCAAACGGAATTTACCTCAAAAAGAAACCGATCTCGGGTTCTTTCCGTTCTACCCGTCTCTCTCTCTCTATCTTTGACAGTGGGGATAAAAGCAACCTTCACGATCCTCTTCTGTATTTGTTAAAGATGAGAAATTTTCGTTATCCTAGATAATTTTGAGAGCAAAAATGACCATATTATTGAGAAAATATGTTACTATTCTCCTACTGCCAACACTGATTATAAAGAAGTATAATCTTTAGTTGTCATAAATTGTGTTTACAGGCTTCGGCCGATTGATGGGGCCTCACTACTGAAAATTGTGGATTTTTATCACGGTCGCAGGTGAGTTCTCTCTTAAGTAATCTTGCCTATCAAAATCGAGGGAAATCTTTCTTTGATTGGTACACCTCTTCAGCAGAAGATAAAATTCAGTAAAACTCGTTTAGCTGTAAATAGAAAACATTTTTTTTTCTGGTATCAATATTAAAAGCAACAAGGAGAGAATATCATTTACTCTGACGAGTGGCACTTCAAGCTTTTTACATTCCTTGCAGGTGTTAACTTATATATGTATGCAACCAAAACAAGCTTTTATTCCCGACGGTCTGAAGCCTATCCTAAAACTTGAGGGCGAAAAAGTGATTTTCACAACCATATTATATCATTATCCTGGTCATTATGTAGCGATAAAAGTAGATTTAAAACTTAAATGATTAGTTAGTTTTGAGTAACTGGGTATATTTTGTATAACCCAAAGTGCAAACGCTGCGCTAAAACGTTGAATACTCTAAACATACAACGTTTACTGATCATTTAAAAAGGCTGTCAAAATGTCTTATTTCCATCACAAAAATTATAATAATTCTGAAACTGATTGAATAAAGCTGGCAGAGGGAAGATGTACACACATTCCACAGTACCTACCTGGCCATTCGGTTTTCTTTTGCGGAGCAACGAGTGTCATATCTAGTGTATAAGCGCTAAATTAGTCGAAGTAGTCAGATGTAGACCTTGCTTTCTTAGTTTGAGGATAGAGAACACTTGATGACTGACGCAAAATTTAGCTTTGTGCAGGAGAAATCTGAACCACAGAAAAGAAATGATACTGGTAACGTGTTAATCATTACTTAATAATATTTACATTTAAAACCAAAAATTAATGAAAAGCGTCTTGTTTAAATATGGCTGAGTGTTGAATATAATTATATGATGGAGTGTTCCAAAGCTTAAATACCCAGATCACAGGTAAAAGGAACTTTTAATACTTTTAGACAATGTGAGCTATTTACGATATTTTCAGAATTAGTTAATGCAGTGGTTCTTTAGGTAGTTCAATGACTGCTGTCAGATTAGGTAAGTCTAGTGAAATGGAGGTAAAAAAACTAACAAGCCAATAAGGATAGAATATAAGAACATAAGAAATGGAGGGTGAAGCGCACAGCCCTCTAAGCCAGATGATGATCCGCCCAAAACAAAAAAGTTCTCCCTCACTGCTCCTACTAACTCTGGCTATTTAGAAAACTCTAGAGGAAGTCTCCTCAATGTGATGTCAGGCGTAGCATGGGCAACTTATCTGTGAGTGACATCTAGAGGATGTTGTGCTCTCCCAGACAGAGAACCAGCAGTTTACCTTCCTATCCCTAATGTTTGTAGGAGCATCTACGTCTAAAATCTTCCAAACATTTTGAATTTATCTATTTTCACTACTTTCTTTATAGATATATCGATCGATCTTTTTTTTTCAAACATTCTTCGCGATGCATTATCGTTGCTTTAAGCTAAAAATACCAAACCTATTATAGTTGAAGTTCAAATACTGGAACGCAAGAATACAAATTAATTCAAGGATATTTGCAAAAACAATGGAAATAAAATTCTCACACGGAGTGTTCAATGCCTACTGTCATCGCTACACAAACTCTACAATTTCGGATCGAACCATACATTAATGAAAGTACTTTCACGACATGACTAATTCCGCGTGTAATAAAAGGATACAGGATTTAAATTTCAACCACAATTTAATTAAACTAATGCACTTTACAAACGAGTCCAGGTGTAATAGAAAGTTACTCTTTTAGTTCTATTTTCTCAGGGTATTTTCGAAACAATTATGGCTAACAGGAGATTTCGTAGTGTCTCTTGTTACTTAAGATAACTGACCCAGAAACTGATTAATTTTAATCGCTTCTTTCGTATTTTATCCTCATACTGAAGAGATTTACAATTTTCTAATATTTTCGTGTTGTTTTAAACCGCCTAATATAGATTTAAATATTTCATAAGTTTTATTATAAGCTGGTAATTTATAGCCGTAAATTTGCTAGAGTTTCTTCTGTTGTTCGCATGTTATAAAGGAGTGATCTTGAAAAATATCTTTATTCAAACGTTGTTTTATAATTCCAAATGCCATCAGTTTGCTTTATGAAACTTTCCTAGTGTTATCTTCACGTACTTTGTTAGTTAGAAAGCAATAATGAAATTATCCTTCCTCAGCCTGACCAAAAAATAAAGGTCTAACTTTTAATCATAGAATTTATGTATGTGCAGAATATGATTTTAATTCTCCCGCTTCGGCAAACTTTGTTGTAATTCTCGAGAGACCAGATAAAATTCGGATCAGGTTCATGGACTGCTTTATTCTTAGTCATTCCTTTTCCCTTTCTTCTCGCTTTGGTAATCTATATGTATACCAATGGTTCAGAATGTGTCTGGTTTGTTCGTGTCTAATTTTTATCATGGAGTCGTTGGACCAATAATGTTTTGCCAAACGTTTTGGTTCCCCTGCTTAGTCCAACTTACCCGTCTTAGCATTATCCAATAGCTATTCATTTCCAAGTTAAATTTTTAAATATAATTTAAATATTTAATATTTTATATTGAGTTTTAATGCAGCCTCCATTCATTT
Organism: Ceratothoa steindachneri; assembly: GCA_963969495.1. Lineage (NCBI taxonomy): Eukaryota > Metazoa > Arthropoda > Malacostraca > Isopoda > Cymothoidae > Ceratothoa > Ceratothoa steindachneri. Next base: position 83,206,821 of record OZ018329.1, on the reverse strand, counting down.
CGGATCGACATAAATGAGACTATAGGTGATCCTCCTCAAAATATTTGAAGTGTTTAATTCATAGCGTGTTTATTCTTTATTTGGCTTGATCGTCAATTATTATCATTCTATATTTAATATATTTTATCATTATATGGATAGAGCAAGTATGATTATTACCGAGACCCATAATCCGAAGACCATTTTTGAGTCTAATATTGAGCAGCAATTGTTAAGCCATTGTCTCTCTAAAGTGGTCTTCCAACAAAGCTTTTTTATCTTAGCCCAGGAACTTGACTTAATCGAAGTTTTTACGCTTAAGCCCGAAACTCTTGTTGATTAATGTTCTTTAAAATAAACAATAATTTCTATTGAAAATCATAGTCTTTTGTAATTTCAGTGTTGTGGATGTAAGCAAGTAGCCTATTTAAGAAGTCGCATGAGCTCTTTAAGGAGTAGAGCTTATGCTCAACTTAGCTTTTTCTTGCAAATTGCAATATTTGAGTATAAAGTAAAATTATCAAATTTGCCATCACTCTATATTTGTCAAACTGATGTATCCATTTATATTTTTAAAGCTTACGTTCGATTTCTCATCTGACAAAACTTCTATTATTTAAATATTTCTTTATTAAACAATATGAAGATTCTTTCAATTTAGATACTACTTAATAATTACTTAGCATAACTAATATGTAGAATAGCAAACCTATGATAAGCCTGAACAAGGTTGTACGCAAAACTGTCTTATCCACCAGAAATGAATCCCTAAAGTTCATATAACTTTATGACTTAACCCTCACTTATGGCTTGGACACTCTCGTTACCTTCGTATGGAGGAGAGGACGTCAAAACACTCAATAAATGATTGGTTCCGAAGCAGATTTTGAATTTTGTTAACAAATAAGATTTATTTGTAAAATAAGTTCAAGATGTGATTTCTTCAAATAAATTGAAAAAATATTATATCTGAGTTTATGGAATGAGAAGCACATTTGGGTTGAAATAGTTATTTACGTTCAATAATGTTGATTACTTGTGTCGTGGCTCAATTCGGAAAGATATGTTCAATTCTTGTTGAACACCCAATGACGAGAAAGCAATTTTTTTTTAAAATTATCTCTTTCACTGTATTACTTAATAAATTAGAGGGCTATGGAAAGCTATTTTATTTTATACTTGATAAGAGAGGATAGCGATTGAAATTAAGCTGATTTTTTTTTCGATATTTCCAAAATTAAAGAGATAATTCCGAGACCACGAAAGTTGTTTTTACAATGTCACCTGTTTTTGATTAAAAGACTGAAATATTTTAATTGATTGCGGACCAGTGATGAGAACGTGGTCTTTCAAAAAAGTCGAAAGCGAAAAGTGATTGGTTCTTCTTAAGCGGCACTATGATTACATACCCACGGGACTGTTTTTAGTAATATAAAATCATGTGTTTTTTCACGAGGTAATAAGGACTTCAGGAACAACGGATGAGGTTTCTGGTTTTATTGGTCCCAAAGAACCGAGCGCTTCTCATTGTGTAAATCCTAAAGAAGAAGCTTTTACCATAACCTCTTGGCAAGTTGCGTCCTGATTAGCAATGGAGGATGGTATAGCAGTAGTAAAGACCCTGCTGCACATGAAATGGTGTGCCAAGGAAAGTTTGAGCCAGCATCATGTAGCTGAAATCTGCACGAATGTGTAACCTCCCAGTTAAAATACTCGCAGAAGATCTGCGGGTTTCTCTGACATATTGCCAATACTTCTATCCTTACCACTTTTTTACATATCTCTCCTAACACACTTTCGGGGGAAGATATCCTCGTTAGTTTTCTCTTAATATTTAATTTAAAAAATCTTGACTACCATCTATGATCCACTAATTATTAACACATGTTGAAAAATATCTTAATAAGCATCAAATAGCAGTTAGCTTTGAGTTATTGGACGGCAAGTAGTTCGATGTGAAGATACCAAAACTTGCATCTTTAAACAAAGATCTGATCACAGATAAAAATATTTTATTGTCGTTAATTTTCCTCCATTTTTCTTCCCTTTAAATTTAAAAGCAAAGGAATACGTTGGTTATCTAATATCACTAAAGTAGTAGTTGGGGAAAATAAGGTCCATAGTTTATTCGAAAAGATATGGAGGAGAGAACTTATCACGCACTATCACTAACCATAAAATGTCATTCTCAAAGAAATTTGGTGGCCAACGGTTTTCTAATAAGGTTCCCCAAATTATTTCAAAATAATGAAAGAATAAAACTATACTGGTCTGATACTGCCTTTTTGATAGGAGCACTTTTCAGATCTAAAGTTCTTTCTCCGATAACAGTAATTGGAGAGTCAGAAAAAAAAGAAAATTAGTTTGAGATCTTTTCCTCTACGACCTTATCGGAGAACTGATGCTGATGTCTACGAACAAAACTACAATGACATGTATGTTATGATACTGTTATTTATTTAGAATTGCTGATATTTAGAAAAATCAATATTTCTATTTCTTTGGCTAACAAAATTTCAAAATCGCTAATGGGAATATTGCAAAAATGGAAAGAAATTTAATTTACCTTTTGATTTCTTATAGAAATGCGGATATTTTATTGTGAATAAAAGAGACAACAAATTGCAGTGTTTAAGGTTTTCTAGCTAAGGGGCATGAAACGCGCATTCGATGTGAGCGATTTTCTCTTTTTTTCTGAGATAAGAGCCGGAAAGATAAAGAGCAGCGTCAGGAGTGGCCGTCTCTAATTGATGAGGTAGCCAATCTATTTAAGAGGGTAGACAAGTTAAAGTATTTGACTTATCAGCCTAATTTAGGAAGACCTTTAATGAGAACTATGCAGTGTTTTAAGCTAGAAATGAACACCCATTACAGTAGCACAGGTAAAATTAGTAATAATTATGTTATAATGGAAAAAATAATAAAAAATAAAATTTTGACTAAAGCTTTTAGGGAGGCATTGGATTAAAGAAAAATAATTAGATTAGTAATAAATAGCTTAATAGAAGGGTGAGAAAGTAATAAGGAAAACAAAAATAAAATTAGACCAAAAGAATATAAAAGTGTATCATTTTAATTAAGGAATGGAAAATACTGCTCTGATACAGTATAGAAGAGCAGAGAGGTTCGTGCGTGTTAACTTCCAGCTGCTTCCACTTAGCGAGAAATGAGGCCCCGATGTAAGGTGATAAAAGGGAACAAAGGCTTCAAGGAGAGGCTAAATTTTGTGGGTTCAGTTAAAGTTTGGCGAGATGAAGATGAACGGGCATTTTATTTGCCAAGTGAACTCCGCGTAAATCGCAACTACTCACATAAGACAGTCGTTTATCGAATGAAGCAAATGGAGAAAAGTTATGAAATTGCTGGGAAGAGATAAAGGAAAGTGGGTTTAGTTTTAAGTTTGCGCCAGAGAAAAGAGGAAAAGGTGAGCATGCAGTGAATCTGCAAGTTATTTATATATTATGTTGGAAACAAAGTTTCCGAACAATATTTTTTTTTTAATTTATTTATTTATAGATTTTTCAGGGTGTACGACTAGTTAATATAGAGTAGCCTAGTTTTCCTAGATTTTGCTTAAAGTGCCCAGTAACCTAGAACCTAGGTAGACTAGGTCACTATTAACTTTTAAGAGAGGCGTAAGATAGCCTAGGACACTACAGAGTAATTAGTCAGACATCCTCTATGATATCTAAAGTTTAAAAATTAACCACAGAAGGACTTTTTCTCGTGAGCAGCAACGTACTCCTTTACTGTATGATTACAAGTCCGGCCTAAACTCTGCCCAAGCACAACGTGATATCAACCAAGCATTTGAAAAAGACACAAGAAGTCTTCGCATAGCCTACGATTAGTAGGCCAATTCGATCTCCAAGATCAGCCAAGAAGTGGTCAACCCTCAGTTATTGACCATTATTGTTTTTGCTCCTGTGTCAAAGCCGATCCACATCTGACATCACACGAGCTGGCGGAAAAGTTTAGAGTCCCCATAAAACCATTTTGCATCATCTAAAGGAAATAGGAAAAGACATCAAACTGTCTTATAGATTCCACGTAAAGTGTCCGAAATTCGACCGTCATGCCGCATAGACGCCTGCATGACACTACTGTCCAAGAAATGTCGTTTTGATTGGCTGAACAAAGTAGTTACTGCAGATGAGAAATGGAGTCTACGCTCGAACATTGCACCCAAAAGAAGCTGGAAAACTTCAGGCAAAGGCCGACCGACATCAAAAGAAGCTTATAGTTTGTGTCTGGTGAGATGTGAAGGGAGTGATTAACTGGGAAATATTGGAACGCAATGACTCTATTGACGCTCAATTATACAGTCAACAACTGAAACAGATGGCAGATGCAAATGCGCAGAAATGCTCTGAATTGACTGGTGTCATGTATCTTCATGGTAACGCACGATTTACAAATTGCAAATCATACCCGTAAACAACTCCTGGAGCTGGGGTGATAAAAGCAAATGTTTCATTAGAAAAATAGGAAGAAATTCGAATCTCTGAAGAATAGAAATGGACAATTCCTTTGTGAGTAATTGAGTAAATTGATCTAAACTGGTAAAATCTTCATATCGTGGGAATTCTATCAGGACATTTCTTGAATAGTAGTGTCATGCAGGCGTCTATGTGGCGCTGACGTTCGAATTTTGTAAAATTTACGTGAAATCCTCCTCCCAGCGCAATTTGTTAAGTTCAACGGTGACTTTTCCTGAGTTAAGATGGTTTCTTCCGACAAAATGTGGGAAGTTGAACAACGGGCTATGATAAAGTTTTCTGTGATTCAAGGGAAAGCACCACAGTTAATTGGAAGAGAAATAATTACAGAGAAAAGAACTTGGGGCCATCATACCAAGGTATATAGTGAGTTCTCGGCCTAACGTACAAGGACGGGAGACAGGAGCCTGCCGCAGCTGGATCACGCTCATCGTTGTTCCAAACGGGTAATGCACGGGCTAGCATTCTCCTAGCGTATTTTGTTCAGTTCAACCATGACTTTTCCTGAGGTAAGGATGGTGCCTTCCGTCAAAATGAGTAAAGTAGAACAACAGGTTTTGATATAGTCATCCGTGATTCAAAGGAAAGTATCACAGTTGATTTATAAGTTGAGTCAACACAAGTGGACTATGCCCTATCATATTCTACTGTCAAACGTTGGACTGCTCTCTTCAAGCAGGGCCGAGACTCGTGTGAAGATGACCTTTGAATGGCATTCGACACGACAAGAGCTAACATAGGGATGGTTCAAGGAGCGTGTATCAGGATTTAAAGTGCACTGTGGAAGCCCCTGGTGTGGCTAGCATGCCGCCACTACATCCTGAAAGTTTTGTGAAGGATGTTTCGAGGCTTGCATAGGTCAATCATCTGACACTGACATCTCCCTTTTAAATAGGCTGCAGTATCGTTGTCCTTTCGTTGACCAGAGAAAACTACAGCCTCTCTTACCAACCGCTCTGTCATCTGACGAAGATGCTCACTGCCTTAAGATGTTCGGTCACTTGAAACTTCTGATTGACCTTGGGAATCATCCACGCAATGACTAGAAAGAGATTATCCTGCTCATTGTGGCCTATCTGGGAGGAAGAATTCCTACATCCTTCCATGCTCCTATTGCTTACCACGTCGCCAGATGGATGTACAAGCCCATCTATGCTTTGAAGATCATGCTCTTCCATTAAAAGCTGGAGATGAGCAGGTGGGAGCTGGTGAAGATCCGTGGAGTTGCGTTCTTTGTGACCATGGTCTAGCGAAATACTAGAATAAGGCAATGATTTCGTCCTTCGCAACCAAAAACGACTTGGACTTCATCACCGACGTGAAGAGGATCTACGATGATGGGGTTGCTTTGGTCGCAGACCGTGTGATGCGGCGCTATCTCTAGTACCTTTCCGAGGACCTAATCGGACTGGCCATCTTCGATGACAGCATCAGCCCGGATCAGAAGGCAGAGATGGTAGAGTAGAGGAAACGTGCTTCGACGAGAAAGAATCCACTGCGCCCCGAGTCGAAGACACCAATCAATCTCAACAGGCGGCTATCCGCCTTCTGCTCAGTGCGGTCGATGCACCTCTTCAAAAGTCTCCTTAGGATATGAGTCCTGAAACATGGAACACGGATTCGTGTTTCAACTGCGCGATGAAGCGAGCTTGCGTCCTGAATATCCCAAACTACCTCACATAACGAGGAATAGCTCTGATTCAACGCTTCTTCGGCAACCGCACTAAGGATGAACGGCAAACCCAGTTACTTTTCAAGCTCAGGAAAGATTTAATGGAGTAGGAAGAAGAGAAAAAGCTTTTTGTTTTCCACAACAAAAATTCATTGTCTTGTGACGTAATTCTTGGTATATTGATGGAAATTCGGGTTGAATCTTAGAGGAGCTATCAAAACGTTCGTTTTGTGCGACCATTAAATATTGCCCAACTTTCATGAAAATGTAGTCAAAATACCTTTCATTTGACAAGGAAACAAAGCAGCATGTGCTGAACTTGATATCATTATTTGATGTTCTACTAATACATGCCTGTGACACCCTAATATATATATATATATATATATATATTTATATATATATATATATATATATATATATATATATATGTATATATATATATATATATATATATATATATACATATATAAATATTTTATATATATATATATATATATATATACATATATATTGGTATATTACTTAATTGATTTTTATTTGGGGTTATATTTAAGCGAAGGTTGGATAGTTGGACTACGTTTTGTTGAGCTGTCTAGCTTCAAGAGCTAGTCAGATAAAATTTAGTTGTTGGCGAATTTCTAGCGATGGATCTTAAATATTATATATACTTACAAATCTGTACAGTCAGAAATAAAGTCCTGATTCCACTTCACAACAAATTTCAGTGTCATGAAAAGGGCAGAGAGCGCATACGCATCTTACTAAGAAGTTGATTGTTATGAATTCCTATTTGCTAAAAAATATTTCCCATCACGGTAAATTTTCTTGTAAATTACCGATTTAATAATTATGCAATTGATACCGAATTTCACGATACCATAAATGTATTTCACTCCTAAAGTCAGATTAAATGTGTCAATTATAATTAATTCATGAGTATATGTATAATAAATCAGCATTTTTTTATGACGTTTCAGGTTCTATCAGAAATCAGCCAGCATAGCAGGGCTCCATTATCCCTTATACCTGTTTTCCATTGACGCTATATTTTGATTGAACCTTTCTCCATGTTCATCACTCATATCTCCTGCATTCTCTGGGAAGAAGGACAGATGAGAATGAAGAAAGTGTATCTTCAGTGACATGTTGCATCCAAGATCGTGGTAGCACTTGATTAGGCTATCTACTATACGTTTTCACTGGGTCCTTTGGTGCTATCCCAGAAGTCATTCTCATGAATCCTTTAATGCAAAAAGCCCTCTGGCTCTGTTTCATCCATTGTCGCCTCGAAGTCTTCATCAGCTATAACTTGACGAATTTGAGGGCCTACAAATATACCTTCTTTAATCTTGTCATTACTTATTTTAGGGAAGATTGCTTCACGGTAGTGAAAACATTGTTTGTTATGTTGCAGTGCTTTGGCAAATTGCTACAATTTGGCCTAGTTCTATAGGCACTTTGGCAAAATTATTTTCTCCTTCTTAGCTACTGGCTCATGAATTACATTATGGCACGAATGCTCTTTATTTGTAATTGTTGTGTTCCTGGTATCTTTACCAAGAGTTCCCAATAGGTGTTCGATTGGATTTAAATCGAGACTTTGAACTGGCCAGTCCATGGGAACAATACCTTGTGTCTCAAACCATTAACGAGTATTCTTAGCTGCATGACATGGAGCGTTGTCCTGTTGAAAGATAGCACTGTTTTTCGACACTCCAAAATGTAATTTTGCAATTGATGTCTCTTAAACATCCGATAACATGGAAAAATAGGTAGCTGAATTCATCTTTCCCTGACATAAAAACATTTCTCCAGGTCCTGTGGCAGAGTTGCAAGCCCACAACATGATAGAACCACATCCATGTTTTACGGTTGGTACCAGACATTCGGCCGAAAATGCGACGCACGAAAGTTGCACGAGATGTGCCGAAAAGCTAAGTAAAAAACATGAACGATAATATTATCCTTATGTTAGATATTTCTTATATATTTTGGTGAAAAACTCAGATATTTTGAGTGTATATGTTGATTGAATACTTGTACTATCTTACCTCATAGTTACTTTCATCAGAACATATGACTTTCGACCATTGTTCACTGGTCCAAATTGAGTGGTTTTTGGCCCACTGAAGACGTTTATTCATATTCGCTTCAGAAATCCATGGCCTCTTCCTGGCTTTATAGCCTTTCAGACCGTACTCTACAAGCCTTCTTCTAACAGTTTTGTTTGATATTTGTGATGTATCTGCCTCGTTGAAGTCCGCACAGAGCTCTGACGATGTTTTTCTCCTGCTTCTGAGTGACTGACCGATGATGGATCTGTCATTTCGAGGCGTTTTACCTTTTTTTCTACATGTTCTTTGCATTCTCTTCATATCTTTTGTCTCTCTGAAGCGCTTGAGAGTTGTTTGCACCGCAAATCGAGAACATTTCATCTTTTGAGCAATTTGCCTTTGAGACAATCCATCTTTATGATGAGCTACGATTTGACCTCGTTCACACTCACTCAATTTCATTGTTTTAGGCATTTTACTGTTTATTAACTGTATCTACAACGTATTTTAGCATAAAACACGGGAATAATCAAGGGAAAATAAGTTATTTGTGGTCGTTGGTCTTACACAAAATTGGTTACATACGTACAGTACAGTATAAAACCGGTAATTGAAGCTAAAGGAGGGTCAACTAGATATTAAACTAATGTATATTGTGTAATATACCATAAATCACCATGCACACGTGTTTCTATTAACATTGAGATAGAAGAACCCAGAAACACTAGAGTGGCCTAATACTTTTGGCCAAGGCTGTATATTCTTCTTTTTCTTCTCGGCTTTTCCCTTGGCAGAGAATTTATGGACGGATGCCCTTCCGGACTCCAGCCCTCTCTATTTATCCGGGCTTGGGACCGGCACTGATTTGGGGTGGTTCCCCCGTCCCCCCACCAATGGTAGGTAGTTAAATAAAAAAACGATCTCTTGTTTTATTTTTTCTAATACCGCTTTATTTGCTAAGAGCAAGCTCGAAGTCTTTCCAGTGGCTCCATAGAAATAAAAATTGCTGGATATTTGAACTCGTTTGCCAAAAGAAATAAATCAATTTCAGTCTTTGTTAAGAGTGAGTTCTCTCATTAAGACTATGAATGATTTGAAAACTGATGGCCAAAAGGATGAGGCCTCGATCTGATTTGATTGCGTAGTTCCGGAAATCATTTTGTTTTCCTAAATTATTTTGGTTTAGGGATTTTCCATCATTTATGTCAAAAAAATAATTTATACCAGAGAAGAGAAATAAATTAGTGACATAAGATGATAAACATGAAATTTTTACACTTCTTATATCCACTTAAGTTTATGAGGAGTTGCTATTGTTATGGATAAGAATGTAAATAAACTGTCATTTTAGGTAATTCGAATATAAAACAATTGTATGCAAACTTCGAAGTAAATGTCATAGAAGGCTTCATAAAACCAGCAAAAGTGTTAAAAAATGAGTTCAATAATGGAGCAAGCAGGTCCTTGATGAAAATTCGGGTTGACTCTTAGAGGAGCTATCAAAACCTTCGTTTTGCACGACTAGTAAATATTTCCCAACTTATAGACATTTTCTGAAAGTTTTCTTATTTAAATTAACCCAGAAAATGGGGTGCCACTTATACCATAGGCAATCATGGGGCAGCTTAAAAATATTGGCTTTCTTACCTTGCGGCCGCAACGGCTTCGGCTGCATATGCGGCTACATATCTTCTAGAGAATTATATTTCATGCATCCTCGCCACTTTCTTTGTAGACCACTTCTTACAAACGTTTAGGTTAGATGCACTCCTTAAACACCATTTTAGCGTTCCCTAAGCGCCCATTAACCAAACCTAAACATCAAATGAGTCCTCCCTAAAACTCATTGAATGCCCAATGAGCTCTTTAATCACCCATTGAACCCATCCATAACAGCCATTGACCCTTCCTGTAAATTCATTGAGCTCTCTCATATCACCCATTGAGCATTAACGGCTGGAAATCTTTTGATCTTTTGCCTTGCAACAAAAGGCCACCAATGTAACGGATTCTTGCCACTTGTTCTGCCCAAACTCCTGATCGCTCTGGACTTTTTCCTTTACACAGACACCCACTTTCGTGAAACTGTCGAAACAACTGTCGAATGTTCTTAGGTGAGGGTGAATTAATGACAATCACCTTCAAAAAGCACGTTGCACTGAGACAATTGAATTTGTTTTAGCGGGGATCTGATTGTAATCAGACCCATTGTGGCCTCCAGTCACACCTATCAAACGCTCAAATAACCCCATAAACAAATTGAGCCCTCAGGTTATATCACTTGATCACTTTGATAATAGCCACTCTAGCCTCTCTCTACACCGATTAAGCCATCTCTTAACACTCTCTAAACCTTCTTATACCGGTTCTAGCCCTCCTTCGACCTTTCCCAGAACATAAATCACATTTCTCTAGATTTCTTTTCTTCATTTTCTACCACTCATTTTACGGTTCATCTCAACGCCTCTGGCTGAGCGGAATGCCCTAATTACAGACAATTGCTTATTGAATCCTACTCCTCACATTCCAAAAATATTCAGTATTTTTTTAAATATTATGCAAATTTTCTCTAATTCTTTACTGTTCTTATGAAAATTGATGTGCACTTCATTTTTACAGAAACACTCCTAGTTTATTAACAATTTTGGCCCATGATGTTTTGTTAAATATCATCCAGGAGGGCAAAACTCATGGATAACGAGGTTTTCTATTCCAACAAAGCCTACCATTACCGCCATTAAAGAAAGTTAAGATATATTTTAAATGGTATATCGTAGAAACTGTAGCGGATCTATCATATTACCATTATGGTATATAATTTCCACGTAAAATCGTAGGTCAAAATTGAGAAAATCATTGAACGGTAGGAATCCTTGTAATATCCAAACCCAAGACAATAGCAATTTTTTTAGATTTATTTGTATCAATTTTAATCTTCAAGTATTTTAAAATTTCATGTGTTATAGTAAGTATCAAACATATTTGCTTTGAATTATTTAAATTTCCCTTTGTTTACATGATCTCTTTGTCATGTCGTTGTTACTTGTCAAGGATCTGTGTAATTTGGCTTGATACTAAAAAAAATCATGTGTTATAGTAAGTATCATATTTTATCTTAGAAATCAGCTTTTTTAATTCTCATGATATACTATTCAATTGTTTGAATACCTGGTAAGCAAAGTAATTGTAGCTTTTTTTAAGGATTTTTCTCTAGGAGCATTTCTAAGGTGATCTACTTTTCGGTTGCCTCGTACAAGGTGACCTCCCCCAAAACGGGCCCTAAATTTCGATAGGCCTCATTTATTAATTTTCTGCAAGGATTTAATGAAACTTCGGTGATAACTAGCTTATTGTGTTTAAAAACATCATACTAAGACATGAGAGCTTTTGGGCTTTTCTTTTTTATTCTAGAGCACGTTTTCGAGATGACCTCCATTTAGCTACTCGTAGGTGCATTTCTTGGGCCGCAGCACAAAGTTATCCATGACGTCCTTACAAACCGACCGACTAATGGCTCTGATCTCCTCCATGATGGCTTTCTTGAGTTCCGTGATGGTCCTGGGTCTCCCTGCGTACAATCTGTCTTTAAGGTAGCCCCAGAGAAAGAAATCTGGGGGGCTAATGTCTGGGCTGTGAGGTGCCCACTCAAAATCAATCTTAAGACTGATCACACGGCCACAAAACTTCTCTTTAGCCAACCTTAGAACAAGTTGGAGGGGTGAGAGCTTGATAAATTTTGCTGGAACCAGAACTTTCCCATATGCGAGGGGAACAGGGTCTGGAGCTTTCTCTTGAAGGTTTCGAGGACTTCAACATACCGTTCCTTGGTGACTGTCACTGTCGCGCCAGATTACTCGAAGAAGAATGGTCCGATGATGCCTCTGGCTGAAATTGCAGTCTATACCGTGCACTTAGGGAAATATAGGCAGTTGGTAGCTACCTCATTTGGTCTGGAGTGTCCTCCAGAATAATTTGACTTCGAGTCTACCTTTCTTTCAAGATGAAAGTGAGCTTCATCTGAGGTCCAAAGGAGGTTAAGTAAAGTTGCGATCTCCTGAATCTTCTCCACTATCTTGACTGCCATAGCCTTTCTCTGCTCCTTGTATAAGTCTGTAAGGGTCTGCTTTGTATGCATTCTGTATGGGTCGGCCTCTACATCTATTACTAGCACTCTCCTGCAAGTCTCACGGGATATACCGAGGGACTGACTTCGCTTGCGCACAGAGCGTTTTGGACTTTGATGAACTGGCTCTCTCAAGCGTTCGACCAGCTCAGATGTACGCTTCTTGTGTCGTCCGAAATTATAGGGGCGTTTGCGATTGGCTGCAATAAGGTTTTCTACTGTGCAATTGTTCTCCAAGTGGTCCATCTAGTCCTGAATTATGCTCTTGGAGGGGGATTTTTACATTCGAACTGATGCACGAAAGTGTCCTGAACTTTCTTGTAGTAATGTTTGACGCAGATTATTCTTTGCTGGAGCTCCCCTTGAGATCTAACTGTGTTTACAGGCGTTGCTTCTGTCACGTTCTTAAAAGTAAGGGTCATTAGTGAATGAATGATGGATATACGAAAAAAAATGTGTTTAGGCCCGTTTTAGGGGGGTAACCTCTATAATTATTTATTATTGTTCCCAAAAGAACTCTTAACAACTATGTTGTGTATTACTGTCGTATCTTAAACAGGGAGTTACTTTCATTTGAGGCATAATTTAAGGCTCCTACAGATTTTATTTAACAATTTACGTTTCGTTTTAGATCGGAAAAATAGGCACTTATTTTTTAATAATTCAATCTATATCCTCCCTTTGTTACAAGCCCATATTATAGATACATAATCGCCAGATAACTATGAAATTCTAAGTGTTTTAGTGCTTATGTACACCTTTTCAATTTATTTAATTTATTGAAATTCTTTTTTGCAACAAAGTAAATGTACTAGATATCTCAAGCTAATTTGGATGTCTGTAATACCCCAAAGACATCAAATCTTCATATTTCTTGACATTCCTTTGTTAATCAATGATCTCCTCTGTTAATTACATGTTCTCATTTATCTACTGTTAGGTAATTGTCATTAAATTTGATTAGAAAACGTAGATTGATGCCTTTGTAATTTAGTATAATTTCATGGCAACAATCTTTTGCATACTTCTGGCATCTTACTAAAAATTATGGCGGAAATTACATATTTCTTTCCTTTTATATGGTTGACAACTTTTATTATCCTCTGTCGTGGTGTTAGGTTTAATGTTACTTCACTTGATATATAGTTTGTAATATTTAGAGCTAATGTTTGCTGTCTAATTTATCATTGTATATGAAGCTGTAATTTCGAAGGAAAAAATTGCTAAATTTTGAAAAGCTACTTAGAATTTTAATGTTAAACAGTCCTTTTTTTTATTATACATAAAAAATACTTGTTAAAATGCATTAACGGAAAGGTGGCATACTTAAAATTAGGCTTTGAGTTTTAGGAAGAAATTTGGCTTTAATGGATGAGTAAATATGAATTAAATATGATATATTTGAAAATGTGAAGTAATAAAGAAGTTTACACTATTACCTTTAGTTCAGTTTGCAAGCATTATTCGATAATGATCCAGTTAAAGATTTGGGGGCCTTTACCTACTTGTTTTGGCTATCTCTCATAAAATTACACTTTTAAAAACAAAGAAATTAATGAGATTTATGGGTAGCATGGTTACCACTAAATATTTATGAATTAAGGTTTTTCCTCTATTTCAGTCCGTGTTGACGCCTCACTTTTGAGAATCTCCTTATCGGAGTGACTGCGAATGACATTTTCATCTGTGATGGTCAGAAAAAGAAATAGAATCTTGTTACGGAAAAAGAGAACCTGATTAGGAAAAGGAGATGCAGCACCAATGGCTGAGAGTGACGTAGAAACTGTCAAAAACGAAGAATATACTGACACATATCACTTCTTTCTTGTTCTTCATCCCTACAATTTCTGAAAAAAGATTGAAAAGTAAAAAAATGGCTCTTTCATAAAATTGTAAACCTAGATTTTATCGGGGGGTTTTTCAGTTTAAAAGTGATTCATTTCCTATTTATTAAAATAATTATGTAAAAATCGACGCCTTAAAAAACATGCCTACATATATTTGGATTTTTTTAACCCTTTTCTCGCTATACTATACAAAATTTATGCTTTGTTTTGCAAACTTGCAATATTTCGAAAGATGAAACACGTTTGTTGATGTAAATCAAAAAGAGGTTTTTTTAACTTTTAAAAAAGTCAATTTCTATATTTTTTCCTGACGTTTGTATCATAAAATGTGGAAGAGGCCATTTATTTTTAAGGGAGAGAGAGCATATAACATTTCGTACAAAAGAACGATGCCGACATTCTATCTATTACAAAATATGCGATTAAACTGAATGAGTAGAATTCAAAAAGTGTTAACAAATTTCTTTAGTAGGCTACGAGCATAAACTCACTCTATGATTAAAAGCTAAAAACGTCGAAGACGTTTCGAAAATATTCCATTAACTATTTTGGTTTCCATAGTAAACTTTAACATGGGTTCCTTATCTTTTAAAGTTATTAGACCTTGATGCTGCTCTAATTCAATTCAGAACACTTTGTAACCATATTACCAAGACGATAATTTAGTTTATATTGCCATAAGATTTCAATGATACGACTCGCAAGCTATCTTTTAGTGACTGGTTAAAAAATAAATCCAAAATTATTCGCTCAAATATCAGATAAACCTTCAACTACAATGAAGTGAAAGGTGTGACAGACAAACTCTAACCTGTTTTACACAATCCATGTGGTTAAGAATAAAAAAGTTCTAGTTCTTTCATCTTTTTAAATATTCAAATAAATTTCTAGTATTTACACTTATTAATTTAGGCATTAAATTAAAGTTAAACCAGATAAGTATTTTGGATGTTTAAGAGTTAATTAATTACTTAATCAAACATTAAAAGCATCTCTCTACTCTGTTACTCGTACCTGAATACATATTACATTTTCTTTTTTTTAATAAAAGCCATTAAAAAAAAATTACCATCCAAACTAGAGGGTTTGTAGCTTGAAACTTCCTAAATTTTGTTGAAAATATCACTACAGAGGCAAAAAAAGTGACTGCTGAACCATTAAATTTATTTGAATTTGAAACCCCACACAAGTGGCATATTAAGGCTAGACTCACAAGCTACCATTCAGAATCACTTCTAAAAGTTGATATCCATCATATGTAGGGAAATTACAAAGCAGATGAAATAGGATCACAACTTAATATTTACTTGGGGAATGAATAATATAGTGCACTATTAGCTCGAAATCTGCTATTACTCATTTTATAATTAGAGTTACAGAAAATTTATGAAATCATGGCTACTCAAATCCATTGTCTCCATTTTCAGTTATATTTAAACGACGTGTTGCCTTTTAATATATTTATTGTTAATGTATATTTTGTAATTATAATTACACTCTCGCAATGCCAAATATGCGCTTTTGTACTAAACCATTTATTTCTAACTTTATTTCTAATAAATTCTTCAAACTGAAAATATGGAAGCTCCTGTAAATGATTAGATGAAAAAAATTGTTAAAAATTCTTCAGATGCAACTGTTCAGTGGTTTCAATACAACGACGGATGAGAGGTGAAGTAGCTCGAGACGTACCATCACGACGAGCGCTATGCAGACTAATTAAAAAATTTCGACACACCGGTAGTGCACAAGATAGACGAAAAGGCCTTGTTGGTAAAAAAGGCGTAGAAGAACATAAAATTAAAGAGTTGGGTCAAAATGTAGAAATAGACGACAACTGTTTTTTTCCATCAAGGTGGTACAACATCACATACTTTGAAGGAAGCAATGCAGTTGTTAAGACGAAACTTCAGAGAAAGAATCAATTCTCGAAACAGTGAGTTTAAGCGGCCTCCAAGATCCCCCGATCTAACACCTCTAGATTTTTTTAAGAGGATATCTAAAATATCGTGTGTACCGTAATAATCCTAGAAGTATCCAACATCTTAAAAATAATATCGCAAGAACTTTTGAAAAAAGGGATGAGAGCAACTTTGTCATGAGTAAATGAATGTTATGAGAAGAATGGTCAGCATTGGAAAAGAAAGATATTTAAATAAATTAAGTTATTATGTTAATTATGCAAACAGATTATTAGTCGTATTTTTTTAATTTTAAGCAAATAAAATTTGTTAAAATAAAATTGGTTTTAATCAAAATCAATGATTCACTAAAACTGGCATGACTTCTACAAAGATAAATGAAACAACTATTACCAACAACCGTTAAAAGTTTCATTATGATAAAAAAAATTGTTCTTGATTTTATCAAACTTCAAACGTAGGATATGTACAAAAAAGACCCTGTATTTGAAACTCACATTCAATATTTTTTTCACGAGATTATTCTAGCTGTATATGTTAAACAAATTTATAGGTAACTTATAAATGTGCTTGTCCATTATATACTCAAAGATGTCCCTATCATCTAATTCGATTTATTTCCCCTCGCAGAAGGATATCCTGTGTAGCCTATTACACTTGGTACCTAGAAGAGCGGCACGTCCTCGCAGGCTGAATGCAAATTATAGAAGCCCATCATTGTGTTAAATTCAACTCTCTGATAGGGTCTTGGTAGGTGGTTGGTGCGCTTTCTCCTCGCTCCCTCTCAGCACTACTTTTTTCTGGGACTATCTACTCAACCTTTTCCTAACCGCAAGAATCTTGATCTTGCACCTCGCAGAAAAACTGTGCTACAACACAACTCCCAGTGCGGCGAAAGTGAGTATCATACTTTGTAATTTGAGGAAGAGCACGACCTCGATTCTTCAGTGCCTGCAAGGATAGGCTCAACACAGCGGGACCCTCCACTCTGGGTTCAGGCCTAGGTGAAGCTGGTGTTTGCCTCTGGTCTTTTTATGCAGCCTTTCCACTACTACATCTTCATTAACTTTTAATGGACTCTTCTTCTACCACCCGTATTTTCCTATGGCTCCGATTTATCTTCCATTTGAAGTTGAGCGTATTAACCCAGAGAGCTTCAAAGCGGTATTGGACAAAACACGCAAGAGTCCCTATTAGGCTAATTCATTATTGGAGTCAGAGTAAGACCGCCAAGTGCAGTAGCAGTAATTTCTTACCTAATGCACGTGAGTGACTATGTCACTCTCTTAGCAAAGAGTGTATCCCACTCTCCAATAGCTACGGGTTCGGGGCTTTCTTTTTATTGTAGTGTTGGCTTCGCACGAAGAGTCTCCTCTACCAATACCGGTTTGGAGATTACTCTATTACTACGTTTTAGAGAGTTGGCCCAGGGCTACTCTTCACTTGCGGCAGATTCATCTTTTCTTTCTCATGGGCACCCAAAGAAAAACGTGAGGCAAAGGATGCGCAGCCTTAGATCTTATGGTTCGTAGCCCCTTCCAGATACTGGCAAGTCAATCAACTTAACCTACTTATTGAGTCTGTGCTCTGCCTAGACACCTCGTAGACCAAAGGTTCATGGCTTTGATGGAAGCCGACATGATCGCTCACAGATTCTTCACAATGGAGGTTGGCATAAAGAGAACTTGGAAGGATAGTCACGTGGATGACCCTCCTAATAAAAAGATAATCCCTGAGGTGCTCCCTCCCCAGATGGTAGGGGTTTCCTTGGGAGCAAACAGGGGTTTAGTGCGACATAACACTCAACCTAAACTCGCCCTAGTGCAAATTTCTCCTGAGGCAGTATGGAACCGGAGGTTTCACACGGTGATGGATCTACCTCATTGGAGGCTCCATTGTTATCTAAGATCTCGATTTAAAAGATGTTTCTGGCTAAGGCTTGTACGATCCATCAAAAAAGACATAAAAAAAAGAAATCAAAGAGTTCTAGGGGTCCACTCCCTCACCTGGGGCTCCGTAAACAGACGGGTCCTCTGGCGTTTCTGGAAAGGAAGAGGACATGAACAGCATTTCCGGGCCCTGGCTGCCCGTCATTGACACACTATTTGGAGTTTTGGTCCGCTGGCTTCAAAAGTTTTATAGTTATTAACTCAACTGATGTCAGTATGTCGGACAAAAGTAAAATTTTATATAGCCTTGGCTATACCGACTAGTAGAGAGCCAAAGTTCAAGCGTTTTTCGGACAAGAGCTTTAAGGCGCACCCTTTCAAAGTGGCCTTTATCAGTGCCCTTTGCACATATAATGAGTCGCAAGGAAAAATGACACCTCAATCTAAAATGAATTTCTTGAAAGGAATGGTTTATACGAGGGAAAAAGTAAACGATTCGTTAGAATCGTGTGATAAAAAAAAGAGAAAGATGGGCTCGAAAACCACCTATACACTCTTCGCCACGTTCGATCATCACATGCACCCTGAGTTTGTGCGTACCAGATGGTACCGCTGCTTTTTCAAATCATTCGTACCTCAGCCGCGAAAGTAATTCTACTACCATTGTTTTGGCCATATGAATCACTCATGTAGACGCGAAAGTCGGGTTTACTAGATTTATATGTGAATTGCTACAATACCGTACACAATGAGTCCTTATTGTGTACGGCCAAGTGTGTCAATTGCAAAGATTCGCATCCTACTTCCTCGAAGCAATGTTAGGCGTATCTCCTGGAAAAGGAAGCCTTACCCGTTCATTCTAATGACCAAACCCCTTTCCAAGATAAGTTTAATGGTAATAACCCTTTTTCTATCCAAGAATCATAGATGTGGTTCTGCCCCAGCCAATGGGTAAATATAGGTTGAGGAGGCCGTTGAGTTCTTTAACATCATCACCGTGTGGCTATCTATTTTCCTACCACGACTGAATGTTTGACGGCCCTTAACCAAAAGCATACGCCAACATGCGCAATAAGCTCGATTACCCCATCGGTTAATTTCTTTGAACTGGATATAGGTTCCTGTATGTATCGAAGCACAACGACTGCTCTTGTTAGTAGGCATACGTGTCTTCATGATTAGGGGCAAGTTCACGCAGCCTCCCATCCCCATCCCTTTCTCGAAGAGAACGTGGCGGAATATTTCGTCATAGTTTTTTCCATATTATTTAGCTGGGATGCTTCATGGAAAGCATTCAATGCACCTCCTGATGCCGCTCCAGGCCACCGAATGAACTTTACCTCCAGAGACGGAGAACCTTTGAAAGACATGTTTACGCTGAGTTTCGGACCGCTCTCGTTTCGTGAGCGAACACCGCTCCTTGTCCGATCGGTTCTGTATCTTAAGCGACCATAGATTTGTTAATGAGGGTGCGGATAGATGGTATACTCGCAGAATCATGGCAAATGACTACTGTGCTGGCTTTTCGCAAACCAGGAAAGATCACTCTACCTTGGCTGTTTTCCGCACAATTTCTCTCACCTTCTGCGTATGCCAGTTGATTGATAAATTGGTATATGTTAGATTAGCTGTTCACGTAAATATACACGCAATACTTTCGCAGCTTCAGGTCACTTTCATTCGTCTTCGGATTAGGCACACTGAATGGACCCACCGACATCTGATGGAGTACTCCCTTGCACCTTACTCCGATGACTGCGTTGCCCCGCAGACTGTTCGGCACATTTATTGAAGGGGAATCTTCGGCAAAATTATATGCCCTAGTATCGGTAAGAACCAGATCGTTACCGCATGTACCTTGTGATTGGGATGGGTTTTTTTCTGGAGAGAAGGGACCTTCTCTATTTTATTTAAATCTTGTGTATCATATTGTCTGGTGGCAAGAGAAGGTAAGGGTCCTCCCGACGCCAGAGCAGGCCTTAATCTTCTTTTGGGGTGTGTTTGTTTTGTTTTGGTTTGTTTGTTTGCTTGGTTTGGTTTAGTGTGTATTATTTGCTGTGTTGTTTTGTTTTGTTTCTAATATAGACTAATACTAGGCTATACAAAATTACGGAGATTATGCCCTTGGCGGCTGTCACTGAATGGGAGCTATAAAAAATATATCAATTTATTTATACCTCTCTAATATTCTACACACACACACTATCTCTTACTCTCTCTCTCTCTCTCTCTCTCTCTCTCGGTGGCAGTGATCACCAGCTAGTTAGATTTACCGTCAAGATCCCGAAGGTAAGGTCTGTTGCCAGTCATTCAAGGAAACCTGACTTGAGAAGAGCAGACTTTGCAATCCTTCGTGTTGTGCTGACTGATGTAAGGCTAGCGGTATGCGAAGAGGTTAAGGATTTGTGGAACAATTTCAAAAATAAATTCATGAGTCTTCAATCAAGTTGCATCCCTCTGAAATGCCTCCGTCGGTCTTTTGTTCAACTAAAGTGGTTTAATCGAGAAATCGGCCAACTGCTTAGGGAGAAGAGAAATGCGTACCGGCGATCGAAGATCTCGGGTGCCTTTGACGAGTACCGGAGGCTAGCCAGGAGAGTCCAGCATAAGGGCGGCTAAGCGTACTGAGGAACTCCGAGTGGCGAGACTCTGCAAGGAGAATCCCAAGAAGTTCTTCGGCTATGTAAATAGCCGTAAACCAATCCATCGTAGGATTGGGCCTTAGTGGACGAGAAGGGTGCATTAACTCAGTCAGATGCAGAAAATGCTAACCTTCTCAATGACTACTTCTCCTCAGTGTTTACTAAAGAGTGTGGTCCCATCCTCCAGCCTACAGATTCCTACTCGGGGGAAAAGCTGGAGGCAATGGACTTCATCAAAGGAAAAATAAAGAAAAAGACCGCTGATCTAGAGACGAATAAGTCCCCTGGACCAGACGGGTTTCTGGCCAAGGTGTTGAAGGAAGTGTGCGATGAAGTATCACGACATCTGTGCGCTATCTTTAACATGTCAGTCCGGACCGGATGCGTTCCTAGAGACTGGCGTGAGGCGGAGGTGACTCCAATCTTCAAGAAAGGAGCCCCCAGCCATCCGTCAAACTACCGACCTATCAGTCTGACTTCGATAGTCGGTAAACTCATGGAAAGCATCATGGTGGAGAAAATAACGTCGTATTTAGAGTCAAACCTGCTACTGAGGAGTTCTTAGCACGGCTTCCGAAGGCAACGGTCATGCCTGACAAACCTTGTGGAATTCTTCCACTTCGTCTTCAGTGAGCACGATCGGGACAAGGCGGTGGATGTGGTTTACTTAGACTTTTAAAAAGCCTTTGATAAGGTACCACACCGCCGCCTTCTCCGGAAAGTGCGAGCGCTGGGCATAGACGGAAAAGTAGCTGGCTGAATCAAGAACTGGCTAAGTGGCAGACGGCAACGGGTGGTGGTGAATGGACAGGCTTCTGAGTGGGTTCCCGTTACTAGCAGGGTGCCTCAAGGTTCTGTCCTGGGACCACTCCTATTTATCATCTACGTCAACGACATGGACGGTGACATGGTTGCCAAGATTTCCAAATTTGCCGACGATACCAAGCTTGGTATGAACGTTGCAAAGGATGGAAATACTGCCTGCCTGCAGGAAGATCTGCGGAAGATTGGGGAGTGGTCGGACACGTGGCAAATGCCCTTTAACGTGGGAAAATGCAAAGTAATGCATATCGGCCACAGAAACCCCCAATCTCATTATATCCTTGAATCGAGTGACACTGAGAAGGACTTGGGTGTTACTATCACTAGCGACCTCAAGTTCTCGAAACAGTGCATCGAGGCATAGAAGATTACCCAAAGGATGTTAGGCTAAATAAAGCGCAAGTTTTGATACCGTAACAGGGAGATAGTACTTTGTCTGTACAACTCCCTGGTTCGGCCGCACCTGGATAAGGCCGTACAATATTAGAGTCCTTCGTTTCGAAAGGACATCGCAAGGTTGGAACGCGTACAAGCTAGGGCAACCAAGCTGATTCCCTCTATCCGACATAAAAGTTATGAGGATAGACTAAGGGAATTAGATATGTTCTCGCTGGAAACCCGTAGACTGCGTGGTCAGCTCATCGAAGTTTTCAAAATACTTCGAGGGCTCGACAATGTTGACTACCAGGATATTTTCACACTGAGTGAGAAGAAAACGCGCAATCACGGCGTCAAACTTGAACTGAAGCGTTACAACCGCAATCTGTGTGGAAATTTTTTCACGTACAGTATCTGAGGTAAGTGGAACGCACTTCCAGTGGAAGTTGTCAACAGTGAATTTGTTGACCAGTTCAAGTCAAGACTAGACAAAGTCTTGAAAAGTGGCCGTTTAGGGACGCAAAGCAATTGAGCAGCCATGTGCCTACTCGATTGATAGTCCAAAGGTACCCTCTTTGAATGGACCGTAAGGTCTCCTAGGGTACCTTCTTTCCTTGTAACTCCTTGTAACTCTCTCTCTCTCTCTCTCTCTCTCTTTCTCTTTGTTTTTTTCTGTTTTTCTCTTTCCCTTTGTTTCTTTCTTTGTTTATTTTCATTTTTATTTTCCACTTAATCGTTTTTATGAATAACCGAAAACAACTGCCTTTTGTATATGCCAGTAATGGGGGTGCACGTAAAAATGTTTGCGTACGTATATGCATTCATCCATGTACATTCCTTGAGTGAGTGACATCACTACTATTAAAGTACGTTTCATTTTCGTCCCCTTTCAACATTTAAGTTTCTTTAAAAAGATCTTCATAAAATGACTTTGTTCTAAGAACTCTTACTACGAATTATTATTATGAGAGATGGAATTAAAGAGACAAACAGAGGTTATTTAAAGTTTATTTATAGAAAACTTTCTCCCATTACAAATGTAGCAAAGACAAAAGGGTGAAATGCAGTGAACAGAAGAATGTTTGATTATTCAGTAGCAAATAAAATACATTTCATAACCAAATATTTCCTAAATATGAAAATATTTCAGCAACCTTCAAAACCTCAGGACTATCTGAGTGCCTCATGTTGGGGGATTTTACCCGCATATATTCATGCTTATAAGTAATATGTATCCCAATTATTTTTCCGGGTCTGCTCACCGGAAGTTATGTTAGCCCCTATAAACTAAACTCTGGCTGATATTACCGTATATAAACTCCCTTTTCTATTAAGTTATTAGGCGTGCATGCAACTTTCCTTAGCCTCTTACGTCACTTCTTTCATAAGAGGCTAAAAGTTTTTGTTCGAATAATAATAGACTAATAGCACTTTCTTAGATTTACGTCCACGCAAGGAACGTACATAATGTATAGAAGACAGCCCCAGCATTATTTTGATTATTAAAAACAGTTTAGAAGGCGGCAATTTGGTTATTTATCGTGACAACACATATTTCGAGAATATGAATGGGGTTCTAAAACATTCCCTTAAATAATAGGTTGTTCCTATGTATGAGAGGTGGAAGATATACCTGAATTTCGAAAACTGCTTGAAATTTGGAAAGTTTTTAGCAGGAAACTAGTTCTCTAGCTATTTACTAGAAGGATTAATACGACTGAATTACTCTTGTGTCCCACTAATATAATAGAAATATTTTTAATATTTTACTACCTGAAATATAGGGACTTACCTGTACGTTTAAGTGAGACGCCTTCCAAATTATTTTGGTGATGAGGATGTCAAAAATATCCTCTTATAAGTACTTAATAACAAATTTCTACTAATTTTAACCGAATCCATTTATTAAAGAAGAATTCAACAATTCTAACTAACCTATATTATCTACTAGCCTAACTAAATCAACAACTAACAAGTTTAATTTATCCTAACCATCAATAAGTTTATCAAATATAGGGAAATAATTAAAGCAAAAGTTTAATCCAATAAGCAATATAAAATTTAAAGAAAAACAAATTTGAGAACAAAGTTTAAGAACAAAAGTAAGAGCATAAATGTCAAACAAAATCAAATCTCAGTCTGACAAAATAAGTCATACTAACTTAAACAAATGCAAAATTTAATTTTCACAAAATTAAATTTTAAAAGTTATTTCCAATATCCCCAAAGGTTCAAAGTAAATTTAATAATTCATTTACACTCCAACATCAGGGTTACATTGATAAAAATAGAAATAAATTCAAGTAACATCTAACATTTCAAATTAGTTTAATTTAAATATATTCAAAATTTTGTTACATATGTCTCTAAATTTTAGAGCAACCTTTCTCTTAGGTCAACCTTAAATAGAAGTATTATAATTTTAAGGCTTCTTTATACTTTGATTAATTAGAATTTCTAATATTGGACCATTTTCCAAGGAGACATCCTCTTTTTTAAGTTATTCTTATCTTCATAGGTAATAGAAAGTTTAAGAGGATATAAATTTTTTATTGAAGGGTTAATAATTTGTTTATTACCTTTATTAACTTTAACTGATGTAATTTGTTATAGAATTAATACACTTTCTATTATTTTTCCGATGAGCCAAAAAGGTCTAGGTTTATTTATCTGCTTGATGTGGACAATATCACCATCATTTATTCTATTTTCCCAATTACTTTGGTGAATATTCTTACTAATCTTTCTTAAACTTAGCAAGTATTCTTTATACCAAATTCTTCTAAGTGTAGGGAAAATTTGTTACTGAACTTCTAAAGTTTTTTTCTAAATTATTTGGATCAGCCTCAACATTTAATTCAGTTGGATCCTTTAAAACTAAGCTATAATTACAATTCATTTTGAAATAAAGAAATGGGAGTAATAACTTCTAAATCATGAGTTAATGGTCTAAAGCTTATAGCATATCGTACTTTAGAAAGTATAGTGAATAATTTAAAATAGGCCAATCGTTAACGACCTATTACTATATAAAGGCAACTCTTTAAAACCCTAATAAGTCTTTTCTATATGGCTCCTATTAAAGCTGAATACAAAGGAATTACTATATATTTAATATTATTTCTACTGAATTCTACAATTCACCAGAGTTTAAGATTTTTGATAAATATCTCCTGCCTTGTTAAAAGTTTTAGCGTTATCAGTGTACAAACAAGAAGGGATAGTGTGCTAGTTGCAAAACCTTTAAAATGCAGGTAAGAAACTCTTTGTTAACATGTTTGGTAGAAGCTCCACATAGATGGATCGAATATTTAAGCAAGGAAAAACATTTTGGAATCCATCCATCCCTGTTACCTCATCTTTAAGCCAACATGACCTGGAAATCGACTTCCACATGATTAGGCGTTTTACTAAATTCATTTTGTGTTCAGAAACTCCGTTAATTTAGGATTATTCAAAGTTTTTTTAAATACCCTGTGTAGCCTTGAGATTCCAGAATCCCTGATATTTAAATTAATTCAAGATAGTACCAAGTCCAAGATGTTAGACTTTACAATGACAATGCTGGATTAATAGTTTAGTAAAGTAATGTTCTTTAACTTTAATACAGGATCTCTGACTGGTGAAACATGTAAATACTGCCGCTAGAATTTCTACAGAAGGGGCAGCTGACAGGCTTGATTTGTAGTTCACAGACGAGATAAATATGCTAAAAGGTCTGGAAATAATAGAACCAATTGGAAAAAGTGACCATCTGGGTCTAGGTTGAGATGTTATAACAAGTAGGGTATTAAGAAAAAATGATAAATAAATTGGTGGAAATAGATTGGGAGATGTTATTCCAGAAATGTGATGTCAGTCAAATGTAGGAGAGACTCACAGGTTGTTTGTGGGGAAAGTTTAAGTGAGAGAGAATTCAAATTTCTAATAATTCTAACCTAATATATTAATAAAAGAAAAATTCAACAATTCTAGTTAACCTATCCTATCTACTGTCCTAACTAAAGCACCAACTAACAAATTTAATTTAACTTGACTATTAACAAAGTATTTAAATATAGTGACCTAGTTCAAACAAAGATTAACCCAATAAGCAAAGTAGAATTTAAAAAAGTAAATCTGAGAAGAAAGTTTAGAAGCAAAAATAAGAGAAAAAATATCAAACAAAATCAAATTACAGTTTAACAAAATAAATTTTACTCCAAATATAAACAAACTAGGGAGTCATACCTACCGATGAACCACATCCACCTGGACTTCGGGAACCATAAAGCGCCCCCTATTTCTATAGATTCCTTTCATGGTTATAGTTGGATAGTACGTAATAAGTAAGGGCTCTATTCCTTTTCTACGGTGACTGGCCGTTTACCTTAAATGTGTCAGCCATCTTGCTCTCACACCCAACTCACCAAAGGCCAAAGACTTATGCCCATAGGCTCAGCTAGCCTTTTGAGACTTCATCTTGTAGAGCTGGCAAGACACCATGCTATAAGAGCAATTGCCCATATCCCCCCCCCCCCTCACCCATTTTGCTCAGCCCATCATCCAAGATGGTTGCTCGGGGTGTGGTCGCTAGCCCTAGAGTAGCAGCTACTTTGAGCCACAAGTGAGAGTTGGGTGAATGGTGCTGCCTAGGTGCACGAAGCCATCTCGTGGTATGTGGCTGTCCATGCTCAAGGTAGTACAACTCTAATTAATTGAGAGTCGTGGTCATTCTCCTAATTCTAGCCTCAGATGAAATCATTTCTTTTATCAGTTCGATTTCTTTCTGGGCTAATCTTCGCATTTCCCCATCTTGAGTTTTCTGGCGGAGCTACTGATATGTTTTCTAAAATTTTGCATTTTCCTCTGAGTTCATCGTTACTTCTATGATGTGAATGACTTCTGTTTAATGGCAGAGTATTCGCTAATTACGGGCTCCTGTTCCCTTTCGTAACTGTTAAAGTGCCTTTACCTGGTATCAGAGGCAACTCAACATCTTGTGAACTTGATCTATCGAAGTTATACCAACTTAACCAACCGAATGCCAAAGTTTAATTTTCACACAATTAAATATTAAAATTACTTTAAATATACGAGTAACTAGAGGTTCAAAGTAAATCACTTCATCCCTAACTCTATAATTTAAGAAGGGGATTTTTTTGAGTATTTGAATAATAATTTCAATTTAGTTTGGTTATGACTTATGTTATTTTACCAAAGTTATTTCTAATAATTCTTTTATAATATCAAAAAACAAAACGGTGAAGTTCAGAAATATATTTAAGTAACGAAGTTTTGTGAATTTTTTAAAATCATAAAGTTCAGAAAATTTATTTTTATATATCTTCTCCTACAGGGTGTTCGGAAAGTCACTGTGCACTTACATATTTATGAACATAAATGTTTCAATATAGAATACAGGAGGTAAATATGAAAGACAATTATAAATTATGTTGAAAGTGACCCCCCTTGGCATCAATACAGGCTTGGACACTTCTTATTTTGTTTCTAAACACCGCTATCAGTTGCTCGCTTGGAGTCGAAATCTGAAATATAAAAAAAAATTATTAGAAAAGTGCACAGTGACTTTCCGAACACCCTGTATAACTATATTTTAGCAACGTGATATTTTGAAAGGGCGGAAATTTAGTTTAGAGTTTCCTTTTAAAATTATTATAATTGGTGAAGTTCAGAAAATTTCTAAATATTTAACCATGGCTGCTTTTTTTTAGATTTTATATTTTAATCTTAGTAGCGAAGTGCCACCTCCCTTCGTATGGGATGGGGGTGAAGCCATTGCCTGATTTAATAATTATTTGAAAGAACTTAGTTTTAACTATTTTAGTTAATTATTGTTATAAATTATTTTTGTTTTCTTATGTCTCTAATATTAACCTTGAATGTGACATATCTTGGTATATAATTATATTACTTATTTAAAGGTTGCGTTTAAAGGGATCAGTTAAATATTTATATCAGGAAATCAAGTAACAATTTTCTGATTCCAATATTTTACTTGTTTGATATTCGTAGGTTTTGGATGTTCACGTCATTTTATTTTAGAGATTATCCTGATCAGTAAACAGAGCGACATATTTCCCTATCGATATGAAAACCAAACAGTCAAACTAGTCTAGTGTACCAGGTTTATATAAAACACATTTTGAATATTCATTATCATAATCATCACTAACTCTATAATTTAAGAAGGGGATTTTTTTGAGTATTTGAATAAAAAATTCATCTTAGTTTGGTTATGACTTATGTTTTTTTATCAAAGTTATTTCTAATAATTCTTTTATAATATCCCCCCAAAATGGTGAAGTTCAGAAATAAATATATGTATCAAAATTTTCTGAATTTTTATATATCTTCTTCTATAACTCTATTTTTTAGTAACGTGATGTTTTGAAAGGGGGGAAATTTAGTTTAGAGTTCCGTTTTAAAATTATTATAATTGGCGAAGTTCAGAAAATTTATACAAATTTAACCATAATTTAAGCATGGTTGCTTTTTTTTAGATTTTAAATTTTAATCTTAGTAGGGAAGCTCAAACTCCCCCGCGTAGGAAAGCTTAAGTTTTCCCGCGTAGGGAGGAGTGGCTAAGCCATTGCCTGTTATTATTATATTTAACTTTCTTGAACCTTTGGAACTTTTGAAAGTTATATTATAATTAAATTTGATAATGAATACTATGTATATTTTAACTCTGGAATTTTTGTTTTAAGAAAAAGTTTGTGGTGAAGTTCAGAAGAATTAAATATGATTGTCGAATGTTTGGGAATTTTTTAAAACAAAAAAGAATTACCAATGGTGAAGTTCAGAAAAATAAATATAATTAACGAATGTTTGAGTAATTTAGAAAAGAATAAATATGATTATCGAATGTTTGAATATTGTTTTAAACAAAAAGATAATAATAAAAATAATAATAATAACACAAAATAATAATATTACCAGGCAATGGCTTCGCTACTAGGATTAAAATTTAAAATTAAAAAAAAAGCAGCCATGGTTAAATTTTAGAAATCTTCTGAACTTCGACAATTCTAATAATTTTAAAAAGGAAATCTAAACTAAATTTTCCCCCTTTCAAAATATCACGTTAATAAGAAGAAGAAGAAGAAGAAGAAGATATATAAAAATAAATTTTATGAACTTCACCATTTTTAATTCTTTGGGTTTGAAAAAATTCACAAAATTTCGATACTTATATTTATTTCTGAACTTTACCATTTTATTTTTTGATATTATAAAAGAATTATTAGAAATAATTTTGCTAAAAGAACATAAGTCCTAACCTAACTAAGATAAAATTATTATTCAAATACTCAAAAAATTCCCCTTCTTAAATTATAGAGTTAGTGATGATGATGATGTTGAAGAGTAAAAATAACATAATAATTCTAATATATATAGTTGCTGAGGTTTGAGAAGATGTTATGCTTGTTTTTTATTCCAACTAACGATAGAGGAACCGTACTTGACTCCAGCTGTGTAAGGGCGAGAGAGACCCGTTTCGTATCAGGGCTATGTGGATATAAGTTGTCCAATGAGGTCATTAATGCCCAAACGGGTGGCTATATTGTGAAATGAAATGGTAATGATAGAGGTGCTGTCATTGGGCTATGCATATCAGCGTATCAGCCAATGGGCGGCCAGTTCATAGTTGGGCTAAAAGTTTTGTGCCCGAGCTCAGTGTTATTGACACTCAGCTTGGATGTTAGAAATCCTACGCTGTATCCAGGTTGCTAGCGAGAGCAGCTAGAAGGAATTCTTTTGTTGCGTTCGAGACTATCAAACTCTTTGCTTGTTACTGATTTCATTGGTGTCTTGCTATCCACGAATTTAACATGAGGTCTGAATCCTCGGTCGTTACATGACATGAAACCAGCGATCTTAAAGAAATTCTAGTTATGAAAAGAAAACGAGCAGTAAAAGCTTTCAATAAAACCAATTACTATACCTATTAAATTGCATAAATATTTCCAAAGCTAATAAAATATTCTAATATCGTCTTAAAAACTAGTCCTCTGACTTTTAAATTTCGTAAATACTACTAAATCCAATAAAATGGTTATCATCATCACTAACTCTATAATTTAAGAACGGGATCTTTTAGAGTATTCACATAATAATTTCATCTTAGTTTGGTTATGACTTAGGTATATTTTAAATTTTTATTAAGGTAATTTCTAATCATTTCTTTAGAGTTTGAAAAAATATTATGGTGTAGTTCAGAAAGAATAAATACGATTATGCAATGCTTTATAATGTTTTAAAAGAAAATGAACTACAATTGGCGAATTTCCCCAAATTTATTAAAATTTAACCATGGCTGCTTTTTTTTAGATCTTAGATTTTAATCTTAGTAGTAAAGCGCAAGCTTCCCCCATAGGGAGAGGGGGGGGAGGCGAAGCCATTGCCTGGTTCAGTCTAGATAGCAAAGCATTAAAATGCCAAGCCATGTTCTCAGACATTATTAGTAAATCAATTGAAGCACTAAGCACCGTGGCATTCTTTTCAAAACGGCTACTAAACTTACGAAACCTAAAAACCATCATCGAAATTTCTAGCATTATACACAAGATAATGCTAAAGTCCGCAACGATTGCTAAGCTATAATCTCCAACACGATCCTTAAAGTTAAAAAAAAACTATAATTAAGAGGTATCATCATCGAAACTAACTGCAATGGAATAGAATGTTAGTCCTGAAACTTTCCCTTTTTTCTTCTAAATTTTAAACGTGGCCAATTTTTGCAAAGCAAACCGCGCAAAATATACTTAGAAGTTCCGCCCAATTTGACTCCTCTTAAATTAGTTTCCAGTTTTATTAGAATATCCTTTTCCGAGGTCTTAAACTTCCATAAAAAGTTAAGGATTTACTAGATCGTTCAACTTGAGTTTTATCTATTTATTAAGATTGCTCGAAAAAATAGTCGGGTCTTCCAATAGCATCATTTAAATTGCGCAGCCTATTCTTATAGAGTAAAGATAAGGCATTTTGAATAGAAAAAGAAGGCTCATCTGTTACTAGGTCAAATTAGAGAAGGGTTATCTACAGTGGTTAAGAGATCTAGGTTATTTGTGTTTCATGTTTTGTTTTACATTTGATGGATGGGTTTTCCGCATACAAAGCAAGAGTTTTCTTAAAATTTATTATAAGTCTCCACCTCCTCGGCGACTATTTGCCCCTAAAAAGGATAGCTGCTGTGATGAGATGAAATAAATAAATAATTAAACCATTTTGGTGGATAATGAGAATGCCGCAACCTCATGTGTTTGGATATCTAAACTGCTTCCAGTATACTAAGAGCGGGTATGAAGGAATAAACCAAAGGTGGTCTTAACCACAGTTTTCTTATTTAAATGACAGCGACTCCTTAGGTTAGGAGTTAGAGCCCCTTCCTCCTCCTTTACAGGAGCCTTTTGCGGTGGATTCCGAAGGGGCGTATTTCTCAACCCTATACACTTTCCCCAGTGTCTCCATTTATGCTTTTTCTAATGAAAGGAAAAAGGGTGGTTTTGGCCGTCAAGGATATGATTATAAGGTCCTAATGTAGAAAATAACTGTTAAAACATCAGGTAGGAAGCTGTTTTATTTGAGTAAAGAAAGACGAATAAAGAAGTAGAAATAGGTCATTTAGTCGCAGTTAGTGGCAAAATTCCTCCTAATGTTAGTAATTTATTTGTTTTATTTCATTCTTTACTGCGATTAATCTCTGCCGGTCGTCAAAATGTTCTATGATCATTAAGAATAATTGATACGATAGCCAGACTAGTGGAAAAAGAATCTACTTATAGATGCTAATACAATAGAAAACTCCCAATCGGTCACTGTTACAGGGGGATGAGTGAGCAAGAGAGGGGGTAAAGAATGGGAAATGTAGAATGTTGGGTAAGAAAGAGAGCGAGAGAGAGAAAGTGAAAACGAGAGGGAGAAAGAGGATGAGAGAATATAAGAAGGATATCAGGATATCATCATGTAAGAATTTTCTGGTGCCTTTTGTGTGTGCATATGTATCTATCGTATGGCTAAAATTAAAATAGGTAGAGTAGAAATAGACTGAGAGATAGACAAAGAGTACTGAACACCCGACTAATTAGATTTGTAGTCAAAGTCCCCAAGGCAGACCCTGCACATAGTAAATCGAGGAAACTTGATTTGAGAAGAGCGGACTTTGCAGGTCTACGCGCTGGACTGACTGACGCAAGGCTAGAAGTGTGCGATGCTGTTAAAGACTGGTGGAACAGTTTCAAAACCACATTCATGAGTCTTCAATCGCGTTTCATCCCTCGGAAATGCCCTAGACGGTCTTCTGTTCAGCCAAAGTGGTTTAATCGAGAAATTGGCCATCTGCTTAGAGAGAAGTGAAATGTGTACCGGCAATCGAAGATCTCGGGTGACTTTGACGAATACCAGAGGCTAGCCAGGAGAGTGAAGTCCAGCATAAGTGCAGCTAAGCGGTCTTAGGAACTTCGAGTGGCGAGACTCTGTAAAGAGAATATCAAGGAGTTATTTGGATATGTAAACAACCATAAACCAATCCATCGAACGATTGGCCCTTTGAGAAATGAGGAGGGGACATTAAAGCACTCAGATGCAGAAAATGCCACCCTCTTCAACGACTACTTCTCTTCAGTGTTTATTGAAGAGTATGGTCCCATCCCTCAGCCGACGGATTCCTACTCGGAGAAAAAGCTGAAGGATTTGGACTTCACCGAAGGAGAAATAAAAAAGAAGATCACTGACCTAATGACGAATAAGTCACCTGGCCCGGATGGTTTTCTACCTAAAGTGTTAAAAGAAGTGCGCGATCAAGTGTCACGGCACCTGAGCGGAATCTTCAACATCTTAATCCGGACCAAATGCGTTCCTAGAGACTGGCGTAAAGCGGAGGTGACTCCTATCTTCAAGAAAAGAGACCGTAACCAACCATCGAACTACCGACCTATCAGTATGACCTCGATAGTCGGTAAACTCATTGAAAGCATCATTGTGGACAAAATGACGTCGCATTTAGAGTCACAGCTGCTACTGAGGAGTTCCAAGCACGGCTTCCGAAGGCAACGGCCATGCCTGACGAACCTTGTGGAATTCTTCCACTTCGTCTTCAGTGAGCACGATCAGGACAAGGCGGTGGATGTGGTCTACTTAGACTTTCAAAAAGCCTTTGATAAGGTACCACACCGCCGCCTTCTCCGGAAAGTGCGAGCACTGGGCATAGACGGAAAAGTAGCAGGCTGGATAGAGAACTGGCTAAGTGGCAGACGACAACGGGTAGTGGTGAATGGACAGGCTTCTAAGTAGGTGCCCGTTACTAGTGGAGTGCCTCAAGGTTCTGTCCTAGGACCACTACTATTCATCATCTACGTCAACGACATGGACGGTGACATGGTTGCTAAGATTTCTAAATTTGCCAACGATACCAAGCTTGTTATGAACGTTGCAAAGAATGGAAATACTGCCCGCCTGCAGGATGATCTTCAAAAGATTGATGAGTGCTCCGATACGTGGCAAATGCTTTTCAACGTAAACAAATGCAAAGTGATGCATATCGGTCACCGAAATCCTCAATCACCTTTTATCTCTAAATCCTTGAATCCACCGACACTGAGAAGGACTTGGGTGTAACTATCACGAGTGCCTTTAAGTTCTCGAAACAGTGTATTAAGGTGTAGAAGAAAGCCCAAAGGATGTTAGGGTATATAAAGCGCTAGTTTGGATATCAGAACAAGAAGATAGTACTCTGTCTGTACAACTCCCTCCGCTGACCGCACCTGGAGTATGCCGTACAATTTTGGAGTCCCTTATTTCGAAAGGACATAGCGAGATTGGAACGCGTGCAAGCCAGGGCAACCAAACTGATTCCCTCTATAAGACATAAAAGTAATGAAGATAGATTAAGGGAATTAGATATGTTCTCGCTGGAGGCTCGGAGACTACGTGGTCAGCATATCGACGTGTGTAAAATACTTTGAGGTTTCGACAGACTGGACTACAGGGATATTTTCACACTTGTTGAGAGCAAAACAGGAAATCACGGCTTTAAACTTGAACTGAAGCGATACCACCGTGACCTGTGTGGGAAATTCGTCACTTACAGTATCTGTGGTAGTTGGAACGCACTTCCGACCGAAGTTGTCAACAGTGAATCTGTTGACCAGTTCAAGTCAAGACTAGATAAAGTCTTGCAAAATGGCTGTTAAGATCCTCGCTAGTGATCTTCGAGGTTGCCAACGGACACCTTTAAAGCTTGCGCCAAAAGTACCCTCCTCATATGGACCGTAAGGTCTTCTAGGGTACTTATTTTCCTTTTAGCTCCTTGTAGCAATCTTAGCCAAAATAGATAAATAAATCCTATGAATCACCAAGTCGCAGTTCCCACTTCTCATGGCTAAGATAGGTAAGTCATAGAAAGATTTGAGAATAGCCTAATACCTTTGTTCTCGAGTCTAAGAATGCCCTTTATGCACGCGCCGTAATTGGAAGTACATAAAATCTATGTAAGTACAGAAACAAAACGTGAACAAAAGTCCCCAAAATATAAATTCGCCTAAATAATTCACATAATAAGTCACAAAAGCGCACTGAGGGCAAAAAGTTATGAAATAATTCACAGGATAAGTCAACAAATTTCCCCGAGCAATTACCACCACTACTTTGTACTATAGTGAAAACCTAATCTAACCTAACTCAAAATAATTCTCCTATGGGCACCCTGTAGATAATGCGTTATCTTGGAAAATGAAATTAGGTGAATCAACCTAACTCATGGCTTAATGGCTCCTTATTTACCCATGCTACAAATGAAACATGGGTTTGAAAATACATTTGGACATATAAGAGTCTGTAGAATTTAAAATAACTAATCTCAATTACTAGCTACTGGCACTTGCTTGACTGTTGACTACACTGTTAATGTCCCAACACTCGGGTTATAAGTGATCTAGGACGACAAATGTGTAAAATAGTAAAGTTATTTTGGTGGGGAAATCGGAAGGTTATGGAAAATACGTTATAAGGCCAGTTTTTCTTCTTTTCATTAATTTTACAGAAATTAATTAAAAAAAATGAAAAAAATAAAAATTATTAATAATTATCAAACTGGGAATTTATTTAGAATTTATCTTCAATTTTCTTTGTAGTTTCATAATCTATTTCAGTATTTTATCTCTATTCTACTTCAGTTATTAAAATATTATTATACCCTTGAACTATTTATATTAAGTTAATAAAATAACATTACTTATTATAGTCGCTTAAATAATTTTAATTCGTATTATTTAAGAACTCTAATTGTCTAATTATTTTAAATTTTAATATTGTATTATTTAATTCGCAGTCGATCGCAAATTACAGCGACTTGATCAATTCTTTTTCTTAAGACATTTCTTAGTATTATTTTTCCGAATCTTCCCAAATTTATAGTAAAAAGCAATCTTAATTTTATAGTCTAAGAAGTTATGTTCTTTTGTAGATAGTGAATTGAAAACTTTTTGTCCATTGGCTTTTCACATTATTTCTGACTGACGTTCTGAAAACAAACTTTCTACTAAATTTTCTTCATTGGCTCCAAATTTCTTTTTGAGCGCATTTTTAAATAATTTTGCTCGAAATTTCAAATTTTACAATTCCCTATTCACTCTATTTTTTATTTATGTGCTAACAAGGGCCATTTTAAACTTGCAAGATTAATTGAAGTGTATAGTGACATACATAAATAATACCCTGAAACCTTGCTAGGTAGGCAAAATATTAATAGAGGAAATATGTGTTCACACCTTGAAAACCGTTGGTCCATATTTCATAATAAACTATTACTCAGTTCCAACCCAACTCATATAATTTGATGAGAGCATTGAAAAGTCCCAAAATAAAATACCAGACCTGGCGAAACAACGAGAGAACGGAATATATTTATTCCGATTTCATGATCACTTCGCGGCTTGAGTAGAAGAAATTTTCGACACATAATAACACATGTATAATGGAAATACAAAGTAGCACAGTTTACATAATTATAGGGCCGCGAGTTGACAATTATTTGAGAAAAATTTAATATTTTATGCTGGGCTAAAATTTATAATTTCCAGCGGAAGGAGAAAAGCAATTAGGAAATTCCTTTTTCCTCAAGTACCTTGAGAGCTTAATATTTTCGATCAAAATGGGGTCTTTATTTCTATAAACTCACTCAAACCTTTTCCAAAGATAGTGCCACTATATTAGTCCTTCTTTTAAATAGTTATTAAATATCGTACATTTTATTGTAGACCTGTACGACGAGAGAAAACCCCTCAAAATCTTGATGCACTTAAAATAGATATTCATTTCTTTTACCTCTCTTATTCGGTCATACTACACACTACTGAGTGAATTTTACCTATGCAAATAATCAAAATATAGTGTGTTATATAAGTTTCTTCCCCTATAATAATAATATATGTATTTGTAGCGAGTAAAATTCAGCTAACGGCTTCCCCTGCCGGAAAAGACTAGCAGGCGTAAGCAATGCAGTATCATGCCATGTAGTATTAAACCTTTCAAATTACTATCCCTTTAGTCTGGAATTTATTAACTTTATATTAAAAACCAACTTAAAATCTCATTTCATACACTATAAATTATAATCAGCAAAAAAATCTTGAAAATATCTTTTTCAAATCTATGATTATCTGTATGCCATGCATTCATTTTATTGGGGTGGCTTCTATTCGAACTTTTTTATTGTATTAGCGTGAAATATCCTACTAAATTGTAAAAGCAGGAATTACTACTGTCTCAAATGGTTTTATCCCTAACAAATTGTATATACCTTGATTCTACCCTTGTATATTTCGTATCTTAGTCTAGATATTAATTTGGTAACGCATCGCAAAGTTTCTTCATACATTATTATCTTCACAAATACGCGATTCGTAAGTTTACTTCAATAATTGAAGAATATTCAGATAAAAAATGGTTAAAGTAAATTGGGTTCTTTCCGAAGTACAAGCAAAATTTAAACAAATAGAGAGTTGTGTGAATTTCCATACATACATAAGGAAAATGACTGTAAAATTTCGAATTTCTACTAAAGACCAGTTTCTTTCGACTCATTGAATATGCAGTAAAGGTCCTTTAAAAACTCATTATCCAAAGAATAAAAGAAAAAAACTCGACTTAGTAATGTGGATGAAGCTTCATATTCCTTCATTAAACTGCACAAACTCGTCTATTTGAACATACAGAAGAAATTTGTAAATAAATGCCATACAATTCACTTGGATTCAGGTGTCGGAAAAAAGTGTAGCTAGACGAAACAAGTCAGCTAGCATTTACATAAATTTAGCTAACTTTTAGTAACAGCTCAGTTAAAACTTGTTCACGGTATCTCTAATATACTGTTTAAAGTTAGTAATAATCAAATTGTAGTAGTAAAATGCACTATTTAAGGTTCATTTTACGATTTATAAAAATTCTCCTTGGCTTAACGTTCAATCTTCCGTTGTAATCACTTCGATATTTTCTCCTTTGGGTTGTTATTCTTTTCTACCTATTCCTTTTCTTTAACCTGTGTTTGCCAACTTTTTTTATATTGCTTCTTGACGGAATGTAAACTCAGTAATTACTTTTCTTTTCACAATAATTTAAAAAATTCGTGTTTAATTATTTTGATTTATAAAAATAACGCCTATATTTTTGTAATCTTCGGATTATTTTTATCAGACAATAGCAAGATCTTAGTATTAATCCACGCTAAATTCTCCTTTGCTAATCAACGGCCATTACAAATTCTTAACTGATATGGAAACGAAAATCAATTATAACAGTTGGAATCTACAGATGTACTTGAAGCGCGATTTTATTAAAACGCCTTTTTATGGTTGTTACCAGAAGATAAATACTAAAAGTGATAAATCAAGACTATAAGAACATAGAGCACAAAATTAGATGAATCTACATAAGGCCAGAATTTGCTTAAATGATATGGCAAACCTTTTTTTATGTGAGTTGAACTGGAAAAGGGAAAAAAAATGTAATCGGATTTGATCCATAAAGAGCCAACTATCCGAGATGCTTGAGAATAATCATTCCGTGGATTCAACAAGTTCTGCTCAGAATTTAGATGAGCAGAAAATGGGTCATTTCTCATAAAGATTACGAGATTAGGGCCTTGAAAATACACGATATAGGAAGTATCTATTTTCGATTTGGAATTTATCTTATATCTACATGAATTACTGGGAGATAAATCGAGCTTGCTGTATATGGCAGGGTATGTAACAAAATATTCCTAGATTCAGCATTTATATATAGAAGAAAATACCTATATTGTAGTTCCCTTGTTAGCATAGATTGTTGTAGAAAACTTTGGAAATTATATATTAAGCAATTCATTTCTCAATAGGAATTACCTGATGCTGAAAATCAGTGGCAATATTGAAATTCCTTTACAATTATGGAAAATGTGTTTTATGAGTGGTAACAAATAAAAGAGCTTTTAGGAGTTTTTCTCATAGCTACCAAATGGCCAACTGGGAAATTTGCGCGGCACATGGATAATAGTTGAGCTACATTGAATATGGTTAATTATAGGTATGAAAATCGCAATTTCAGTCGAGCCTGTAGTGCCTTTTATACGTTGTGGCGACTTGAATTTTAAATTTTTCATTAAACTGTTTGGCCCAGTGAGATAAATAAGTATCAGTGGTTGCGATTCAGTAGGAAAGCAGTTACAAACTACTCCTTTTCATACAAAATAGCCACAGATGAATAAACCAAAATCGCCGTTCCAACAGATACCATGTTGTCTACGCAGAACGTTGTATTATTAATTCGACTAACTTTCCATAGCAAAGACTAACTAAAGTTATCATAGCATTAGTATTAGTATTCCATCGATTTCGACGATGATATCAGAACCTTTGCGTGAATGCTTTTAAAGTGGTCAAGCCGTTGCATTGGTGCAGGCCCACTCTCTCGCCTCAAGATTCGAAGTCCAGGGGTACCAAAGACCGTCACGACTGGAGACTTCCTTGGCTGCACTGAATGGCAGTGACGTCTTAGGGGCCTAGAAACGCTCCCGTCTTTCCAAAAAGCCCTGCAACATCTCCTTTATGGCCGTTGAATCTTGCAGATGATCTCGTCCGCCCAATGGGCCGGAGTCGTC
Source organism: Ceratothoa steindachneri (assembly GCA_963969495.1). Classification (NCBI taxonomy): domain Eukaryota; kingdom Metazoa; phylum Arthropoda; class Malacostraca; order Isopoda; family Cymothoidae; genus Ceratothoa; species Ceratothoa steindachneri. The sequence goes on along the minus strand of OZ018329.1, from coordinate 83,167,854 downwards.
TTCGCATGATAGGGTAGACACGCTATAACTCACTAAGGGTTTGAAACCCGTCGGCTACCCTCAACCTGGTTTAGCCCGCCTGTCGAAGCGGTGTACCATGGCGTGGCCGCTGTCACATACAAACAGCTTCTTGGAGCCACTTGTGATAATACATCTCCTTTAAAAGGTGTTCCATGAGAATACACGCTCCTTCAATGGCTCCAAATACATACTAGGTTACTCATTATATAGCATTATATATATATATATATATATATATATATATATATATATATATATATATATATATATGTATTAAATAATCAAGGACATCTCCATATCAATCCACAAAACTTGGCATCCACTCCTGTATTACAACAGAGTGCTTGCTTTATTAAGGTGTGTCAATATGTGGGATGAAAATTCATTTTTGCCCATTCATTAACTGGAGGGGTTGGGGTAAAAATATATGTTTGTATGTGAGAAATTCAAATTTTCAATTATTTTTGTGATCACTCAACATTTAGCTTGGTATATATACGTTTGATACCACCACCAACCCTCATAAATTGCTCTTAGAAAGCAACAATTATTAGTATTAGTTTTTTAAATGGCTGGTAATGCTATGAAAATTAGTTTATCTTAATAAAATATATCCTGATAATAGTATAGTTGAAATCTGCTAGGGTTTTTGTGATTGCTGAACATTTGGTTGGAAAATCTATGTTTGAAAAAAATGATCTAGGAAGAAAACAAAAGAGCAGGAAATGATCTAAATATTTTGTTTTACTGCATGAAACATATCCCAGTAATCATAAAATATATCACTGTAATCATAAAACATTAGAAAGTCATGACATCAGTAAAAAATATTAATTAAACAAATTTTATCAATTCTTGCGTGGATTCGCACTTGGACATCAGCTGCCGAACTGCTTCTCGCCTCTGGTATACCCCTCACATTTCTCATTTGTATACATCCTGCCTGCTGCAAATGTGACTGTGACTTGTTTCACACATGTATATTTTGACTGAGCTTGGCAGAGCTACTGTGTAACCTGTATAGGCTTGTCAAGGAACATCTTAACTTCCGCTATGGTCAGTTTACATGCCAAAGGAGGTTATAATACCCAGTCAGACCAGTCTCTCAGCCCCAACGGGTAAGATGCACTGGGATTGATTCAAGGTGTCTTCCTGAAACGTACATTAAGATCTCAAAATGTGTGACCATCTTCACCCCTCATGTCAACAATCTTTTTGACAGCAGCTCTCCTCTATCACTGTCACCTGAGGACAATGGCATCTCGCTTATCATTTTGTTGAATGGATTTCTTGCGGAACGCTCGATGGTTGGCAAAATAGCATTTACTACGGCCTTTTTTTGCAGTTCAAGTAGCTACAGCTGAAACAAGATGTGGCGCAGGCCTTCTATCCAAGAATGTTTACTTTTATGTTGAATCAATAGAAGTATTACACACCAACAATGCATCCAACTATCAGTCATAATTTGTTGAATGTTCTGCCTTTCAGGCCATATTTTTAAATCGATATGCAACAAAGCCTGTTTGCTGTAGTCATCCACCTAGAATAGCAAACTGGGCTGGATCTGTGTGGAGTTCGCCTGTTTCTATGGCATGCGTGATTCTCTACTCGTAGGCTTGATTAGTAGAGATCCTTTACGAAATTATTACTCAGTGAAGTAAGAGACTCTCCAATTGCGACTTAGTGAAGTATAGGTTTCAAGCTTAAATGCAGTGTCTAGCACACTAATAATATTACCTGTCCACTTGTTGTTAGACAAGGTCTTTCCATCCAGGTATGTGATAGAGTGTTCCAGGGATAACTCGTTAGTGTAGACGGGACAACTCAACCAGATTAGTTTACGGCCAAACTTGACTTCCAGCCAGTGTTAATATTGAAAAAATCCCCTAATGGCCTGCAGGCTTTGATCACTGCCCTTCTTCTTTATAAAATCTACAAGATAAGCAACAATAACTTCGGCAGGTTTTTTACTTATTTAGCCTATCTCAGGAGTAAAGTAGAAGAAATATCTTCCTCTTGGTTCATTGCACACAAAAACATGCTCTTTTTTACTCCTGCTGAAGAACTGAACATCTAAATTGCGTAACTTAACGTCCCTCATAGAACTTGCAGTCAATTTAACCTTTCTTAATAAGTTGATCAGAATCCTGATCCAGGCATCTCATAACGAATTATTGGGCTCTCTTTACATTATTATGTTCTTCAGTGGTCAAGCCGGCATCCAAAAAGCAGCCGTGGTGATGACAGCTGTGGTACACAGGGCAACACCATGTTTGATCCTATTTATAGCAACATTAGTTATTTATAATGTGCTTTAAGGTGGCTTTTTAATATTTTATTTTTTTTTTTATGAGCTCATCTGGCGACTGCCTACTTGTGCATTAGTCGCCGTATTAAAACTGGCCTAGTTCTAGGCTACTTTAAAATAAAATTAGAGAGAAAAACAAATACCCCAAAAAGGGGGAAAGGAAACAAGCTGGTGCGTCAGGAAGAGGTCCCACCGGAGCAGGAGCGTCAAACCAGAGGGAAAAAAACAAAAAAAACAAACAAATGCAAAAAATAAAACAAAACAAAAAAACAAACCTTGCTTAAATAATAAGGAGAAGGCCGGCCTCCCCCAAGAAGTCAACAAGTCCACAAGTCAATGTGCACGAATATGTCTCAAGTACAAGGGACAGGTGGTAGCGACCCCGCCCATTCCGGTACCGGGACAGGTATCGTGCGCGAAGATCACCCAGACTGGGACATTTGACAAGAATGTGCCAAATAGTCTGGGGGACGACGCAGTCGTTGCAATAGGGCGCAGGCGAGCACTCCATCAAATAGTGATGCGTCACACGAGTGTGTCCGATTCGGAGACGACAGAAAGCAACCTGAAGCCGCCGCGGCATTGAGGGATAGGTCCATATGAAACAGTCACGGCACAATGGCACGCAACTTTAAGTTCCCTTCGACCGTCTCCCATCTTCTTTGCCAAGCAGTCCGAAGAGCTGCCCGTATTCCTGCCATGTAGTCAGTGTGAGGAAGAGCGAAACGCTGGTCCGGTCACAGAGTCCTCGCGGACTCTTTGGCGCCCTCATCGGCGCGCTCATTCGCCGCAATTCCTACATGTCCAGGAACCCAGCAGAAGATAATCTCGACATCTGCCCGGCTCGCCAAAACCGTGGCGTCACGGATATCGCCAACCAGGGGATGCGGAGATTCCAATGCCCCGAGAGCACTTAGGGCGCTTTGTGAGTCGCTATAGATCACAATCCGGTCTCCGAACCGGGCACGTCGCGTAATCTCCCGTCCCGAGTGGTGTATTGCCACCAGCTCGGCCGTGAAGACAGACGCAGTGCCTGGTAGAGCCCCGCTGACTTCAAACAGAGGGGATACGGCGTGGAAGCCGACCCTCTCTTGGGACTTAGAGCCATCCGTATACACTGGCACGGTTCCAGCGTGACACGATGTGTGCTCCATGGCTTTTTAATAGAAGTTAAGGTTGTGCTTAGTATTTTATTGTTACTTCTTAACTTTCATCCTTTCCATCTTTATGGTAAGCTATTTGTCCTTCATTTTCATCAGCAGAGAAAATTATTTCAATTGAATGCAATGGAACATTGGCCTGCTTACTTGGTTGCATATATTTAGCAACTCTTTCTCTTTCACACTTTCCCTCTTCTGCATTTTGACTTTTCTGCTTTGCTCAGGTTTATCTGGCAACAAAATCTAATTTGGATAATATAAACAAAATTTTGTCTCTGACCTTTAATAAAAGCAAATTCCTTCACAGGGATGTTAATCTACTCAAGGCATTTACAATTAATGTGAGTTTCGTTTTGCGACCAAGGCAGCCATATTTACAGCAAATAATTATTTTACACCTGCAACTGAGGATTTCAAAAAGCTTGTCAAGTTCGGCCATGAAACCCCCTATGACATGTAGCTGCCCTCTCCCAAGAGATATGTTTTGGCCTCCTCATAGTTCTCTTGGATCTTGTTTAAGATCGTGACTCGTGAATTTATAGCGGGGCTATAAAAGAACTGTTCGCTCGTTCCCACTTTTCAAACACTCTAGGATAAATATCGTTTGCAATATTGGCTATCTCACTTGTTTATTTTCTGAGCAATAGTCCATATTCTGAACTTTACGCAGAGTTGCAAGTTCAGAGGACAACAACTATCTACCATTTCCAATTAAGTTGCTCATATGTATGAATGTCCCCAGTCTTGTTCTAAATTTAAAAGCCATTTTAGTTAAAAGTAATGAATTGGATACTATTGTTAATATAATAATTATAATTTAATTCCTCCAAACATTAAAAAGTCACAAATTTCAAGTAGCATATGAGCCAGCAGAACTAAATTATATTAAAATGATAAAAAGTATCATTAGAATTCATGAGTCGTGCTCAACCTTTTGCACTTCTTATTTATGGAATATGAAAGTTAGAAAAATTGACACACCCTAATGGGTTATTGCAGAGGTAATCGATTAGGTGAAACTCTCATAAATAAGCAGAATATATTTATACGCAAATTGTTGTAACTAATAACTAAATATATCTTACCAGATTCCGATATATTTTATTTTTGTCTGCTTGACAAAAGACATTTATTCTAGAACTCTTTCTACATAGTTTATTATTTTGTTATAGACATTGATATATTTCTGCCATATCAAAAATATTAAAAGACAATAGATGTAGAAAACAATAACAAAGATTATTATTAGTATAATTACTTAATTAAAACTGAGAATGGAAAGTCATTGAGGCCATCTACGCTAGAGAGTTGCAAGAAGAGATTAACTGTGGTAAAAGATAAGACTGCAAGATAAACCAAGTTAATAATCCCTTCTTTCTCTTCACAGCTAGAATAGAGAACTCTTTACCCTCTATTTTTTATCATGAATGTTATAATAACCAGCTTATCTTTAAGAGGTAGGTCTGCCATGCCTGAGATCAATCCATTAACACCTCTTTGTTGTTTTACCATCATTTCATTTACTCCTTTTGTTTATTTGATTTAGCTTGATTTATGCATTTCCTGCACATATGTCTCGTTAGATAAACATGCAGGGTATAGGAATGAAAGTGCTTACCGTTGAAGTGATCTATCTCCCTGTTTATCATTTATAGCTCTCAGGTGAGCGTGAATATTCCATAAATAGAGTTTGACACTCATGTTGCATCCAAGATTACTAAAAGCTAACAGCATTCTACCAACGAAATCTTAATAGTTATCGGCCTTTTTTACCAAGAAAAGTTTTTAGTACAGTCACGAATGACATCTAATTCACGTAAAAGGGCACGAAGTTGAGGTCCATCAAATACTTCTGCTTTGATTTTCACAAGAGACAAAGCTAAAAAGAGAAAATCTATGTACAACAAAGGGATTCCCTGCAATTACTCAATTACTTTACGAATTGCTTTATAAAGCCAAGCTAGAGAGGCGGTGGTGAGAAAATGATTTTATCTCGACTAACAATCGGGTCATTCACAATGTTTGGCATGCTTGCATATAGAGTTTCATCGATGGGCCATTCCTTCTGGATCCAGTGTTTTTTTCGAGCTCGAAACTCCCACATATCATAGGAACTTACGTGTAACTTGCTGTTGGCCAAGGAAGAATTCAGCTATTCTCTATGTTCACACCAATGATCCAGTTTTTCTCTTGGTATTTGAATGAATAAATGACCATTTTTATATCATCATGGGTTTCTCGCAAATGTACCAAGTGACCAACCGTGACTGCACCTAAAACATTGCCATTATACTTAGAATAATTCCCAAACAATCTCAATTCTGTAGGGTTATACGAGACTAAACATAACTGTGCTAGAGGGTCTGGAATGTCGTAGCAGTAAACATGTTACTTATTTTCTGAAAAAAGTTCACAAAAATCTGCTCCCGTGTTCTGAAGTATGAGAGTTTTGCAGATTTTAAGAAAGTTTTTCATTTCCTTGGTGACTAATAGTTCAGCCTCTTTCTTTTAAAGTACAAAATTGAGTTCAATGTCATTCAGTTCTGACAGAGTAAAGCGCAAAGGGGCTAGTGGCTTTCTCATTAGATGAAGAGTCTTCTTAATCTGAGACCATATCTTGAAACTCCTGGTGAAATTTACAATTATCATCTTCAGAGAAGACATAACTATTAAAAACTGGACCTGTGACATCCCAGGCATGGGGAGTAGTTCGAATTGGAGATGGAATCCTAAAATAGGAGATATATCGTTTTATCTTGTCAACACTTTAAATGTTGACCAGGCCAAAATAACAATCAGTTATGTGATCCTTTGACCTTTTGACCAGTGACAAAGATTTTCCTTGAAATTATGAGTTACAGTCTGTGAGCAGTCCTTTCTTACCACGGTCACCAAAGGGAATGTCAAAATAGGTCTAAGAGGCATGGCCACTAAAACCTTGATATATTGCACATTTGACAAACAAGTGTTTAACAGCCAGAGATGTAACAAAATACATTAGGATGATATAGACATCTATGTCTACTTGAAGATTTATTGAACTCCCCAGCAAGTGCGGAAGAAGTTTTTCTGCAATTATGTAGTAAAGCTTAAATGATAGATCTGTGTGATCTAGTTGTTACATTACGTTTCCTTCAACTTTTCTTTCTTGATACAAAGCTAATGCTTTCTTGAAATCATTTTATAGTGGTATGGACAGAATATCTTAAGCATAGCGTAGACGATGGAAAAGTTTTATTGTGCTTCGGCACTTATGTAGGTTCTTTAGTTTCAATCATCTTCATTTTACTTATTAAGAACAATATTCAATAAACAATAGTAAAATATTTAAGCTAACACATTAGAAATATTGGTTAAATTCCGGTTATACAAAGACTCACTAATTAGGTAATATATTATTTATTATTGACAGTGTAATGTAGGAATCTTCTTAATTGCTCAAGTCAAAAGGCTGCATTTCGCGTGAATGAAAAGAATGTAGGTTCATAATAAAACTGGCACTTGGCGTAGAGCAGAGGGTTCAGCGAGTGGCGAGGCGATGTAAACACGATCTATATCGCTAAATATAAAAATCTATGAGGCTGCTTTAGACTTTTTGTCATTTGTGTATATCCAAATTTCGCATTTCTTTCTTTAAATACGTACACAAAATTCAAAATATTTCTAAAGAAATAGAATCGTATTTGAAGATCTTTGAAGTTAGTGAATATATGATAGAAATTAAATTGAAACAAGAATTCTGATCTAAGAGCCCAAAACATGATAAAACAAATATCAAAAAATGTTACAGAAAAAACAAACAAATTATAATCCCAAATAACGAGCAAACACTAGGTTGAATTGCTATTGGAAATTAATTAATGAAAGTAGGTGACTCTCTTAATGTTCAGATTGGAATTCCTGTTTCAGTTTAATTTTACATTTAAGGACATTGACGATGTTTAAATATAGGACGAAAAAACATCTGCCTAATAGTTGTTGCCACCCTACTATTTATAGGTTTTTATTTTTTATGTCATTTAAGCTCTCCATATAAGAGCCTATTTCTTTGGACATCTTATAATTTGTGTACTCATTTAAATAAAAGAATGGATATACACCCTTGGCCAAAACTATAAACCACCCCTCATAGATTTATATATTTAGCATATTTAATGAATGTATTCGTGAACAGATATGACACCAGTTGGCATAAAAATGTAAAAAAGGATATTAAAGTGTCGTTGTAATATGGCAGAAAAAAAAAACAACGCAGGGGTCCAGAATATTTATATTGATCCACTAAAGGTTTCTAAACCTTTTATGTAAAGTCTCAGGAAATATATACTCGTATTTGTAGGAAGAAAAACACAGAACTAGGACCAGCAAAGACCATACGGCCCACTCAAGTCCAGTCCGACAACTAAAGGTCTATAGCACCTCAACCCTAGAAGTGAAGTCCATGCACCTATTAGTTCTATATCGATCAGGTATACACTTATCTATGAGTGTACCTTCTTATTATGCAATTTCTATTTAAGGAAACAATGATCTACGACTGGGTCTTCATTTTATAGTATTGCTAATTACCTACACAGTTATCTACGAGCATAACTATTACAGTCATTTTTAAATAGCTGATAAGAACGATTTTTTCTCTCTCGCAGACAGAATGGATAAAAATAATAATGAGAGGAAAGCAGGAAATTAATTTGGAAAACACATTTCGACTCAGGCACTACAACGACTAATAACTGACATTATTGGGGAGGGCGGGCTTGGGCACTTATGTGTAAATACTCAGTCCTGATTTTGTAAAGTAATGTTCCTCCGTTCTCCTACTAGGTTACATTTAAACCCGAGTAGTACTCGTCCAGTCTGTTTTTAAATAAAATAACCGACAAACATTCAACTACTCGGTCAGTAGGCTTTCCCACGTGCTAGTGATTTTATATCTAAAGAAATTTGTGCTAGGCCACTGAAGAATCACTTGTTTAACTAATTTATATCCATTTTGACCGGTATTCGCTCTATAATCCATTTCAAATAATAGCGAGTACCTCATGTTGGTAAAACCTTTTAAGATTTTAAAAACCTCTATCAGCTGGCCGCCTAAACCTCTACTCGGAAGTCATTAATGGTTAAGGCAGAAAAGTCTTTCCTAATAGGGTTTTTTCCTAAGGTCAGGTATCAGTTTAGTACCCTTCGTTGTAATCGTTCTAACATTCCCTTCCACATAATTGCTAAGGCACAGATACCAGAATTGAATCGCCTATACTAGATGTGGTTGAAATAATGATTTATATAAGGGTAAGATTATGTATCTTGGTTATTAATATAAATTCCGAGCGTTATATCCTAGCATTCGATTACCGTTTTAGTGGCTTCTACTCATTGCTTGGACACTTTGAATTCCGCTGAAATTACGACGCCAAGAACCTTTTCCACTTCTACGAATTCCAAGAGTTCGCCACTAATAGGATAATTTGATTTCATATTTCTAAATCCTACGTGAATGAATTTGCAGTTTCTTATGTTAAACTTCATTAGCAATTTATCTGCCCACTCGATAATTCTGTTTATATCTCACTGCAGTCTTACAGTCCCACGACATCGCATCTAGTTACAGTACTATCTCCTATCCTGAACTCAGAAGTTTTACTAATTAACCCGTTATCGAGGTCGTATCTAAATATATATATATATATATATATATATATATATATATATATATATATATATATATATATATATATATATATATATATATATATATATATATATATATATATATATATATATATATATTATATATATATATATATATATATATATATATATATATATATATATATATATATATATATATATATATATATATATATATATATATATATTCATTAAGAAGGACAAAACGAAAGAAGACGGGTCTCATCTTTAATTCAAACTTTTTGGGTTATTACAAACCCATCTTCAGGAGCTAAAAACAAATTCTAAATGAGTAATCTAAGCCTAAAAAGCACAGATCAGAGAAAATCACAAAAAGGACGTTAAAAATATAAAATGAACGTTACATTAATGAACAAACAAAATAGTGATGTAAAGAACAGCAAACTATTTGTAAAGAGATACTATCAATTAAGGACAAACAAAGTAAACGTAATATTACAAAATTAAACAATTGAAATAGAAAAATAGAGAATTGGATACAAACAAAAGGTTAAACTTAAAATTACCTTACATGGTCGGATCACAATGAGGAGTGAAAACAGGAAGGAATTCAAAGAATGAATACAGCTTTGTTAAGTTATAAACAGAGGAAAGGATGTCGGATCCTCATTTAAATTTGGATGGTTGTATTTAATACAGAGTGATTCTTTAATGCGGAGAGATGAAATAGATTCAGTAAATTTTAAGACAGAAAAACGTTGGAATTAAAGATGGGACCCGCCTTCTTTGTTTTGTCCTTCTTACTGAATAGAAGACTTAAGCTTTGTAGAAGAAATCTAGGTGAATATATATATATATATATATATATATATATATATATATATATATATATATATATATATATATATATGGAATTAAACCACATTCTCCGAAGACAATTTAATTCTGAACCGTTTCGGTGTATCTCACACCCTTTTTCCACTGACACTGGATAGAAAATAAAAGAAAAGTGCATACAAACATAATAACACAGGGTCAGGTCATAAAAGATCCCCTCTTTTTTCCCCCAATCCCCTACTTGTGGCTAATCTAAGGGGAGGTTAGGCCTAAACATATTAAAGGGCTGACATTTTACTATTTTGTTTATTTGCTTTCTTATTACAGGATTAAAAGAAAATTGACCCTCAGATAGATTTAAATTAGGAACTGACGATATCAAGCTCGATTCTACGATTCTTCTCTTAACATAGTTAGCTGATTTAAATACCAATTTACTTCTTTTGAAATCGATCGAATGATTCAAGTCTCTAACATGGCAGAATATTCCACTGCTTTCGCTGCCCACTCTAATATCTCTTTTGTGTTCATACAATCTCTTGTCTAGATTTCTCCCCGTTTCACCTATATAAACTTTATGGCAATCGTTGCATGGTATTGCAATACCATGCAACGATTGCCATAAAGTTGTATGAACACAAAAGAGATATTAGAGTGGGTAGCGAAAGCAGTGGAATATTCTGCCATGTTAGAGACTTGAATCATTCGATTGATTTCAATGGAAGTAAAATGGTATTTAAATCGGCTAACCATGTTAAGAGAAGAATCGTAGAATCGAGCTTTATATCGTCAGTTCCAAATTCACATCTATCTGAGGGTCAATTTTCTTTTAATCCTGTAATAAGAAAGCAAATAAACAAAATATTAAAATGTCAGCCCTTCAATATGTTTAGGTCTAACCTCCCCTTAGATTAGCCACAAGTAGGGGATTGGGGGAAAAAAGAGGGGATCTTTCACGACCTGAGCCTGTGTTATTATGTGTGTATGCACTTTTCTTATATTTTCTATTCAGTGTCAGTGGAAAAAGGGTGTGAGATACACCGAAACTGTTCTGAACTAAATTGTCTTCGGAGAATGTGGTTTAATTCCTCATCTTTTCTTGCAATATTGCATTAATTTTCATCATATATATATATATATGCGGTTAAAAGGCTATTTTTGGCAAACACAGTCTTCCCCAAAGCCCTCGGAAGTTGCCCTTCTCACATACATGAGAAGATAACAATTAAAATAGGTGTTCTCTCAGATAGCTAAAAAAACTATCTTTTGATTGGCGTTTTTAAGTGTCACCCTTGCTTTTCGAATAGAATGAATTTGTTTTCTTCTCCATCTTCGCCATATCTTTTAAATTAAGAAAAATTATTGCAGTCACTCAATTAATTATGCGGTGAAAAGGCTATTTTTGCCAAAGGTTTTTATGATTTTTTTTATATGTACATATTTAGTAAGTTTGTAGGATCTTTCTGTAAGATGAGTGCATGCCTTATTATTTTAACGACCCGGTGTGGTGAGTTAAATAATAAAGAAGTTGAAGCATTTTTAAAGCAATTGAATGAATGTATTTATCTAAAAATAAAAAACATCTGTTATAAAAACAATTTTTAGAGAAGAAGTTTATTATTTTAAGGTTTTTGGACAGAAGCAGTTGCGCGGATAGTTTCAACTTTTAGTCTTACAAAGTTAAGTTTGGCTTGCAATCCTATTTTTAAATAGGAATTTCATCACGTCACTTCACCTAAATGGAATTACTTTGATCAATGGGTGACGAATAAATTCGCCCTCTGAGAGATCGAAATTGCAGAGAAACTTAATTAGAGAATAAATAACAATTTAGTTCTTTAAAATAAGTACTTTTGTTATATTGAATACAGCGTAGAACGAAGTACGCCTTTTCGAGTTAGCCCATTTTTTTCTTTTTGTTATAAGTGAAATATTTAAAGAGACTGTCGTAGAATGACTCCCGACGATATACCATATATCACTATTCGTTGAGGGAACTTCCTTAATTATCTCTAGAGTGCGTTTTTACTGTCTGGCGGCCGATATTATGTATCTTCAAAATGCTTAAGAAGTGGAACTGAGCTCAAGGATAATAATATTGCTATCATTAATAAAATAGAGTTTTATTAATAATAACTATCAGCAAACACAAAAACGGAAAATATTGACAAACAGAATGGAAAGGGTCGTGGAGACTCGGGCTAATCCAAGGATTTAAGGGATCAAAAAAGGTAAAACAAATATGGAGTTAAAGAGATGGGATGGTTCGATAAACCATTTAAAGCACTGGATAGAATTGACAAATAAGGGATCAATACTCAAAAGGTGACGCTTGGCTTACGTAACTTCATTAGGGTGCAGTGGAAGGTACTTGAAGGAATATTCGGTCCGCTGGCGAGTTCCAGCCGAAGGGGGGGAATAAAAGGATCCTGACGTGGCGTCTTGGAAAGGAGAACCGTTACTCGACGAACGGCTTGACGAACAATGGCTGTTCTAGGTTGTTCTCTTCTGAACAAAGGGGGGGGATGAGAATCGTCTCTTGTCTATGGGCTCAAGAACAATGGCTGTTCTAATGTTGTTCTCCCTTGAACAACAGGGGGGGTGAGAACCGTTTCTTGGCGAAGGGCTCAAAACGAACAATGGCTGTTCTAATGTTGTTCTCCTTGAACAACAGCGGGGGATGAGAACCGTTTCTTGGCCAAGGGCTCAAAACGAACAATGGCTGTTCTAATGCTGTTCTCCTTGAACAACAGGGGGGGGGATGAGAACCGTTTCTTGGCGAAGGGCTCAAAACGAACAATGGCTGTTCTAATGCTGTTCTCCTTGAACAACAGGGGGGGATGAGAACCGTTTCTTGGCGAAGGGCTCAAAACGAACAATGGCTGTTCTAATGCTGTTCTCCTTGAACAACAGGGGGGAGATGCCTTGGGGACTTGGCGTCACTAAAGGCTCGAACCTTTGGCACTCAAGGAATATTGTCCTCCTTCTGGACAAGTGATGGTGAATCTCGAGGTCGAGGTCCCTTGGCGCACAAAGGGAGAGAGGGTCGTGGTGATGTTTCGCGACGAAAATCTGGATCTCCAATCTGATCTTAGTGGTAAAGTTTCCATATAAATAGCCAGGACATCTCCTTGGCGTGGGGGAGAATGGGGTGGAAGCTTCGAGGGAACGCACAGCTGGGCCGGAGAAAAATGCCTTATCTGTCCATAAGCCTAACTCGATCTGGCGAGGTCGGCGTATGGGGGCGAACGGGGGGGGACGATAACCTCCTTGTTTAAACATTGGCGTCCGGTAGCTGTTGATAAGACTCCAAGCCTCGAATCGAAGATGCACGTGGGTAGCCTCATGGTTTTAAATAAAATGTGATAGAAGTTGAAATGAATGCAGCTCTGAACTCGTTCTATCACAGAGACAATTTTACTTATTTTCTCTTCGAGCTCTTCCCTTCTGTCCAAAAATGCGACGTTTTGTAGAGAATCTAATAGCATCAAATCCACCAAGTTTACACTTCTGCCATCCATGAGGATTTGGTATAAATTTTTTATGCCACAAAGGACATACCGTATGGGTTTATCTTTTCATTGCAGCTCTTGTGACAAACTCTGTTCCCACGCTCTTTCCTAGCAAATTTCCCTTCTCTTAACGCCTTGTTGCTTAAAATGCGCAGATATTGAAAATTTCCAGGGGGTTTTTGAGAAACGTGCACCTTCCTGACGACATGTTAATATAAAGTGTACAAATATTTACGTTTTTAGCTTTAATTTCCACTTCTGGCAAAGATTTATTTTTCATTCATTTGAAAACAACTTTTAAAAACATAAGTATTTCTAACTTTTGCATTCACAATTACTTATAGATGTTTGTTTTTGTTTTTTGCAATCATCATTCTAAGGATAAACAATTAAAATTGAGAGATTGATCATTTTTAAGAAATTCATTCTTTACCTCACTAATATCTATTTCTAAATAATAGACGATTCTATACAATGTTGTAGCTGATGAATAAAGACATTCTTTTTAAGGCATCAGGAAATTGACAATAGCGTACTGCAAAGATGTCGATTACTTTGATCATTTTCCTACCAATGACGGTCAATTATAATTTTTTTCTTGACTGAATGTTATTTACTTTGTATACCATCGTATGGTAATGCGAAATAGGAGTATTAAAGCTGTTATATACGTGGCAAAAAGGATTGAAGTCAACCATATCCCCTTGCTTGATTTAGTTTCTCCCCATCGTTATCACCTCATTTCCTCATCATTTAACAAACTCACAAAACATTTAAACTCTAAATTTATTCCTTACAAAAGTTATTAATATAAAAGAGGTGTGTAACATTGTTTCATACAAGTTTTAACTCCAGAGAATTACTCTGCACATTAAAGTAACTTTGAAGGAAGTAAACAACGTGAAAGTTGTGTTCGGCAGTTTTGTCTCATTTTTGAGAGTTGATAATTATTTTAAGTAGTGATGTTAGGGAGAGGTATCAGAAGTTTCACCCAATGAATAATTTTATTCTGCTTCAGGTCTTTTACGTCATATGACAACAATAGATATGTATATAGTAGAGGAAGAAATGTTTCTTTCGGGAAAATCAAGGTGTAGTCCATTAGATAAATTATTTAAATTTTATTTATATTTAATGTAATAGAGAGTTAACGCAAAAATAAAGAATAAAAATTTAATGCTCTTAACTAGGGAAGAGGAAAAATATATTAAAACTGATTAGCAGAAAAAAATCGGAATGTTGTAGATATTACTTAGTAGATGAGGAAATCTTATGAGGATAAATTTAATCGAGATATGTGCTTATAGTGCTAGCAATCGATTTGCAGAGCTTGACTGAAAAATAAATACGGTACAAGAGAAACATTATATTCAGAGAAGGTGGTGGAAAATTCGCCACTCTTCAAAATAATTAGGTGGTAAATCTTACATTATTTACGATATTGAAAAAATTTATAATGAAACAAATAATCAATATTTGTTTATTCTACCGATCTTTGATAATGAAAGACTTTTTTCTACAAAGCCTAAATTAAAATATTAAAAAGAGCAGATATTATGATTTGAAAGAAAAAGCAAACTTCTGCGCAAAGACCAAGACAAATTAAAATGTTGATGTAAATAATTACAAGGTCGTCTACATTTAGCAGCCAAAATTTTAGGCTAGAATCATTTTGATGACTAATAAGGAACTGGAATGTGTCTTTATTGAAGATAGACTTTGTAGAAGGACGACCTCGAAGGACTATCTTGAACCCACCCACCCTTTTTTTAGCAAATACCGCGTGGTCCCACACAAAATCCTAAGGGAGGGCAATAACGAAGATTTTCACGTGGAAGCCGGTGAGACACCTCACCTGCATTTGTCTAAATCAGCCGATTCCCACCTACCCATGACCCAACCTCAAATCAATCTCCCGCCAACTTGAGCCTATAGTTAACCCCATGCTTCGAGGCTAGAATTGGCGCCAGACAAGCATCTTTGCAAACTCTTATCTGAAACAGAGCTAATCCGTTCGGCACCAGGATTTTCCTTAAGACAGCAGCCGTGCCCGGGTGCCTTTTAGCGACTTAGCCGGCTGAGTATATATATTCAAAGTCTTGCGTTATTCGACAGAGAGTACAGCTCACGTCCCTCAAAGATACGTCCCTCTTTAGTCTCGAGTCGAGTCCCTGAAGTTTGAAGGTCTCGTCGGCTAGATCACCACCGTGAACTTTTGACCATTTTATATAGGAAGTTTGTAAAGAGGTTTCTTCGAAGAGTTCGTGCGACACACTCCTCTCATCCCACTCAAGAAAGTAAGTTGCCCCGTCCAAGTACACTCTCCCAAGCCTAAGTGTATCTCGCTACTCCGCCCACGAGTAATTCATCTTGCTTCAACCTCACCTCGTTCTTTCTTGAGATAATCAACTCCCATTGCAAGATCTGATCGCCGTCTGCAAGTTCTTCTCATTCCGTGCAATCCCAGTCTTGGTTCTATCACCACCTCCCCCTTCTCCGAGAAGCTAGATCGCAAGGTAAAGATCCTTCCGCTTATTTTTCAAATCTTCCCTGGAGGTTATTCCCCACTGTCCATAATTTGTTAATTACCGAGTCTAATTTTCATTTCCCTATTGCATTAGTCCATGTCCGATCTGCTCATTGCAATTGCATAATACCTTAATCTAGTCCCGTGTATATATTTTTGTAATGACCTTTGGAGGGGGAAGCAATTAAATCATTTATTTGGGGGTAATCTCTTTAAATAACCTTGAATAAATCTTGGCATTTTGCCAACCCTTCAAGGTCAACCTCATTTACTCGCTTGAGGCCTATTTCCCTACTCTTCATTCACGCGCGGCCTCTCAGCTTTCGGCTGCCTATTTATGAGTGTATGGACCCACGGACTAAGTACACCCATAATTCCTCAGCACACTTCTTTCCTCCAAATTATATGGTGGGAACAACAGTTTATTATGGAAGACTAATCTCATCTCTTTTACGCAAATCATACCTTACATTATTTGTGCCGAACGACTCATTATCTGTTTCATTGGCTAAAATCTAATTGTAGTCTTTCTCTCAATAATATTTGGTGCACTTCACACGTACTTTGAAATGTAAGTTTTTTTAAAAGGTGTTATCCTGGAAAATTGTCCATCCATTCTCACTTTATGTAAAATTTTACCCAATTTTCAAACTGTCATCGACCTCTTCTTCTCCTTTTTGATCATTCCTCTTTCTTCTAGTCATCGTTGGTTTATTTTTTACAGACCAAAGGACTTCTCTAACCGTGTGAAATTGAATTTTCCTAAGGTAGCCCGAATGAGGAAGATTTTCAGTTGTCCCTAATTCATTAAACTTGAATTTTGCAATTATTCTCGATTTGATGTCCGAAGAGAGTTCATTAACTTTCGATATGATAACTGATTGTAGAAGCTAAGGTTGTTAAAAAGCTAAGGGAAACTACACGTGCGAGATTGAATCTTGGTCATTTGTCTTTCAAACTTGCTAATATCTTGTGGCTCTTAATAATATGAGAATTAATTTATTCATCTAAATGTTCATTATTATTTTATCCAATGGAGCATGGTCACAGAGGAATAAAGTGTCTTAGCAGCAATGGAATCCATATTTATTGCACGAGTTTCTTTATCATATGAATGGAAGCTATGTTCTCTCCATCCATGATTTTTCAACTGTCATAGTTGCAAACACCAACTCAACAGTTAGTACAATTCGATAGGAAAATTGTGGAAGGTTTTCATTAATTTTCATAGATCCGTCAATTTAACTTCAGGATGAATTTTCAACTTTTCTCCTAAAAGGACTTCGTCGCAGATTTCCTGTTTTTTCTGCTGTTTATATTTTTAGGCTCTCAAGCAGTTGCGAATCTTAACTGATTTTTTAATCCCATACTGAAACAGGAACAAAGCACAAAGCTCAACCGTAAAAGGGACATTCAACATTAAATCTCTCTTTAAAATTACAATTGCAGTAAAATTCCTTATAATACTTACTTCATAGTTTAATTAAAATGAATACATATGGACTATTATGATTCAAAAAGGATAAAAATCTATAAAATATCATTATATTTACAGTTTAACTATTTAATTTTCATTATTTTTTAAAACCTTTTCACTTCATCTCTCCACTGTAGAACATCTTTACAAAACCAGACATAAAAGGCTTTAAATGTCAAACTGTTAGGTATTTTTTCTCTTGGAACTAATACACAGAAAACGTTTTGAATCCATCACTCATGTCTATTATTTAAAAAAAATAGATGTCTGCCAAAGATAGACAGAGATCACTTTGTCCTATGCAAAATGTTAATAGTTAAGGACATCTATATGTAGAAATTTTACTCATTAATGCACGAAATCATGTATTTAGGCTATTAGTAATCACTAAAATCACCTATATATTTATAATAACTTGAGGAGCGTTCTTACCTCGTTCGTTGGTGCTTAAACACACTACTACAGCTCTCCATGCGCTTTTCTCTTAAACGAGTACAGAATTATTGTGCCATTGACCTTGCCAGAGTTATTCATTGTGATCTTTATAGATCAATTTCATTATACGGTCGAGGCATCTCTTCCACGATTAGACGATTTTTTGTAATAAAAACAAACAAAAAACACTCCATCACAACAACAAATAAAGACCAAATCTATAATCATATATTGATTCTGAGGTTCTATGGATACAATGAATGAAGACAAATAGCTAATCAAACCTCCGTTATGAGGTTTCCATGGCATCAACGAATAAAGAATAAATGGCTAATCAAACCTGCGTTCTGAGGTCGCTATGGCAAAAATGATTCAAGACGAAATGGCTGATCATACCTCGGTTATGAGGTCTCCATGTCAACAACGAATAAAGACCTGAGATGTGTAATTAAACTTCATTTCTGATGTCTCCATTCCCAAAACGAATAAAAGCAAAATAGCTAATAAAACTTCAGTTCTGATGTCGCCATGGCAATAATGAATAAAGAATTTAAATGGCTAATCAAACCTCAGTTATTCTTGCTTTTCCAATTCAAGTTTAAACTGGGAAGGAAAGCAGTTCATGGTATCAACTGTTAAACATGGAAAGGGGGTGCTGTACCTACGTGGACCTGGTGGGTGACATGAGCCACCCAGTAAAATTAATTGGTAATCGAACTGAAAATTTATAGTTTTCAAAAGAAATAAGTAAAGTGACGACATACTTCCTAAATGACGACTGGATAACCTCAATTAGAAAAAAATTTCTAACTTATCCTTCGAAAGTGTTAGTTTGGTAGGTGGAAAGGGAACGCTATCCAGTTCTTGGTCAGGAGGGAAGCGTGAAAATCTCTAGTAAGTCCCAAGGCAACAGGAGCCGGTCCCCAATTTGTGGGGGGGAAGGTGAAAGACGAGGTATTTGAAACTTCCGATCGATCAAGTAAGAAGCTTCGCCGCCCTGTGGTAAAGGGAGACCCGTTCCGCATCTGAGGTATGTGGATATAAATGCCCATTGGAACAGAGGGGGAGTGTTTGTGTTTCGCCTTGAAGAGGGTGAGAAAAGACAGCAGTGTTGAGATTGGCTGTGTTTGTGGCGAGGTGTGTTAGATCTACATACCCCCGCGGGGGCTAAGCAAGGTGCCTCCACTAACTGTTGGCAAGACCTCTACCGTCGCTAACGTCCGTGTCCACTCTTTCCCTGGATACAACCGACACCTCGATGCTATAAAAAAACTGCCGTGTCTAATAAGATAGGGAGAGGTTCTGAAAGTGGTGAAGGGACTACATGGATAAAACTATCAGTGCTGATCTCCGCCACGTTGTAAAAAAGATACTGATGTTGGAATTTACCAAAATGGATATAAAAAATCTATACCAATCGCTCTTGTAGGTCATGTAGGTCTTATAGGTCATCCTTTTGGATGACTTAATTGGAATATTTTTGAGGTTAATTTTAAAAAGAAAACAAACGAAGGTATTACGTTTGCCAATGTTAGTAAAAATATATCTGTAAACGGTGTCGAAGATAGAGTAAGAGAAAAATACATAGTTGCGCGTTCAGAATGCACATATTAGAACTGGGATGGCAAATTCAGGTTGTTGGAGATGGGAGGGCACGATACATTGGACGGTATGGCACCGAAAGCAACCATTAGAGGACTTGAAATGCACGAAAGATATTTAGAAAAAAGATAATTCTTCCGCCATTGAGGGGAGGGTCCGCATTCCTTCAGATGTAAGCTGCAGTATGGCTGCCCAATCTACCCCTAATCCCAGATTGTAGGAATTTGATGAAAAAATTGAATATGAAAACTGGTAAAGGAATGAAGCCAAGAGATAATTAAGCGTTACTGAGACACTGGTTTGTGTGAGCAACTGCTGCTACCTATGAACGTGTGGAAATACTGAAAATGTGTCGAAAGTGTCTCATATTATATGTATTCTATATTTTTTTTTATTTCGCCTAACCGCAGGGAAAGAGAAGAGTCTTTAAAGGTCCATTCCTCAAATTTGTGTATTTTCTTTTTCAAATTAATTATTTTTTCTAGCTATTTTACTAACTTTACCTGTAGGCCTATCCCATGCGGGGTTAGATAGATCCTACACACGTCATCCTCACGTATCAGATCAAAACAGTGCTATCAATCCCTTTCCAGTCTTTACAAGACAAGATATTCATTCCTTACTCGTTCAGCAGCTCTGGCGATGTGGTACTCATATCTTCTATGGTGGATATCATATCCACTTGCCTTGGCGCGAAACTAGTGCCCCCATCCCCAACACCACCCCTCCCGACCAAGATCACGAAGGGTTCCGCGATCTCTGGAACCCGTGAGTGAAAACACATTGTTAAACTGCGAAGGAGATGTCGTGTTAGATGGAAGAGCGAGAATAAAGTTGGCGAGTATCGCCTGTGCATTAAATGTTTGGTTGATCGGACTTATCAACATCACAGACCAAATAATGTTTTGAATGCAATTTATTTTGACCTCAACACAACAACTTTTGGGGCAAAAGTGATTTGCAATGAACGAGATGTTATTATACTGCGTGATCGATTGGGTGTGATGAATTGAAATCTCCATCCTAATGTTAGTCAACATTCTAAGGAATTTCTATTAAATATTATTCCATGAAGGTGACATAAATACTTTAAAACAAAGTAAATTATCATTACCTATATATTATCAATTTCATTATAGATTAGGTAATATTTAATTGATAATTATTTTGTTATCATTATTATTAGTGACTTGGTAATAAAAAAATATGGATTAATTGCCAAATATTGGGAGCAAAACTGTGGATGTCGCTGTAATAAGGTGAAGTAAAGATTTATAGAATTACAGAATTAGGCAGGAAATTTAGAGTATGAAAGAAATTCGTGAATTTTGGCTTTAATATTAATCGTATGTTGGCTTTCCTTTAGCTCATTTAAGAGCAGAATTTCGCCTTAAGTTAGAACTTACGTGTTCTTAAATTGAAATGTGAAATATATTTTACTTATTTAGCGACAAAATTTCGTTTGGAAGAAAAATTAAAAATATGAGACAATATTTAATGAAATCGCCTGGAATCAAAGTTTTAAAATCTAAAGTAGCAAACACAAGCAATACATGATGTCGATTCCCAAACCTCTTATTTTTCTCAATTTTAGTTAAATATATTCGGAAGTAAAATTACATTTAGAATCGAGTAATGGACGATTTCATATCTGTTCAAAGATATTTTCTTCCCTCTGAAATCTCATCAGCTCTTGGCCCATTTACGGGGCGGAACAATAAAAAGATGATTTCAGGAAAGAATAAAAAGTAATGCAATCCAGTGCCTGCTTTGCCTCATAATAGCCCCAAATTACTTTTGCCTTTAATGAAAAACCAGGTAGAAAATAAGTTTAAATAATTTATTTTAAGTCATTGGACGCCAATGTTTGGCATTAGGTCTCAATTTCACCAGCAATGGGAAGGAACCGGCGCTAAAAATTAGCGCCAGTTAACACAGACACACCCATCAGTGGAATTTTGAATCGGAGAACCCCTATGCGAGCTATTTATCTAGTATGTAGCCTCACCAGAAACAGATATCATTCGCGCATGCAGATTATATGAAGTATTATTGTATGTATTTACGCCTGGCTAAACTAAGCTATGTTGTATTCATTCCTGGAAGGCAAATATTTTGAGTTTTAACGTGTCACACAAGTGCAGTATATTACTGTGGAAGAACATATGTCTATTTCCACATATACACATTCTCTTCTGGCCTACTTCAGTCTCATAAAGTGGATGTTTGCCAAGATAATGAATAAACGATACCAAATGCATAGGAAAATTTGACTATTCAGAAGTAAACGCTCCATTTTATAGGGAGAATAACACCAAGTCATACGGAAGCACAACCTGAATTCAAAGTAAACACAGTAATATAAAAATATTGATAGTATGGGAGCCTATTTTCATGCCTATGTGCCCGTCTTTGCCACATAGCAAAGACGGGGAAGCAGTTCTTGTGTATTAAAAATCTTGAGGTAATGAACGCTCGTCCGAAAAGTCTTGTTTTAAGAATGAAGCAAATCATATTAAAGACACTCGTTTAAGATGACGAATGTTGAGGATCTCTGGCAAAAGGCCGAAGAAAAATAAAATAAATTCACTTTTGAAATGTGACAAATTGTTGAAGTCTTGCGTCATTCAGGACAAAGGCCCGCAAAGTTTATCAACGTATTGATTAATATTCAACAAGAGACACAGATTAAGGTAAGTCACTGAGTAGAATAACACCTTATCCTTTACTGAAATAGATAGACAATTCGAAAGTCTTACAGATAAGTGACAGGCGTATTATTTGAGAGAGTGGTTCAATGCCTATAGAAACTGGTTTTATCGTGCTGGTCCTTATAATGTACCTTTACAAAACCTCTAACTGTCATATTATTTTGCTGCTCTCGGATCTAGTAGTAGAGACCTGCTAGCTACCTCATGGAGTGTAAAAGGAGAGGCTTTGGAACATCCATAAACTACGCATTTTATTGCCTGCAGGTTGCAAGGGACCATTCTTAATGGGTCTCAAGTGTTGGGCCCGATTAATGAGATAAGAGGTTTACACCTTAATAAACCATCCCCTGCATTTGATTGGCTAAAGAGGTATCTCTGCGACCATAATCGGTAGCATAAGCTACTAAGACGGATAGGCTTTACTGCCTTGTTGGCTTCCACACCAACTAAAAGTCTGTTAAATAGCCTCACTTCAGATTCTGGCTATTCTATCGACTACTAGTAAGAGATTCATCTCTAATACTTCCTACATCTCAGGCTACTCATCTTGAAGCTACTACCATTAAATAACAGCCAGACACCGTATCTGACAGCAACAAGCTGCTGGGTATCTTTTATGTAGCGGATGTTGCAGTGAGACTGGAGCAAACATTTTAGACAGAAGAGATTGGCAGGATGTGAGATATAACTAACTAGCTTCTCTTTAAATCTTTCCAGGTTGAAAGCTCTGTTGAGTTAACAGTACGCTCATTTTGATCGATCTTGCTAACGGATACTTCTTATAGTAGAGAAAACGCCAATTAGGAGAGAAGCTTTCTCTCAATTTGCTTCGGGGATTTGGTGAAAAAGGCCACAACAGATGTACATATATATAATGGGGGTCCACTCCAACTACCCAAATCAGGTAAAGGAGCTTTCACCTTAGTGATTTACATAAGTTCATTTGGCCCAAACATAGCCTCCTCTCTAATTCAAAGCCATCTCCCACTATAATTTATGAGGAGCCTCTACCAAATTCTCCCAGAAAAAAAAGTTTCCACCTCTTCGAGATATCCGCGAAAAACTGCTGTTCCTTTACATCATTTTCTCTGGGGCCTGTCATTAGAACATACCTACATATTTATTTCTAAAGGAACATCAGCTAAGCTTTCTCACAGGGGCATTCCTAATTTTTAGGTTTGAATGACGAAGCTCTCACGCTTTTGGAGTGAGCTAGAGACTTGGTTGATCCCTTAGAGAAAATATATATATATATATATATATATATATATATATATATATATATATATATATATATATATATATATATATATATATATATATTTATATATATTTATATATGTATATATATATATATATATATATATATATATATATATATATATATATATATAACAGAACCAAGTAGGATCTGCCAAGACCCCTAAAACACAATCGCCAATGACATTGGGTAGGCTTAATTGCCTCCAGAACTTTAATTGAGGCAAGAAGGGTGGTGCCTCCGGTTGACTCGCAGTCCATCTCCGAGATAAGCAGCTGCATCAACCATGGAACTATGTTGGCATCGCACCGGTTAGCAGAATTCTCGCTGGGGCTGGATCTGAGCTTATGTAAAGCTATGTCTGGCCCTATCCCGTTTCTGCTAGAACCCTGGTATGGGAAGTTGATCCCAAGTAAAAAAAACAATAATTAAAATAATTTAAACTGCTCTCCTCCTTTCGAGGCGGAAGTCCGAGTAGGGTTGTATCTTTATTCAATTCCACAAAGAAAGAAGACCTGATTGCATCTCTAACTTGGGAAAAACAAAGAAGAAAGCACAACCTAGAGATCCTTAGAGCCACCTTTTGTGAAGCTGCTCTCCGTCTTCTCGGTAGCTGGATTCAGGAAGTTTCTACTTATACGCTTGAATAATGGAACGCGGTTGTCGGAATGATAACTATTAAACCAATGAAAAGGACTAGCTGCGTTCTTGGGAAGGAAGTTTTTCGGCTAATTTGGCCAATCTTGCTCAAAGTGTCCAATTTGAGTGGTTTCCTGCCACTCAAAAGAGCACTTGTGCAAGCAACTCAGCACCCTACTAAGAAGTTTCCAAATGAGTATTACTTGCTAGGGAGATAGTAAACACCTCCCTCAAGCATATTAATCAAGATGTGGCTGACCACTGGGAGGTGAGTTTCTATTGAGTAGAAATGAAAGAGGGAGGGTTCTCTCGACTTAAATTTAAGATCATCTTTAATGACCTAGATATTCTCTGTGTGACGGTGCGTGCAGGTTGATCTCGTTAACGCGTGAAGGTATTCGTGTCTTAACCGTGAAGGTCTTATTATTGACAAAACTTCGACCACAAGACTAAATGGTATTTCGAGCAATGTCAAATGTGATAATTGTAACATATCGCATTATACCTCCTATAATCATTACTATAGGTATTTAATAAAAAAACCCCTAATCATCCATGCCTACTAACGAATTTCTTTAACAGAGTGGCAGGCTGCACATCCAAGGAATTTATACGCCTCAACAAAAGAAATTCGCTTTTATCATTTTCCGGATTACGAGCGTGGTAGCCCACACGCAATAAGAAAATATTTATGAGCTCGACTTCTCCAGACCTCTACCTAGATCCGGCTAGCAGCCTGAAGTAACATAACATTTGGAAATCAAACCCCTAAAGGACATTGCCCATTTGTCTAAGGAATATGAACCTTGTTCAGTGATCCAAGGAGTAGAGATATTTCCACACTTAACAAGAGGATATACGTTGCCAACTGCTAGCAGAAGAACTTACATTATGCACTTTTGACAAGGAGTAACAAGGAAAGTAAGTACGTTAGAAGACCTTACGGTCCATTCAAAGAGGGTACCTTTGGACTAGCAATCGAGCGGGCACATGGCTGCTCAATTGTTTTGCATCCCTAAACGGCCACTTTTCAAGACTTTGTCTAGTCTTGACTTGAACTGGTCAACAGATTCACTGTTGACAACTTGCACTGGAAGTGCGTTCCACTTATCGCAGATACTGTATGTGAAAAAGTTTCCACACAGATTGCGGTTGTAACGCTTCAGTTCAAGTTTGAAGCCGTGATTGCGCGTTCTGTTCTCACTCAGTGTGAACATATCCCGGTAGTCAACATTGTCGAACCCTCGAAGTATTTTGAAAACTTCGATGAGCTGACCACGCAGTCTACGGGTTTCCAGCGAGAACAGATCTAACTCACTTAGTCTATCCTCATAACTTTTATGTCGGATAGAGGGAATCAGTTTGGTTGCCCTAGCTTGTACGCGTTCCAATCTCGCAAAGTCCTTTCGCAATGAAGGAATCCAAAATTGCATGGCATACTCCAGGTGCGGTTGGACAAGTGAGTTGTACAGGCACAGTACAATATCCTGGTTCCGATAACCAAACTGGCGCTTAATATAGCCTAGCATCCTTTGGGCCTTTTTCTTCGCCTCAATGCACTGTTTCGAGAACTTGAGGTCACTAGTGATTGTTACACCTAAGTCCTTCTCAGTGTCACTCGATTCAAGATCAGTGCCCTTAAGGATATACTGAGATTGGGGGTTTATGTGGCCGATATGCATCACTTTGCATTTCCCCACGTTAAAAGGCATTTGCCACGTGTCCGACCAGTCCCCAATCTTCCCAAGATCTTCCTGCAGGCGGGCATTATTTCCATCCTTTGCAACGTTCATACCAAGCTTGGTATCGTCGTCAAATTTGGAAAGCTTGGTAACCATGTCACCGTCTATGTCGTTGACGTAGATGATGAATAGTAGTGGTCCCAGGACAGAACCTTGAGGCACCCCGCTAATAACGGGCACCCACTCAGAAGACTGTCCATTCACCACGACCCGTTGTCGTCTGCCACTTAGCCAGTTTTCGATCCAGCCCGCTACTTTTCCGTCTATGCCCAGCGCTCGCACTTTTCGGAGAAGGCGGCGGTGTTGTACCTTATCAAAGGCTTTCTGAAAGTCTAGGTAGACCACATCCACCGCCTTGTCCCGATCGTGCTTACTGAAAACGAAGTGGAAGAATTCCACAAGGTTCGTCAGGCATGACCATTGCCTTCGGAAGCCGTGCTGGGAACTCCTCAGTAGCAGGTTTGACTCTAAATATGACGTCACTTTGTCCACCATGATGCTTTCCATGAGTTTACCGACTATCGAAGTCAGACTGATAGGTCGGTAGTTCGACGGTTGGTTACGGTCTCCTTTCTCGAAGATAGGAGTCACCTCCGCCTCACTCCAGTCTCTAGGAACGCATTTGATCCGGATTGACATGTTAAAGATAGCGCACAGATGTCGTGATACCTTATCGCACACTTCCTTCAACACTTTAGGTAGAAACCCGTCCGGTCCAGGGGACTTATTCGTCTTTAGGTCAGCGATCTCTTTCTTTATTTCTTCTTCGGTGAAGTCCATTGCCTCCAGCTTTTCCCCCGAGTAGGAATCCGTCGGCTGGGGAATGGGGCCACACTCCTTAGTAAACACTGAAGAGAAGTAGTCGTTGAGGAGGTTAGCATTTTCTGCATCTAAATGCTTTAATGTCCCCTCCTCATTCCTTAAAAGGCCAATCGTTCGACGGATTGGTTTATGGCTGTTCACATATCCAAAAAACTCCTTGGGATTCTCTTTACAGAGTCTCGCCACTCGGAGTTCTTCAGACCGCTTAGCCGCCCTTATGCTGGACTCCAATCTCCTGGCTAGCCTCCGATATTCATCAAAGTCACCCAAGATCTTTGATTGCTGGTACACAGTTCTCTTCTTCCTAAGCAGTTGGCCGATTTCTCGATTAAACCACTTAGGTTGAACAGAAGACCGACGGGGACATTACAGAGGGATGAAACGCGATTAAAGACTTATGAATGTGGTTTTTAAACTGTTCTACGAGTCTTCAACAACATCGCACACTTCTAGCCTCGCGTCAGTCAATCCAGCACGAAAACCTGCAAAGTCGGCTCTTTTCAAATCAAGTTTCTTCGATTTACTAGTTGCAGGCCCTGCCTTCGGAACTTTGACTACAAATCTAATTAGTCGGTGGTCACTGCCACCGAGCTCTGCGCCAACAGAGAGGTCCTCAACGATGTCATCCTTAGAGGTGAAAACCAAGTCGAGGATATTGTCTCCTCTCGTTGGCTCTCTCACCCATTGAGTGAGGAACTCGTTGTTGGCGAACTCCAAGAGTAGTGCGTTCTCGCCACAGGGTTCTCTGGTTTCCCAGTCAACTTGTCTGTTGAAATCACCCATGACGATACACACTCTGTCTTCGACAAGTTCTCCTAGTAGCTGGTACAGATCTTTGTCCTTTTTAACGAGTTGGGCAGGAGGTCTATAAAGCACCAGGGTCCTGTATTTGGCAGGACCTATCTCTAGGTCAACACCTAGTAGTTCATGGTGAGATACTATGTTGCAATCCGTCGAGTTGAGAGTATCCTTGACATACAACATCACACCGCCACCCTCTCTGTCTGGCCTATCTTTCAGGAAGAGCTGGTAAGGAGAAAAATCCTTGTTCAGTTGTCCAAGGAGGAAAATTCTTTTCCCCTTGTCCAACGAGAATAGAAATTTTGTGGGTGTCTTAGAAGGATCGAGCTTTTCCAGTTGTCCAGGTATATACATATATTTTGTTTACATGTCAAAGGAGACTAGAACTTGTTCAAGTAACCAAGTGAGATAGATCTATGTCCCTTTGTGCAAGGTGGGTTGGGGCTGTTCACTTGCCTAAGGAGGATAGACTTCTAGAACTTTTCGAAGAGGAATAAACCTTTTATAGTCTTTCTTAGAGGATATAACTTGTCCACTTATCCATGGACGATAAATCTTGTCCATATAAATGAAAGTTGTTTAGCTGTCTAAGCAGCTGTACAACTTTCCCCAAGGATGATAGAGTGTGTTCACTTGTCCCAAGAGGATAGAGATTGTTCACTTGTCCCAAGAGGATAGAGCTTGCTCACTTGTCCACAGAGAACAGATCTTGTTCAGCTGGTCCAGAAGATATATATATATATATATATATATATATATATATATATATATATATATATATATATATATATATATATATATATATATATATATATATATTTATATATATATATATTTTCTACTTTTCCAAGTAAATAAACCTTATTTAGTTATCCCATAAAGATAGATCTTCTCCACATGTCTCGGTAGTATAGACAAAGTCTACTTGTACAAAGAGCATAGACCTTGTTCAGTTTCACTAGGAGGATAAATTTTGTCCAATTTTTTAGGGAGGTTAGACCGTGTCCAAATGTGCAAGGAGTTATGATGACGTCAGACGTATTGTACTCAAAGTGAGTCGCCGCGTTGGCCTTGTTGTCTTCAGACGCGACGTAAGGATTCAATGCCCCCCCTCCTCCAAATATATATGTAAAAACACCAAAAGCCTGGAAATTATATAAGGTAGAAAGAGCTGAAGCAGTGCTCCCTTGAGCATGGGGCTCATTGAGGCCATACTGTGAGAATTCAGTAGAGTATGGGGAAATTCTAGGTATAGAATCAGTAGGGCGGCAAATTATATCCTAAATGCGAAAGGGGACCCCGGATTGGGATCCAAAAATGTCACTTTCCGTTTTGACTCGAGGGGGGAGGGTCCCAGTAGAGCGGGTCATACTTTGGGGCAACCATATATTTTCATTAAATCCTTTAATGAGGGGTGCTTAAATGATAGATTTTCCGGTGTAGATTTAAAAAAAGAACTTTATTTTGGTATACAATTGCTCCTACTTACGTCAATTTCCATTTAAATAAAAGTAAATTTTTCCCTTTCATCACGAGCTTATGTAACTTATTTTTATTTAATCCAAGTACACAAACACAAAGTTACCTCAAATTTACATGTTTATTGAGTGAGAAATGTGTATGTAAAGCTCCACATATAGCTGCATGGGTCACTCTGGGTCATATTCAATAGTTAAACTTCCCCAGAGCACACAAATCTTGCTTTGACTCATTCCTGGACATCAGATGTCTACTTGCCTCTTGTGCCCTGATTCCTCCATCCCTCTTTTCATGGGAGAAATACTTGGAAGAAGCCTCAGTTACCATTCTTACAGCTCTTTCAATGTTTTGTATGTGACAAGGCTAGTCAGGTACTTTCATAGGAGAGTCAATGAAGTTTTTCAATTCAGAAGGAGAGGTGGCTCAGAGACATAATCTGACCAATTGATCAGATCTTCAATCCTGGTAGCATCACAATTAATGTCTGGTATCCTTCTAACCTTAAAAACGAGTCTCCCAGTTGAGTATCTGGGTCCCCTTCTCTCTTGATGGTCTGAATTCTTTTCACCCATTTAGTTCTCTCTGCCGGATCTTCTGAGCATAGCAGAGTTTGGAGGATGGCTTCACTATATGCACACCAAGCTTATCTCTTAACAGTGGACAAAACAATATCCAATACCTCCTTCCTCTGAGACTTAAGGCACTGAAGTTGATAAAGAATGTGCCTAGTTCCCTCGGTCCAAGAGTGCTTAATCTTAATGTTAAACTAGTCGTAGATTCACAAAGGCTTTTCCTTAAGGCTCATGCTTTGACAACCACAGCCGAAGAAGTCTGTTGCTGTGGTCAGCCAGTGACTGCGGTTTACTGGTCCTATTTCCAATAGAGAAAGCCCTCTAGGAAGCACTCCATCTCTGATTGCCGATACAATTATATAGCCATAGTGTTTATCAGTGGAAAGATATTGCACCACTTTCTGAGGTATCTTGGTAAGAGGAGAACCTAAAGATATTTGAGTGAAATTTGGGTTGATATCCAAGTCTGTAACAGAGTCAAGAAGCTTTCCTATTTGTCCGAAATATCTGTTTTCAGATAGTGTTGGGCCATCCAGGTTGACAATTAGATGACGGAGAGGGAGTCCCGAGTGTGCAGGTTACAGAGCAACCAAACAAGTTTATGCGTAAATGGAGGTTCATTTTTCGCATTACTCCAGCATTTACACCTGTGTTTACATTCGTGGAGTCTCCTGCAATGGCCATTAAACTTTTATCCAAAACCCTTTCCCTGAGCCATCCAAACATAGCTTTTACGATATTCCCTGCATGTGATTCTTCTTTTGGAGCCTTTTCTGGGACAAAGTGGAAGAGGCAATTGCTCCTAGGCTCACTGATGACAGTGTAATGCTCCTCTTTTGTTTTTGCTGGAAACAATTTTTCACTTCCCTCTGCCTCCATCATAAAATTTGTCCCATCAATTCGTCCATCAAAGAGAACAAAAAAAATTCCCTCATCCTTTCTTAGGTTTTCCTCAAACTCATGTTCAATAACTATCATTAGCTTTTCCTGTGCTCTCTTAACTTTATTCTTATCAATTAGTTTACTTGTATCTTCCTCAGTAATGAATCCAGCATCTATTAAAGATAATGTTGCTATAGCTGTAGTTGGTCTCAATTCGACACCATACCTTATACTCGCAAGAGCAATATTTGGAATTTCACTATAATTCTTTTTTATTCTTGGTGAAAGATTCCGGCTCTTGGACAGATTCAAAAGTTACTTCATCACCTAAACTGTTGTCACCTTTAGAATTCTCGATTTCTTTACTTGTTGGGGCACGTGAGATTCTTTAAGTGAAAAGGGAAATTAAAAATATCTTATGTTGGAGCTGATTTTTATAACGAATAAATTGAAATGTAGAGGGGGGGCTTAGT
Organism: Ceratothoa steindachneri; assembly: GCA_963969495.1. Taxonomy (NCBI): domain Eukaryota; kingdom Metazoa; phylum Arthropoda; class Malacostraca; order Isopoda; family Cymothoidae; genus Ceratothoa; species Ceratothoa steindachneri. Next base: position 83,136,944 of record OZ018329.1, on the reverse strand, counting down.
TACCTTCTAAACTAGTTTATTTTAAGGAAATCTACAATATTAAGCTAAATAAAAGTGGAAATTATAGATGTTCAATTGTTATGTCTTTACACATTTCTCTGAACATATGCAATGTTTTCAAAGTACGCTCCATTGTTTATGTATTATTTACATTTCCAAAACTGTAAAGAAATAAAATACATTTTCTTCGCAATGTAGTAGTGTGTTATAAAGTAAGAATAATTCAGTTCACACGAACAAATTACTGGCATGAGCAGCTTACTATATCGGCTACAGCTACATAGCACTTTCTCCACCAACACAAAATTATAATATGAAAAAGAGTAAAAGAGAGGATGGGAAGCAAATTTATCTTGATTACACCATTATGTTCTTATAGACAACCGCTTCTTAGTGAATTTTAAAATTTATACATATTGAACACTACAATTTGCTATAAATCATAAAATTTCTCTTAAACCACCCTACATAAATAACCTTTACTCAGTAATAGTTATAAATTTTACAAATTAACGGTGCCAAGAAATTTTAAATTTGTATCGGCATTTAATTTGCCATATACATATTTGATATCAATTGAGGACAAAGGATATCAAACAATACTGTCAAAGAGAGAAGTTTTACCGACCCTCTAGAACCCAACGTCTACCTGTGGCGCTTGAGAAAATACACCTGCAAGGCCAGACCGCTCTAAGGAAGCCACGAGATTTTTGTGGGACCGCGTAATCCATTTGGGTTCCATTCCTCGCCGTCGTACCGTCGGATCGGCGCCAGATCCACGACGCCAAGGACCTTTCCGCAAAGCTATGAGGCTGCCGATACTATACTCTGCCCCCCTGGTGCGCCAAGTCTAATGAGATCCCCGTCCCCCTTGGGAAGGGGGCGCGGTGACCCGCTACCGCAGAGGCAGTATAAATACTTAGAGAAAAGCTTTGAGAACTCAGAACAATACATCCCCTTCTTGGTTAGAAGTCACGTACAGTCTCGTACACCCTGCCTCGCCTCCCAACGGCTTCCAGCTACGAACACGACGCGTCACCTCTACCAGGCCTTGCTCGAAACTAAGGCCAGAGTTCCAACCAACAGACAATAGACACGGACATGAATCTATCACTCGCTTATCGACTTTGTTCAACGACTGGAATACTGACACGCTCATTTCTCAGCGAGGTTAAAGAAGAAGGAATCTTGCAAGGGAAAAATTTGAAGCGCCTCGTTTACACTTCGTATTCAAGCATCAAGTTAATTAGGTTTTACGTGAGTCTCCCTGATAATTACACTCTCCCAGTTTCTCTCGTGCATCCTCTCTTGGACTCTCGTACCCATCGAGTCATTTGTACCCTCACCCCCCGTTTGGTACCTCGGGTTTCTTTTTATTTAGTGTCATTTTTTTACTTGTGCCATTAATATTTTCTTATAGGAAAGTTATATATTTTTCTACTATTAGTTTTTCTAATCCGAGAACCTCTAAGAATTAATAATTTAGGTCAACCGCACTCGATTTTGTTTATTTAACCCTCACCCTGAGCTCTCTATTCCAATTTCTCTGGTGTGCCTTCTTCACAGTCACCCTACCACATCTTTATTATATTCTGGTGTCAGGTTTTTAGGGTAATCCGCAGTATCTGATCTCATTTCTTTTAGACCTGTGACAGATTCTGATGGGTGTTATTCTTGTATATTCAAGGTTCTGGTTTTAGAAACTGTAGAAGAGACTTTACCCACTTCCACTTCTCCCCTTCTGTGTGCATATTTTGTATTGAATTTTGTGACCGTATGCAACTTTAACCCTTTCCAGTCCTCATAAAACGTCTGCTGTATTGTAATGGAGTTAACTTTATTTCTCTTTTTTTTTATTGTGTTGTCATTTTTTCGTGCGTATTAGGCAAAAAAGGCTCTAACTACAATTCCGATGTGAATATTTCTAGTATAATTAATAATTCGCACCGTGCGAAATAATTATTGCTGTGTTTGTTTGTTTTTTAAGTGAAGAATCGTAGGTCAACCAAAGCCTACCAGCACTTTCCCTGTGCGTCAAATAATTTTCCCTTTTTTGTGGTACTTTTCTTGAAGGCTGGTCGAACGCGATAGAATGTCCTTATTATTTAACCCGTTAAAGTTGCAAGGAGAGTCGCTTGTGCTCAATGGCAAGGACCTCTTAGCTAATATTCGAGAGGAGAAAAGGATTGAAAGAGAATAAAGGGAAAGAATCCGCCTTCATGAACTTGAAATGAGTAGGATCAAGAACGAGACGATGTCCATTAGCTCTAGGTTAAAAGCTTCCCTTACCGCGTCTGTTAAGCTTCCGGTTTTTAAGGAAGGCGAAGATTTTGGAGCCTTCTTAATACACTTAGAGAAAATCTTTTAAATAAAACATTGGGACATCGAGGCAGATGCGGTGGCTCAATTTTTGCCCTTGCTCAATTCTTAACTCTGAGATATAGTCATATCACTCCCTCGGAGGCAACAAACGATTATTCTAATTTATTATCGGAGTTACTGGAGGCATATAACATGAGCCCAGACATTTACCGATCCAAATTCAGACATGCCCACCCTCAGCCAAGCCAAAAAAAACGTCAGTTTGGATACATCCTCCAGCGTCACCTCAACTTTTGCCGCGATGCTTCTAAAATCCCACATGACTACGATGCACTCGTTGACTTCTTCCTGAGAGACCAGTTTTGAGATGCACTTCCGGCTAAAGTCATATCTTCCGTAAAAGACCGGTGGTGCCTCACATTCAGGGAATGCATAGAAGAGGCCAACTTTTATATAGCAAGCCACAACCTTTATCTAAATGAAGGGAAGAAAACGGCCCCCCTTTCCTCAAAACCTAAGTCAAACAAAGGTAAATTCAGACCGCAAATTGGAAACAAGTTTGCCAAAGTAACTGGGCCGTCTAATCCGAACCCACCCTTTTCGTCCGATTACCAGGAGGTAAAATTTATCCTCAGGCCCCCCTTACATCAGCTTTCCCCAGGAGATCTATCGTTTGTTTTTCCTGTGTTGTGGAGGGTCACGTAAAAACGAACAGAACTCTAAGTTCAGGAATAACTCTTCTCACCATGTACACAAGATCTGTGCCATGTCTGTACCTCCGTTAACACCATCTGAATCTTTCCCTCCCCCAAGCACCTCAAGGCCCGGCGGCCAAAAGGAAAACTTCTTGTTTGATAAGAATACCCCTGGATTCCTAAAGTTTGGATCCAGAACAATTAATAGCTGTCTTATCTCCACTCTTGTGAGAGATACCGGGTGCACCTGCATAGTGGTGTCGAACAAGCTGCTTTCCCCACTATCCGTGAATCATAATAAATCACCATCGTGTACGACTACTTGGAGCGCGCCAATTGGTTCCCCAACATTAAGTGCTATATTGATGGTGCGTACTTCATTGGATGTGAATAGAAACCTCAAGTTCCTCAGAATTCAAGAAAGTTATGACCGAAGACTTCGCAAGGAACCCAAAGAACTGCGATTCCCTCTGATCCCTGTGGTCTAAGGCCCAGTCAAAAGAGCAAGAAGTCACCGAGGAGACAAGGTGGTCTTCTACCAAGTTATGGACGGCTTACTTTACCGAGCGTGCTCCGAAAACGCTAATCCTCCAACCCGAGTATTGTGTGTCCCGCGTTCTTACGTTGGTCAAGCTTTCAACCACTGTCCATGACAGCCGTTTTTAGGCCATTTGAGCCACACAAAGAGCACCCAGATGATCTTTAATTATTTTCATTGGCCAGGCGCCATGGAGAAATCCTTTGCTACTGCAGGTCTTGCGACATCTGCCAAAAGACTGCCATCAAAGGACGAATTAAGCCCGCACCATTGCAGAGAGGACCGCTAATCTTAGAGCCGTTTTCTCGTGTTGCAATTGATCTCATAGGTCCGATACACCCCCATGGTCAAGTGACGGTCACAGTGACGTAAAACTTTAGTGGATTTTGCCACCGTGTCCCCCGAGGCCGAAGTATTGAAGAATATAGACAGTATATCCTGCGCGAAAGCACTAATCTCCATCTTCTCCTGAGTTGGATTACCTAATAAAATCCTATCTGATCGTGGCAGCCAATTCATGTCGCAACTAATGGAGTACGTTGGTAAGCTCCAGATGATATAACGCTTTTTTTGCCAACCCTTTAAACACAGCTGGTACGGGATGTGTGATAGGCTCAACGTTCTCTCAAATCCACCCCCAAGAAACTGTGCCCCGAACAACCCCGAAAATAGCACCGTTTCTTGCCACTAACCCTTTTTGCATACCGGGAAATTCCCCATCGCACCTTAGGTTTTGCGGCATTTGAGCTTCTTTATGGACGTAATGTTAGAGGGCCCCACAGCATTCTAAAGGAGCTCTTCTCCAAGTCGAAATTAGACCAGGAGATTCAATCCTGCTTCGTTTACCTTCTAAGCCTGAGGCAGTAATTAAGAAAGTGCGCAGAGATCGCGTTACTTGGGCAAGTAAAAAATCTACTTAAACTTTAAGTCCCAAGAACGAAAATTTGAACCCAGGAGGAAGTCCTTTTACTACTCCCACGGTGAACAATAAACTTTTGGGGCAATGGAAGGGCGCCTTCCGAGTGATCGAGAGACGCGGCCCCGTCGACCACTTGATCCAAACCCCGTGTGGTACCATCGACGTGCTTGTGCCAATCAACTTGTGGCCCTAGACGAAGAATTTGCCTTGGAATCCAGCTACCCGCTTGACCCCTTGGTCGTGGTACAAGTAGCCTGCAAGGAACAAGATGCGAAATATGCTTTTCACGTCTTGCCAGATACCCCCGATTCTCCATCGACCTAGTTAAGCATAAACCCTCAGCTTCCGATCCCCCAAGAAATACAGTTACAAGCGTGACTCACCCAATTAACCGATGTAATCTCAGATACCCCTCGTTGTGCTACCCAGTTCCAGTTCAATATTCGACTCATCACCCATAAACCTGTCTGTTCGAAGCCGTACCCCCTCCCCATTCACTTAATAAAAGCGTTAAATGAGAAAGATATAATCTATTGAGCATGGGTATTATAGAGCCCTCAGATTCTGAGTATTGTTTCCCGGTCGTCATGTTAAAGCAGGCAGACAATTCGTACCGGATATGCATCGACTTCCGCAAGATAAACACAGTCACATTGTTCGACGCCGAACCGATTCCCCTGATCGATCAGAATTTGCATATGTTCGAGAAAGCCAAATTCATTACAGAATTATATCTGTCTAAGGCTTATTACATGAATTACATTGAGGAAAGAGGTAAAGGGGTACACGGCCTTCCCCATCCCCACCTACAAGGGTTTGCTGCAATTTGACGACTCCCTTTCGGGTTGGTGACAGCATGTAGCAATTATAACTGAATGATGAGGCGTATATTGGATGGGTTGCCCCACGTTACATTCTACTTCGACAATATTTACGTTACGACCCAGGAATGGGACTACCATCTGGCTGCCCCTTGTGCCCTCCTGTGCAGACTCCGGGAACATCGCTTCACGATTGGCCCCAACAAGTTCCACTTCGCCTTTGGCAAGATTGAATATTTGGGTTTGCACATAAGGAATGACTCCTTGGCTCCCCAAGCTAACAAAACCAAGGTAATGGTCGAAATGCCACTGCCTGCAACAAAGAAGCAGTCGAGATCCTCATGGGATCCGCCTCCTTCCACCGACGTTTTATTATGAACTTCACCTCCATCACCGCGCCATTGTGTTATCTCCTCAAGAAAAAGGTACCCCAGTTCCCCAGCTTACATCTGAAAAGGTTTTCGGACGTTATATACAATTAAATACTCCAAGAGATAGATGAGACACCTGATATTTCCTTTAAATATTAATCTATCCAACAGATATCTAATTGTATCTTTGATGATTTTCAAATTAAATCGGTAGAAAATCAAAAGTTAGTCAATTATCGATGAAAATCCAAGCGGTTGAGCTTGATAACTTCCCTATCAGGTAAAAATCCATATACGACTTTAACCCTCATCGATCTCCAGACTCATCGAGCAGGAATTAACTTGAAATGAATCTCTATTTCCTGAAGTACTGTGTTTTTTAAATTTCCTTCATCCTTGTATACACTTCTATTTAAAGAATCCCCATAAAAGAAATCTCAGGGGATAGAAGAGGAGAACGCGGAAACCACATGCTATTCTCGAAAATTCTAACCAAGGGTGAGATTTTATTTTGCTATTCATGAACTTCCCATTTAGCACAATCTTACATAAAAATGAGCTCACCATTTAAATACCACTACTTTCTTACTCTCGTTATATTTTTTATTTGCATTATTCTATACTCTTGTTTTTTGTAAGTATAAAGATTGTACTTTTATCCAACTTAGGATTGAATAGAACCCTACTCTAATGGTTGCATACATTAACACCTCCTTGTAAAAGAAAGTGGGTTTAATATGATCAAACAAGCATTAGAATTTGTTTAGGATTTTCAGCTCTTCTAGAAAGTTTATTGTTGCGAAATGCAAATTATTTGATTTGTCCTCATCATAATGTATTTGCACACGTTGAATCTGTAAGCCTTCCATTTTGCATCTTTAAAAATTCTATGAATAGTACAGCGACTCATATTCATGCCCTAAGTTGCTCATTTTCTCCTGACTTTAAACACTACCTCTTTCCATTAATTTTTTGTGATGCTGCAAAACTTTATTTTTGATAGGGTTTAGTTGTATTTGATTCCAGCATAGAACAATATCAGAAGCTGATACGTAAGCTAAAATTCGCGAGTAAAATTTATATTTTATCATATTATAACTAGTATCAGCCTCTGGGACAAGGATTGCTTCTATGAGGTTTAGAGAATTCTATCGCAACTGTGATAGCAAATTCAAGCTATATTATCATAAAACGCTTGTTAATAGGGCATAAAAAGATGTTAGTGTAACCATATACTACATTTATAGGTTGAATTGAAGGAACTTAAAACCATGAAACAAATCTCTAATTATATCAAGAAATAAAATATTTTGTAGGGGGATGTATAATTAATTTGGAGCAGTTAACCATAGAAGAAATCTTGTAGATTTAATTTGAATGCTTCGCTTTATTTAAATGACTTTTAGAAAATAATCTTTTTGTATCAATGAGTTGTCCTTTACCTTATCCAATGCTGCATGGAACCCTTCTTTTTGAAATCCGTAATAAAGGGACCGATGACTGCTTGTAACTTATTACCTCATGCAGTCTGACATGTCTATTCAGCAAGGCATATAATCCACTTCTGACGCTTTTGTCATTCAAATAAATGATATTGGTAAGCTAAAATTATATATATATATATATATTAAAGGAATATTCTGGGCGGATAAAGAGATAAATCTGCTGTTTTCGTCTCCATCCAAGTAGTAAAGATAGAAAAGCTCAGGCTGTCTTCTCTCGTAAGCTTCCGCTTCACATAAAACCATTTCATCACATATTCAAAGAATCATTCACACCCAAATGCCTTGAATTTGTGAATTTTATCTTCTCTGGACTTACTTGAGTGAAAAAGAAAATTATATTACGATTAAATTTCACTCAATCCTATTGCAGTCTCTCAAAACCAAATGGTTTCAAGAAGCTCAACTTGTTAAAAGGAAACGGAAATAAAGAGCTTAAGTTCCCTATTTCATATATATATATATATATATATATATATATATATAATATTGAGGATAAATCCCAGAGCCACCAGAAACGGATGCAACATCTTTTAATTTCTTATAACGCTTCGAAAACTACAGGTTTTCATCTTCAGGCTAGAATAAGTTTACTAAAGTTAATACATTTGAAGAAAATATGAAAAGGCCGTCAAGACATTGAAAGTTTATTTAAAAAATGAATTAAAAACTAATTATCTTTAAATTAAAGATAATAAACTTTGTTTTTAATTTTGTAAACACTGTAAGAGTTAAAAACATTTAATATAAAAACGGTTATATATATAAATATATATATATATATATATATATATATATATATAGGAAGGCCCTCTAAAATGTGCCCCAACTTTCGATAGTCCTCATTTCTTAATTTTCTGCAAGGATTGAATGAAACTTTGGTGCTAACTAGATTATTGCGTTTAAAAACTTCATATTCGAGAGCACGTGTTTGAGATGAGCCCCATTTAGCTCTGTGCATTTCTTGAAGCGTAGCACAAAGTTGTCCATGAGGTCCTTACAAACCGACTGACTAGTGGCTCTGATATCCTCCCTGATGGATTCCTTGAGTTCCGTGATGGTCCAGGTTCTTTCTGCGTATACTTTGTTTTAAGGTAGCCCCAAAGAACTAAATGTGGGGGCTAATCTCTGGGCTGTGAGGGTCCCATTCAAAATCAGTCTTATGAGACTGGTCACACGGCCACCGAATTCTCTTTCAGCCAATCTCGGGACACGTTTGAGGTATGAGAGCTTGCTCCATCTTGCGAAAACTAGAAATTCCCCATAAGCGACGGGAACAGAGTCTGCATCTCCCTCTTGAAGGTTTGAGGACTTCACCATACCGCTACTTAGTGACTGTCACTGCCGTGCCAGATTCCTTGAGAAAAAATTATCCGATGATGCCTCTGGCTGAGATTTAAGTCTATACCGTGCACATAAGGGAGTGTAGAGGCTTGATGGCTACTTCCGTTGGTCTAGTTGTCCCCAAGAAGACATCTTTCTTCGAGTTTATCTTTCCTTCAAGATGGAAGTGAGCTTCATCTGAGGTCCAAAGGAGGTTAAAGAAAGTTGGGGTCTCCTGAATCTTCTTCAATATACTGACTACCATAGCCTTTTTCTACTCTTTGTCTGGGGCTGTAAGGGTTTGCTTCGTTTGTATTATGTATGGGTAGGCCTTTACACCTATTACTAGTACTTTCCTGAAAGTCTGACGGGATATACCGAGAAAATGACTTCGCTTGCGCACAGAGCGTTTTGGACTCTGCTGAACTGACTCTCTCACGCTCTCGACCAGCTCAGCTATACGCTTCCTGGAGCATCTCAAATGGCTTAGAAAGTTGTCACTGGCTGCATTGAGGTTCTTCACTATCGCACCCTGCTCGAAGTGGTCCACCCAGTCCTGAATTCTGCTCTTGGAGGGGCCTTTTTCACATTCGAAATGATGCACGAAAGTGTTCTGCACTTTGTTGAACGAGCCTGTCTTGTAGTAATGTTTGACGCAGTATATCCTTTGCTGAAGCCCCTATTGAGATCTAATTGTTTTCACAGGCGTTGCTTCTGTCACATGCTGCAAAGTAAGGTTAATTAGTACATGAATGAATGAAGGATATATCACACAAAGTGTGTGCAAGCCCATTTTTGGTGGGTGACCCTGTATATGGGGGGGTTTAATTGAGATCAAAGCGGTTGCTCGCTGCCTTATTGTGCTTGGTTCTAACCCATCCCTGTACGGAATTTTTCGAATTAGGAAATAACTGTTTCCTTAGAAAAATTATCCCATTTTTGTATTTTTTTTAGTTATGCTGGATTCATTTCATCATTCTTTCGCACTCATAAAAGATTTATACATTGTATATTCGCCGAGTGTTTACATCAATCTGTCTTCCATAGTCCCGATCGACTTTGCGAAGCGTTCCTTAAAAGCTTGTTTATTTGGAAGATTTTTTGGTTTTCTGCGTAGCAGAATGAGCTAAGTGGCAGTTTAATTGAGATCAAAGCGATTGCGTGCTGCCTTAGTGTGCTTGGTTAGAATCCCACCCCTGTACGGAATTTTTCGAATTAAGAAGAAAAATTATCCTATTTTCTATGGTAGATTCATTTCATCATTCTTTCGCGCTCATGAAAGCTTTATATTATATATATATATATATATACATATATATATATATATATATATATATATATATATATATATATTTATATATATCGCAAGATATATCGGGACTATGAAAGAAAGAGAAATTAATAGGGAATTCAAAGGACAAAGGAGAGTTGAGGTAAATGTTGAAATGAATCCTCAAACCAGAAGAAACAGAAAACAGAATAATTTTTCTTCAGAAATGTTATTACCTAATTCGAAAAAATTCGGTATAAGAGTGGATTTTAATCGTGCACACTGAGGCTACGAGCACCCCGCTTTAATATCAATTAAACCTTTCCTTAGACCCACCCCTGTACCGAATTTTTGCGAGTTTGATAATAACATTTCTGAAGAAAAATTATGCTGTTTTCTGTTTCTTGCGGTTTGAGGATTCATTTCATCATTTTTTCACGTTCCTGAAAGATTTATACATTGTTTATTCGCCGCGTATTTACCTTAACTCTCCTCTGTCATTTAAATTCCCTATTAATTTCTCTCTCTTTCATAGTCCGATCGACCTTACGAAGCGTAACCTTAAAAGCTTGTTTTTGTGTTTCGCGTAGCCAAGTGGTCCAAGGGATGGTTTAATTGAGACGAAAGTAGTTGATCGCTGCCTCAGTGTGCACGGTTTGAATTCATGTATAGAATTTTTGCGAATTAGGAAATAACATTTCCGAAGAAAAATTATCCAGTTTTTCTGTTTCTTGCGGTTTGCTGGTTATATTTTAAAACATGATTTTTTTTAACAGAAGTAAAAAAATGGTAAAAAAAATAAATTTGCGTAGTAAATGAATGACCTGGTATTTTTTGGAGTTTTCTAAAATCAATATATTATTATTATTGTTAGTGAAGTTCAGAAAATGTATAAAACATTAACCATGGCTGCTCTTTTTGGGGGGAAATGTATTATAAATTTTTATCGAAGTTATTTCTAAAATAGATTTTTAAATTTAATATTTATCAGAAGGAAATATCTACTTGCACCTAAAAACGAGTAGAGTTTAATGAGGAGTCTAGAAGCCGCGCCTTTTGTCCCTAACAATATATTTTCAGAACGTGAATTTTGAAGGAATAGGAGGAAGAGAAGAAAAGATTGAAGAGCATGAGAAGAAAAGAAAAAAGAAAGGATGAGAATAAAAAGAAAAGGAGTTGAGAAGGAAAGGAATAGGAGATGGATAAAAAAGAGAAGAAAAGAAAAGAAGAATACCAGAGGAAGAGGAGAAAAAAAGAGCAAGATAAAATGAAAGGGAAATGGAAGAGACGTAAGAGAATGAAAAGGAGTTATAGGGGAAGTTTCAGGTGAAGGATGAGGTTAAGAAAAGATAGAAAAGGAGAAGGTTAGAAGATGAAGAGAAAAAAGATCATAATAATAAGAAGAAGAAGAAGAACTACAGAACTACAGAACTACAGAACTACAGAATCTAGGACCAGCAAAGACCCTAAGGTCCGCTCGAGGCTAGTCCGCTACACTAAATCAAAAACTACGATACACCCTTATCTACGAGTGTATCTCTAACATGCTATTTTTTTTATTTATTTTTTTTTTTAATACTATCTACTGTACACACTTATCTAGATGTGAACACTATCGTGCAATTTTAACTAATCAAACTAGGGATCGGGGGAGATAGAAAGTTTTTCTTCTCATCTTCCGCAGCCACTCGACTGCTAGTGGTGAAAAGCTAATTTAGGGATAGAGACTACTTATAGGATAGGCGGAAAAGAAATGGGACATCTAAGCTACACATGCAGAGAATCGCCGGCATCATTTTTAGTCATCATAATTTCGTATCCTTAAACCTCCGCTCCAAACTCTTTCTCTGCAAGGACGTTTAAATTCACAGTGCTCAACTACGTTATATTTAAACTATTCAAATGCACGTCGAGACGATTTTTGAACATATTAACCGAAGTGCTATCTACTACGTGGGTGGGCAGCCGATTCCAATTTTGAGTAACTTTAAATGTAAAATAGTTTTGGGCTATACTAGTGTTAAAACGCTTGTTCACTAATTTTAACCCGTGCTGACGAGTATTTCCCCTATGATCCAGTTCGAACAGATTGCGAAAGTCAACGTTTGAGAAACCCTTTAGTATTTTAAATACTTCTATTAGCTGGCCACGTAATCTTCTGCGTTCTAGCGATGGCAAATCTAAAGCCCTGAGCCTTTCCTCGTATGATCTATTCCTCAGCTCTGGAATTAATTTCGTAGCCCTACGCTGCACTCTTTCTAATTGCGCGATATCTTTCATTAAATATGGAGCCCAAAATTGAACAGCGTATTCGAGAAGTGACCGCACAAGGGATTTATATAAAGGTAAAATTACATCCTTAGATTTGAAGGTGAAATTACGCGTGATATAACCCAAAACGCGATTTGCTTTTTTACACGCATCCGCGCATTGCTTCGAGAATTTAAAATCGTCTGAGACTAATACTCCCAAGTCTTTTTCTAATTTAACCGCGTCGAGGACTTGGCCTTTCATGGTATATTCTACTCTTAAATTATGGCAACCCAAGTGCATTACCTTGCATTTGCTTAAATTAAATTCCATTTGCCACTTGTCCGCCCAATTGGCAATCGAGTTTAGGTCCCCCTGCAATTTATCGACATCCGATCTTACATAGGCACGATTGCCCAGCTTCGTGTCGTCCGCAAATTTCGAAATCCGACTAAGTATGCCTTTATCTAAATCGTTAATATAAATTAAAAACAATAAAGGGCCTAAAACAGAGCCCTGCGGTACCCCACTACTAACGCTGGCCCAATCTGAACATTGCCCATTTATTACCACCCGCTGCGAGCGATCTTTCAGCCAATTTCTAATCCAGTTTAAAATCTTACCAGTCACCCCAATCGCTTTAACTTTCATTAATAACCTTTGGTGGGGGACGGTGTCGAACGCCTTTTTAAAGTCTAAATATATTACGTCTAAGAAGAGGAAGAAGAAGAAGAAGAAGAAGAAGAAGAAGAAGAAGAAGAAGAAGAAGAAGAAGAAGAAGAAGAAGAAGAAGAAGATACAGAAGAAAGAAGAAGAAGAAAAAGAAGATTTTTTTTAGGAATTCCAGGTTGTTAAAAGAAAGAAATTAAGAATGAATTATTTTTTGTAGGTTGTTAGAATTACAAGGTTTACCAGCATCCCTTAAAACCGAACATCTACATGTGGCGCCTGAGAAGATACACCTACACGGCCAAACAGCCCCAAGCGAGACACGAGATTTTGGCGGGACCGCGAAATCCGTTTGGCTTCTATTCTTCGCCGTCGCACCGTCTGATCGGCGCCATACTCATGGCGCCAAAGACCTTTTCCCGAAGCTGTGAGGCCACCAAGACTATCCCCTTACCTTGTGCGCCAAATCTAATGAGATCCCGGTCCCCGTTTTGAGGGTTCCCAGCGACCCGCTTCCGCGGAGTCTGTATAAATACTTCGAGAAAAGCTTAGAAAAATAATTAGCATACATCCCCGTCTTGGTTAACCGTCACGTACAGTCTCATGCGCCCTGCCTCACCTCCCAACGTCTACCAGCTACGAACGCGACGCATCACCTCTACCCAGCCTTGCTCGTATATATGGCCAAAGTTCCTGCTGACAGACGATAGACACGGACAGGATCTATCTCTTAGATATCGACTTCGTTCAACGACTGGAGTACTCTCTCGCTCATTTCTCAGCGAGGTTAAAGAAGAAGAAATCTTGCAAGTGGAACTTTGCAGCGCCTCGTTTACTCACCTTATTCAAACCTCCAGTCAATTAGGCTTTACCTGAGTCTCCCCTATAATTGCTCTCTTCCATTTTCTCTGGAAGCAATCACGGTGCATCCTCTCTCGGACTCTCGTCGCGTCGAGTCATTTGTATACCCCCCCCCCCTCCCCGTTTGGTACCCCGGATCTCATTTTATTTATTGTTATTTATTTACTTGTACTATTAATATTTTTTCTCTATATAGTAAACTTATTTTTCTACCACTAGTTTCTCTAATCCCAGTACCTCTAAAAATCGATTATTTAGACCAACCACACTGATTTTGTTTATTTAACCCTCGCACTGGGATCTATATCACAATTTCTCATGCGTGCCCTCTACACAGTCACCCTACGACATAGGTTGTTAGTTAATAATTACCAAATGCAGTATTTATTATATTTATTTTTTGCTTTATTCCTTTTACTTTAAAAGTGATTCTTCTCGAGCGCAGCGAAGCCATGGCTTATATATATATACTTTGCAATTAGGCCAGTTTTTATGAAGGATTCATTACAGTCCACAGTGATTCTGGCGTAAACTCGTTGGGAGGATAGTTTTTTGCTTAAGTTGTAGGTTAATTAAAAGTCTGCGCTGAAAGATCATAATCTCCTCAGCCATTCCGAGTCTTTGGCAGTCAGAATCATAAAAAATAATAAAGGTGTTGTAGACTAGTATTTCTTTTGTGATTTATGTATTATGCGTTGTAACGTGGCGCTTAATCGCTCCATCCTGGAGGTGCATTGTCAACCGGCAAAACAAGCCTGTGTAAGTCATTCCTATGTACTTAGATTTGCATTGAACGCAGCCACTGACATTGCACGAGTATTCCTGCAATATGTAGGCCTCTTAGAGGGCGTCTCTACTGGAGAGACAACTCTTCTTCATGACAAGGGCTCGTGTCTTTCTGGTCTTGTAATATATGACCAAGTTTATATTGTTGTCGAGTTTGGCTGAGAAAATGGTGCGGTGGATAATGGCTCTAATATTCTTCTCGTTTAACTTGTAGCCTGTGTTCATTGTTGTTTGGTAAAATATATCTATGAATGTAGGGTTTTCCGGTTTGTCCTTCGGAAAGATGACAGAGTTTATCTTAATTTTAACAGTTGAGTAAATTAAAGTTTTTTACTAGCCATTGTTCACTAGGAGCTGGTGTACCTGTTGAAGATCAGTATTAATCGTTGTCAAATCGGATGAGTGTGAGAATGCTATGTTTACTTGGACGCTGATCACTGATCTTTTATACCTATCGGGGCACTCTGAGAAAACATTCAAGCTAAAACCTAAATTTGTAGCTTTGATGTACGCTTTGGTCACGAAGTGCTCTTTAGAAGAACAAACGATAACATCCATGAATGGGAGCGCAGACTGCTCCAATTCCTCGATATCTTCCCGTGACGGACCCCGTCCAAGAGGACGACCTATTATCCATTTTTATCCCGCGCAACGCCCGGGATAAAAATCAGTCTTACTTTATTTCCGAACGCACATTTTACCCGGACAACGATGGGTACCTCTGCTAGTATGTATTTATATATACATATATATTAGCGGCCATAGTAGTTAATTATTTAGCTGGTATTTCTACTGGTAGGCCTAGGAAAAACAAAAAAAAATGCACAAGCCATTTCAGTATCTCAAAAAAGGACTTATAAAAGACAGTAGTCAAGATTTCCTGAGAAGTAAAACAACTATGAGTGTTTCCAGGAAGAAAGTATCACGCTGCCTGTGGAAAAGATCTTTAAAATCTCGCACACCAGCAGTGAAGCCATTGATCAATCCTAATAACAAAAAAGCTAGATTATCCTTCGTCAATAAGCCCGTGTATGGACAGAAGATCAATGGTCAAAAGTACATTTCAGCGATGAATCAAAGGGGAATTTGTTTATTTAAGATGGCAGGAAATTCGTCCGTTGAAGAACTGGCGAAAGATTATACTTTAAACTGCGTCAGGATTAGCGTCAAGTTTAGTGGAGGAACCGCTACGGTGTGAGGCCTAATTTCGATGGAAGCTCCTGGCCCACTTGTCCGCTTGCAAGGCACGATAAATAATCAAGTATTTAACTAACTCCTGCAAGCACATGCTGTGACCCATATGGAAGCCGCCTCTGACCAACCTGCCATTTTTAGGCAGAATAATGTACCTTGCCACACGGCAAAGTTGGCAAGGAACTTCTTGGATCAGGACGAAGTAAGTTTCATTAACTGGCCTCTCCAGAGCCCAGACCTCAATCCCATTCAGAGATTGTAAAAGACGCGAGGTAAGAGAAGTATTCCAAGAAAAATGGAGAAAAATAACATCAGAACAATGTCTTCGGTTACTGAATATTCCAACAAAACTAATCTGATAGAGATTTTAAAAAATCGACAACTAGCATTTGAAAATTTTTCTATCGGGTCATTGAATATATGATTAATAAGAGCTTAAGTAAAATTAATTAATAAAGTGCACTAAAGATCGTCTAAATTGTTAAATTGTTATTAAACAATATATAGCGGAGTTGAAGATTGACTGAAGTTTAATTCTGAATTAGCATTTTGATGAATAAGGATTCCAAAATATTGATTGAAGTCCAAAAACTTATTTGCGGAACCAAAAATTAAGGATAAAATGAATAAGTACAATAATTAAAGTGGGTTCTCACGAAAGAAAACTGAGACTAGGTAATAGGTATTCAAGTGTAAAGAGATATTCATTAATATTTACAAATCTTCAGTTTTAATTGTACATAATCTACTTTTGCCTACGTAGCGAGTTTGTCAACTCGCACACAAACATTGATATATCACAGAGAACCTGACTAACATAGGGAGCCTCTCCTCATATTATTTTTTTAGATACTGTATTTATTGGATAAAGTAAAGTTTTGCATGTAGATAGACTTTTTAAAACAGCAGCTTTAAGTCATACATTAAGTTTTGGTAAGGAACCCTCTGTATGGCATTTTAATATGCTTACATTTTCTTCTTTGAAATATCAAATTTTATGAAATGAACATCATGTATCATAGCAAAAAAAAATTATTAATTTGTCAACGAATGAGTTTGGGAATAAGTTAAATCGAGAAATTCTCTAATATAAGATATTTCTTTGTGAAAATAAATCTAGGCAGAGCTTATTTAATACGCGCCGTGAATTATACAACTTGGTGATGATAAATTGAAATTGTTTGGTAAGAGGAGAAAGAGGTAGGCCTTCTATACACCGAAGTGAAAGGTTGGTTAAATTGAACATGTAATTCTTTTGACCACAAATGAAAAGAGGTCATTATTTTCATGTGAATAGCAACTTAATGATAGGATGTATGGATTTTATATAATTTAGAAATTGTGAAGCGGGACCCTTATTTTAAAAAATAAAGAAACAATAGTCAACATAACTTTTAAAGAGTATAAGTTTAAACATTTTACGAGATTTAGACAAACACGTATATTAGAATTTACATATACATAAATGCATTTGCCGAAAGAGAAGATACTCATTTCCATGTCATCCCTTTATTTGTAAAGGTTGTTAGTGAAAAGAAATATTGTGTTCATATGCAAGTTTAAGGACCTTAAAAGCTCACTGTCGTGGTATTCGTGAGCGGATACCTTCGCTACAGAGAATACAGTCTACTTACGTTACAGGCGGCCAGATGGGTAGACCAGCTGCGCAGGGCTAATAAGAGGTGAGTGCGTGAGGAGATTAATGAATGGCCAGAGGGAAGATTAAAATACTAGGTTTCATTCAAGATTATTTAAAGATTAAAAACCAAAATAACCTTTAATTACACTAATAATGCTAATTATGGAAATGTCTACAAAGGCAATAGAATTGGAGAATAATGTTCACTCCCAATGAAATAATAAATCAAATACTAATCAGTTAAACGGGATTAAAATATGGGACTTGGTCAGATAGGAAAAATATTGATAAACACTGGGGAGTCCAATTAAAGGGTCGGGAGGAGGATATCAGGTGGCAAAAACAAAAGTGGGGATTATCCTCGGAAAGGAGTAAATGGGTTTTACCTTGACTACTTGACTCTCGATGAGAAGAGCGATTCTTACGAGGAAAGCTAGTCTTGAGGTTCGAAGGCGCTTTGCTCTCGACGGAATGGTCAGAATTACGTGGGGCACGAGTAAGGTAATTTCCAGGCTGGGTGAGACACACACGAATTGGGATGAGTAATCTCAGACGAGGGGCTAGGTTTCCTTGACGGGATGAGAAGAGTGGTTCGCGCAATTCTCCATAGAAAAAGTCGTTTCACGAATTTGCCAATTAACTGTGGGCGAACTCACGGCACTCTGTCTAGCCGACGAGACCTAACTCCGAGGTTGGACTCGAGACTAGGGGCTGTATCTTCGCAAAAGGGCGGGCGGTACTCTCTGACGAGTAACGGTTGACCTTAGATTAAATACCCTGCTGGCTTCCTCGTTAGAAAGCCTACAGGCATGGTAGTCTCGTGCGAGTAGCCATTGAAGCCAGTTTCTTTAGGTCCAGACGAGATAAAACAACCGAAAAAGCTTCTTTTGGGGTCAACCTTAGCCTCCAGCCAGGTGTCCCCTAGTTTCACTCCTGTAACAAGTAATATTGCTCATACCCCACACAATCCTAACCTACATGTATCATCTGCTGGTAATATATCAAGAACCAATAAATGTCCTGGTAAAAACCTGTCACTCAGAGTATGATATTTTGTGAAAAGTATTTAACATGGTATCATGCAAGAACCTAACCCCAGATTACATTGCCATGTTTACAGCTCTTAAAAGCCATCCCTATCACTGTGTTCGAGGTCTGAAATCCCCAGCCTTCTCTGGCTCTGTTGAACATATTATAACAACATTAAATGATTTAAAACTGAATTTAAATAAACGAATGGATCGTATAGAATCTACTCTTAATGCTCGACTTAATTTTCTAGCTAGTAATTTTTCTGTTATGAGAAGTGAAATTACGGACCTAAATACTAGAGTTCAGTTAATTGCAGATATGTACCACTTTAATAATAAAGATGCATTCGATAAAGCTGTAGATGTTGAAGTAAGGACCGTGACTATGCAACTTAGGGCTGATATATATGACCAGGTTAATAAAAGAAAAGGTATGGCAATTCTAAATTGCCCCGCGGGTAACAATGATAGGTCTGTGGTTAAATAATTATCAGAAGCTCTAAGTCTTGCTGTTGAGAAGGTGGATGTTAAAGTTACTCATAGATGGACATCCCGTACTTCTGGAGCATCAAATTTAAAAGTTGAATTTAGTCATGAGGATTTTAAAGCTAAACTCTTGAAGCATGAGATAAGACTTAAGTTGAATGCTCTCTTCCTTCAGAGGATATGTTTAAGAATATTAAAATGTTTCAGGATTCCACTACTCGTGAGAGGGATGACTTTAGATTGTTAGAGGCTGAAGCTGAAAAAAAACTTGGAGCGCTCACCAGACGAGTTGACGAAGTTCAAATGGATAATACGGATCTTAAGCTTGTTCAAGCTGGAAATAAGGCAACAAACAGTTTAATTAGCAGAAATAATCCAGTTGCAAATAAAAAATCCAATCTAAATAAAATTAAGTGTATGTATATATACTAATCTTGATAGCATTAGAAATAAGGATATTAAATTTAGGTTTAAATATTATTCAAGAGAACTACATATTGCTTTTGTCACAGAAACCAAATTATGTTCCTCCGATTAAACACATTACTTTAAATTCGATAATTTTAATATTTACCGCATTGATACACCTAAATTTGATGATGGAGGTGGAGTTGCTATTTTAGTTTATAACAGTTTACCTTCAGCGATTTTTACCAATGATCTAGTGAAAAGCACTGGAACAGTTGTCTGTAAAATAAAATATGGTTTTCGCTACTTGCTGGCAGCTTGCGTCTACCATCCTCCAAATTCTAATTGTGATTAAAATAATGCTATAAATGTTACAATTACTATGCTGTGTAGAGATTGGAATTCTTTACCTGCCAAGGTGGTTTATTTTGAACCACTGAGTAGTTTTAAGAGAGCTTTGGACTATCACTACAAAAAGAGAGGCCCCTCTAATGAGCTTTAAGCTCTCTAGCCTCTTAAATATAACTAGGTGAGTATAACTAACTAGGTGAGATATATAAATCATAACCATACATTTAATTCTCATCAATTAGAGAGGGTATCCAAAATATAATTATACATTTAAATCTCCACAATTTGACGTGATATCCAAACCATGAGCACGCATTTAATTCTAAGGAATTATACTACATTCCGCAACCATAACTATACAATAAATTCTCCTCAATGAGACTACTAACGAAAACTATGCATTTAATTCTCATCAAATAAAACATTCCTAATTCATATCCACCAATTAAATTAGTCTACAGACCCGAAACATAACCGGTTATCTATCTAACTCTCAAAAATTACTCTACTTTCTCAAACCACAAAGAGCCCTTTAATCCGCATTGCCTACCCCCGCGCAGTAGCGCGCTTCCTTCTTCTTGTTGATTTTTCGCGTTTGTTTTGTTTTTGGTTTTTAGCTCGGGTCTTGCCTCTGTTCTTTTTTATCTTTGTTATTTGTTATTTACTTATTTTTTAATCTAGCCAAGTATTAGGCTTTGCGTGAATTACGGCGACTTTTGCCTTAGAAGGGAGTTGCCAGATGGGCTATTAATTTTAAAAAAAAATTAATCCACATCAATTACACTACATTCACGCAATATAATAATCCATATATAATCTTCATGAATTACACTATATTACCAATATATGAACATCCATTTATCCTCAAGAATTTCACTACATCCTAAAACATAACCATCATTTAATCCACATTAAATTCTCTCTATTCGCAAACCAGAACTAACAATTTAATCTTATTAATAACACGCAAATCATAACCAGCCCTTTAATCTTCATCAAGTAATTGACAATCCCAAAACCAAAATTCATTTAATCTTCATAAATTACACTATATTCTCAAAGAATAACCATACACTTACTTCTCATCAATTACACAACTTTCCCAAACCACAAACATCCCTTTATTCTTCGTCAATTACACTACATCCCAAACATTAGCCTTTGTATTAATCCCCATCAATTCACTACAGTCTCAATTCACTACAGCCTCAATTCATAACTATAAATTTAATCCTCATTAATTATACCACATTCCAAATAATAACCATGGATTTAATCCTTATAAATTTTACTCCATTCCCAAACTATAATATCCAGTTACTTCTCATCAATTTCACTCATCCCAACCAATAAAATATATATATACATTTAAGTTTGATCAATTAGACTACGTTCAAAACCATTATCATCCATTTTCTTTTCATCTATTAGACCAGATTCCCTCAAAATTACAAATTATTTAATTCTAATTAATTACGCTAAATTTCCAAACCATAATCATCCATTCACTTCTCATCAATTTACCATGTAGCAAAACCATATCCATCCAGTTACTTTCACCTACAATAATATATTCCCCCAAAATAACTATCCATTTAATCCTCAACAATTATATTACATTCCTAATCCATAACCATTCATATATTTAACACAATTAAGAGTATAGCCCAAATCATCCTCATCTATTTAATTCTCATCATTTAGACCAGATACCCAAAACATAACAAAAACTTTACTATTTAATAATTACAGTCCACTTCCTAACCCTAACCTCTCATTAAAGTCTCCTCAAAGCGAGTATATTCACAAACTATTATTAGCCAAATATTTCTGATCAATTATACCAGATACTTATAATTATTATAATAATAATAATAATAATAATAAAAAATCTTATAATGCGCTCTTCAAGGCCGGAGGCATTCATAGAGCGCACGTTCGGCTGAGGGCTAAGAACAGGTGATTGAGTAGGCAATCCTGAAGAGATGCGTTTACAGGAGTCGCTTGAAAGTGGTAAGTAAGTGAGGCAGCAGATCTAATTACGGCTGGAAGAGCAATCCATTTCTCGGCAATTTTACTGCATTCTCAAACAATAACCATCCCTTAAATTCTCATCAATTATTATATTATATTTGCAAAGCATATCCATCAATTAAATTATGCCTAATTAGAATTCATTCCCACTGTATAATCCTCTATTTAATTTTCATAATTAAACCAGATACTCAAACCATAACCATCAATATAATCCTCATCATTTAAACTACATTTATATACCATAATCATCCATTTAATTCTCCTCAATTTACTATATCCTCAAACTATAACCCTCCATTTACTATCTATTGATCAAACTACATTTCCAAACAATAGCTATTCATTTAATCCTCATCAATTGCACTACATTCGTAAAACATAACCATGCATTTAATTCACAGCAATTGGAGTACACAAAAACTATTATCATCCATTAAATTTTCATCAAATAGACCAGACACCCAAACAATAACCATCCGTTTACTTCTCATTAATTACACTACAATCCAAAAGCATAACCATCAAATCAATTCTCATCAATTAGAGTACTTTCCCAAACTATAATTTTTCATTTAATTTTCATCAGTTAGTCCAGATACTCAAACCATAACTTTATACTTACTTATGATCAATTAAATTACATATCCAAACAATAAGGTTCATTTAATCTTCATAAATTACAGTACATTCCTATTTCCTGAACATGCATTGAACTCTCATCAATTTTACCCATTCTCAAACGATATCCATCCATTTGAATTTTACCAAAACATTCATCCAAATAATTCTGATCAATTAAACCATAATTATCCTTTTATTTCTAATCCATTAACCGTCCATTAACAATCCATAACCATCTATTAAATTATCATTAATTAGACTACATTCCCACACCATAACCAACATTTTAATTCTCGTCAATTAAAGTACATTGCCAAACCATAACTATTAATTTATTCCCATCAAGGGTACATTCACAAACTATATTCGTCCAATTAATTTCATCAATTAGACCAGATATCAATTTAATCATTATCAATTACACTCCCAAACAAATTACACATTTAATTATATCAATGGAATAAATTCCCAAACCAAAATTATCTATTGGCTTGAAGAACAATTTCTTGCGGTTTTATCAAATTTATTCATTACCATTAACAATTTTAGAAAAAATTCATTTTTAATTGATAACAATATGCAATTTAATCACTATATATATATATATATATATATATATATATATATATATATATATATATATATATATATATATATATATATATATATATATATATATATATATATTTATATATATCACTGTTGTTCCAATAACTTGAACCGATTTTAAATGTAAGTTTAAGTTTAAGCGTCCAATGATTTTTTTCTTTTTCTTTTAGATTTTACAACTTTAGTCTTTGGCAATTTCAACCATGAAAAGATTAGTAATCGAACAACGTGTTAAAGTTATCGAAGCCTATTACAAAAATGAACGTTCAAACAGAAACGCATTTCGGGCACTTCGCGATTTTTTAGGTCAACATAATCGCTCAACCGAGAGTGTAATTGGAAAAATTGTTCGTAAATTTAAACAAACGGGGGCGGTGGCAGATATGAAAACGCCATTGCGTGCTCGTTTATGCCGTTCAGCTGAAAACATTGCTGCAGTGCGCGAGAATGTGGCCGAAGATCCAGACACCTCTATTCGTCATCGCGCGCAGGAATTGAAACTTTCCACAACAACGTTACATCGAATTTTTACAAAAGATTTGTCTCTTCACGCTTACAAAATTCAATTGACATAAGAACTAATGACTGCTGACCATTTGAAGCGCCGTATATTCGTCATTTGGGTGCACGAGCAAAGACAAGCCGATGATGATGTTTCGCAAAAAAATCATCTTTAGTGATGAAGCCCATTTTCATCTTGGTGGATTCGTTAATAAGCAGAATTGTCGGATTTGGGCTGATGAAAATCCCAGGAAGATTGTTGAAAAGCGACTGCATCCACAAAAGGTCACTGTTTGGTGTTAATTTTGGGCTAACGGAATCATTGGGCCGTATTTCTTCGAAAATGATGCCGGGAATTCTGTTACGGTGACAGGCGAGCGAAACTGTGCTATGATAACCAACTTTTTATGGCCTGAATTGAATTCTATGGAGGTCAAAGATTTTTGGTTTCAACAGAACGGCGTCACATGCCACACAGCCAATGCAACATTGGCTTTATTAAATGGGAAGTTCTCAGGTCACATCACCTCTCTATGCCAACAGGCCTACAACAATTCAACAGCTGAAGGATGAGATAATAAGGCATATTGGTGAGATCGAGGAGCAACTATGCAGAGACGTCATCAAAAATTTTGACCATAGAGTGGAGGTGTGCCGCCGAAGCCTTGGCGAATATTTAGGCGACATTATTTTTCACACATAATTGCCATGACTCAAATAACATGATCCAATAGCGAAATCAATAAATTTTCGCTAATAACACTTTTACTTACTGCTAAATTCGATCCTTCTTAATGGGACACCCACATATTCATATATATATATATATATATATATATATATATATATATATATATATATATACTCGCAAACTTTGATGGTCTTTTGTCTTCTTTGCGTTTAATGTGTTATCTTACCTTATCTTATATGTTATCATATCTTATCTTATGTTATGTGGAATTCAACATAACGTGTATTACGCGCAAAGGGGCCGTAATGTCATCGAAGTTGCGAGATTATAAAAAAAAAACTACAACAAAAAAAATAAAAAAACAAGAAATATAAAAAAGCAGGGATCGCAAAATGACGATGTGTCGATGTCGAATATGTGTCTATTGCCTCGTCACGTCTTCGCTATCATCACATCAATACAAGATAATGTAGACGGCTAAAAAGATATTTAAAAATTAAAACAAATACAATACATTAGCAATGGAAAAATATTTAAATTTAAAACAAATACAATAGATTAGCAATGGAAAAATTGAAGTTAAAACAAATGGAAAAAATATCAAAATATTTAGATAGCCTAGCAATAGTCTAGTTTTCATACAAATAAGATGAATAATTAATTTAGTCAAAGATCCTATGTTAAATGGAAAGCAGAATTTCGTCTTTCTGTAACTAAATAGGAGAAATTGCAGAGATGGATAAGACAAAGAGAAAGACCGATACACCTGCCCGTCTATTATAGATGGATAGCGGCAGTTTTTAATATAGTTACTATTCCATAATTTATTAATATGTGCATAATGTTCAATTATATAAATAATTAACTACAATATAATAAATGACATCAATATTTGTAAATTAAATACATGTTTATATGTAATATTTTCCATTTTGTTGAAAGAAAAAACTACGGCTTTGGATAAATGACATCATATCGTTTTTTTTAAATAAGAACGTTATGCACACTCGTTGCATAAAACAAACATTTTGTGTTTAACAAAGTAAACCAAGTTGGCTCCGGATGTCGCTGGGAGAAAAAACGATTTAAGTATCGGAAATTAAAAGGGATCTTGAGGTCTAAAGTAATCTTCAAGATCAAAGTCACAAGGAATAAAGTGATCTTATATTAACATCAAGATCACAATAATAAAAAAGATCTCCAAGATCAAGAACATGCCCATCTCTGTCTATATGTAGTTTTTACACACGTCATCAACACATAACCAATAGTACATCACTATCATTTCCTCCCAGTCTTTACGACGCAACCTATCCAATATCTCCGTTCCGGATCCTTGCAGATGTGGTCCTGATATATACATACTTCTAACTTACTCTAGGATCCCTCTCCATGCTGGTGGAAGGAATAGTTACACGAACGTTGGCTGGTGTCAATAAAAACTATTGTAACGCGACCCCCTCCCTCCTTCCAACGAGGATGGCCCTTTTTTGCTTCGTTTTAGTAGTAATTTTCATTATAAAATTGATGTGGATTTCAGCATCGGGTCGAAGGATCTCTTCCAGGATGGGAGGGATGAAAAGCCACAAATTACCTAACTAGCCAGTCAAACAATAAAGGCCATCTTTTTCATATTTTTTATTTTTAAAGAAGTTTATAAACACATTTTTTAACATAGTCTGTTTTAATTGATATAAAATATTTGACTTTTGCATCAGATTCATCTATATTTATCCTATTGCCCAAGACCTTTTACTGACTCAATTTTTTTAGAATTTATGCATTTATCTTATCGATTTATTTATATTTTTATCAGACATTTAAAACTGAAAATGCTCTCTGTTGAGTAGCGAAACTTTGGCAAATACAAATATTTTTCGAATGATTATGAGGAGTTTTAATTTACTACTACATACTATATATATATATATATATATATATATATATATATATATATATATATATATATATTTAAGATAGTGAAGAGTTATATAAACCACATTCGTTGATAGATGGTATATCTAGGAACGCTTCCTTAAGGCATTAGGTTATCTGTTGTCACAGGTATAGATAAAGAAAAGTGGTAGTAGTTAGTTGTCCATCGATTTCGTCGATGACGTAAATTCATGCCCTTAGAAAGAATGAGTTACACATAGAAAAAACTTGCACAAAAGATGCTTAGAGTAGGAAGGGGGTGTGCATTCCTCAGCCCACTTGTGATCTTGGTACTCCATAGTTGGGTTGCTGGCAAAAAGGTCCAAGACGACCATCCATTGTGGACTGTTACAGGAGACTGCCAAGTCGTTGGTCTAATAACGCTCGCCTAGTGCGGGTCGCCACAGCAGATTTTGCACTAGTGGTTGACTCCCGTATTTTTTCCAGTCAAGGACATCCACAAGACAGTGGGTCAGGAGTTGGCGAGGGACCAGAGCATGTCCAAGTCCTCTGGGGCTTCCTGCTGCTCCGAGATCTTCCTGATTCGTTGTTTTATTCTTGAAGCTGATCAACATTAATTTTATCAGTTTATAGGAGGAGCTTGCGCGTCACATGCAGACCTTCAACGATGACAAGAAAAGACACAACTTTACTAACCATTTTTACTTAACAAAGTGAAAAATTTGAAAGCGATAGCATTATTGTATGCTGGACAGAGTTGAAGTATAAACGTTGAAATATACTCAGCATTATGCGAGCAATTAGAGAAGCCAAATCGATTCTGGCGAAGAGATCTTTATTTAAGTTAATATATATCTCTTACATGAGGGCCTTCAGGTGTCACTAGAGAAAGAAATCGACTACGATCAATATGGTGACTTTGGTCTGTTGGCTACCTGACAGCACCCCCTCCCTGCCCCATCTCTCGGTTCTCATATGTTGTTTATATAATTTCGGCTTTTGTGTTTTAAATTTGTTTATCTACATTCGTCGTTTATAATAATTTCTTCTGCACATCTTCTAGCAAAGTAATTCTGGCATAATTTCTCCAAGAAATACACGATATACGTATCTGGAGGATGAGTTGGGTCGAAGCATGTACAATCCAATCAAGATATCATGGACGATACTCTCGAAAATTGACGCAAAGTGTTGTTGATAAGAATAGGTTTGTTTGCATTTTGTATATCATGCGCAAAATATGAGAATAGTGTTTGTTAAACTAAACCTAATGTGTGAGGGGGGCGCTATCTGAGAATAACACAACCAAAATCTCAAGGTGGACATATATCAGATACAGGAACCAGTCTACTAATTAGATCAAAATGTTTAACACATGGCTTGCAATGTCTCTAATTTCTGATGATGAAACGATGAATGTATGCTCGTGTAAAAATCCTTTCGACCATGGTGTGGTTCAGACATAGGCTACATAGTGCTAAGTTGCCAACTATGAAACGTCGACTCTAAATGGATTTCAAACGTATATCTCGCTATGCAGAAGCGCACAGGCCTTGGTTTCCTAAGCCAATAATAATGTAATGCATTTCTGCGAGTTTTAGTTTTACTGATCTGCAACCGAGCTTATAATGTGGTAGGTGCCCCCAAACCACCACTCCGGTTATCGTCTGGTAAACGGTGTTTTCCGCACGTTCGCCAATAAGAACCTACTTATCGATGCCGTTATTGATGTCATTAACTCTGATCCGTAAAAGGTGCATTATGCCCATGTATGCTCGGACTAGGCGTCTCCCTCAGTCACCTATGACTCTCTCTGTATCTGGAGTCAATCTCTAAGCACCTTATGTTTAAGGCTAGGAAATTCTTTCGAGAGCTTTGTGTAGCTCTCGTACCGATGGCTTCTCATGTTTTGCCCAGTACGCCATACTGTATGGTAGCACCGTTGCCTATTTATAGCTAAGCATCTGCTGCCAAACTTCCAAATTGACCAGAGTATTTCGTTCAACCTTTTTGTATCACACTTCGTGTTACGCTGGATCCATGCCAGTATACACAGGTGGTTCCCATTCTAAAAAGGGAGTCGACTTCCACTCTGGATTTCCTCTGTTTGAAGTCAGCTGAACTGTACCAGGCGCTGGGTCTGTCTTCATGGTCAAGCTAGTAGCAATGCACCGCTCAGGATGGAAAATAACGCTCATAGAGCGCTCTAAGTGCTTTCGGAGCATTGGATCATCCACATCCTATGGTTGGTAGCATCCCTGAAGCTTCGCTTGCTACGAGCCGGGCAAACTCGGTAGGTCGGTTGATCGGTCCGTAGGTCCCCATTTTGCTTTTAATTGTTTAGGTAATATCACTGTAACGATTCGGCCTATTCTAATGAAATTTTAAAACCATTTGCGGTTTTACATTCCTTTTCGATTGGTATAATTGCCAAAGTCCTCCCAAGGATAGGTCAGGAATTATTTTTTATGACAATAAAATAATAGCCATTCGGCCGATTCTAACGAAATTTTGAACCCTTTTTTTGTTTTACCTTCTCTTTCGAATGATATAAGTGTTAAATCCTCCCAATGATATCTTCGAAATTATTTGGCAATTAATTAATAACTATTCTGCCGATTTTAGCGAAATTTAAAATCTGTCGTAGAAACGCTCCCGACGATATACTATATATATTTTCTTTGTGGAGATTATCCTATATTCGAGTGCAGGGTTGATCAGATGGCCGAGAATGACTCTAAGTAAATAAATAGGCCTGGCGAGGGCATATTTATCTTCAATATACTTAAGAAGTGGAACGGAGCCCAAGGATAAATAATATTGCAAGCATTACTCAGTGCCTAGCCCGGATTAATCGGGAGGGCTTGGTGCCAGGAAGGACATCCATCCGTAGAGTCTTTGCCAAAACCTTAATGGGTTAGTCTTTTACTGAATGAGTTTGAAAGATTTTAACTTTGCCGTTTAGTTGACTGTCGTCGAAAAGGCTCCCAACGATATACTATATATTTATTCTTTGTGGGGATAATTTTATATTCGAGTGCAGGGTTTAATCAGATATCCGAGTATGACTCTACGTAAATAAATAGGCCTGGAGAGGGCATACTTATCTTTAATATACTTAAGAAGTGGAACGTAGCCCAGG